>CM060685.1:71864021-72464021 GCA_030686995.1 Artemisia argyi | reverse complement strand
CACTCTCGTCTTATATTCAACTTGTATCATGACAAACAGGCAAAGTTTTCATATCTTGTTTCAAGATAAATAAGAAAATGGATGAGAAAGATTAACACACACACACTAGTAGCGTCGTTAATACAAAAATTCATAGGTGTTAGGATCCCGATATTGATTTTAAGATTTTATGATATTACAATGCAAAAATGATCTGGATCCTACGTAGGATCATAGCAAGCTTAACATCTTATAAGATTCGTATCTTGACCATAAAATCTTAAAATTTAATTCGATCAGATCTTAATTTTCTCGAACTCCAAACTAGATAACTACAAAGTTATATATTTTCATAGAATTTAAAAAACATGTTAATCTTCTTAAACATTTCATATTCATAATTTAAGACAATATTTTCATGAAACATTCATATAATTTTGTGTTTATGATAAATAATAATTTGTGGATTTCAATAATATTACAAAGACTATTAAGAAAATGACACTACAATAGGATCTTAGGATATCGATTTGATCTTATGATTTCGATCTTACAAACACGAAAACGATCCTGAGTAGGATCCCAATCTTGAAAACATTACAAAACTAAAAGATACCTCTTGATGGTAACGCGTTAAATGTTACTCCCTTCTTCAACCTTACTATTTTAGTTTGTCTAAAAAATCTGTCTACTTGCAACAAATAAAAGATACTTCACCCGTCTCAATTTATAAGTTTGTTTACTATTTTGGGTTGTCTTAAAATAATTGTCAACTTTCGTGTATTTTAACAAATCAAAAGAGACTTTATTGAGTAGATATGATATTTGATGGGTGAAATGTGTAGTTAATGTTAATTTTTTAAACTGTATGCATTTTGAAAGTGAACTTATAATTTGAGACGTATGATTATTTTACATATTTTTACTCTTATATAATTTCTATATCCCACAATCAACATTTAACTGGTGTATTAAATAAGTGGATAAATTTGATAATTTGTTAACTCAATTTACATTTATTAGATGTGTTTTTCTAATTTGTGCCCTAGGGCACAAGTTAAGCACAACAATAGTACTACGGGATTCATAAAAAAGGACTTAAGGACTCAGACAAAAGTACATTTGTCTGTACTTTTCTGTACTTATTTGTGTACTTAACTTGTGCCCCTAGGGCACAAGTTAGAAAAATCCTTATTAGATATCTATTCTACATACAAAGAGAAAACAAGTTTCTTTCAAATTTAAAAACTTAAAAAAATAAGTTATGTTGTTACACTAAAAGATATTCTAACTTATAAAAGACAATGCAATCTATTTAACTATTTAAATACTTAATTACAATTTAAACCAATATATATATATATATATATATATATATATATATATATATATATATATATATATATATATATATATATAAGATCATCTGAGGACCAAACTTATTTTACATATCAAGGGACTAATCTCCACCCTCCATCTTTATTTGATGTAATGGATGAGATTAATCTCAATAATTAAAAAAAAACCACTTTCATTTTTTTTTTCAAATATTAATATGTTTCAAACCGTTAATCGTTAAGTGAAAAAAAAAAATATACCGTTACGACGAGCATTTAATTGTCTTTCTATAAATAGACACTTTGACATATTTTCGACAATTTTTTTTTTTCGTTTTTTTCGCGTTTTTTTTCGTGGCCGAAAAAATCACATGTGATATATCATATGTGATATTACATATCACATGTGATATTATACTAATATCACATATGATATTACACTAATATCACATGTGATATTACATATCACACGTGATTTTTTCGGCTAGGAAAAAAAACATGAAAAAACGATTTTTTTTTCGAAAGTATATCAAAGTGCCCGTCTATAGAAAGAAAATTAAATGCTCATCGCGATGGTGTAATTATTTTCGCTTAACGATTAACGGTTTAAGAAATATTTAAATTATAAAAAATGGGTGAAATATTAAAATGCTTTTAATCTCAACCATTAATTTCTTTTTAGATGAATGGTGAGGATGAGTCCATTGGTATGTAAGAAAAGTTTGATATTTAATATAAAAAGACTCATATATATATATATATATATATATATATATATATATATATATATATATATATATATATATATATATTAGCTACAATATTTTGTAGCTAATTGGCTACAATTTTATGATATAAAATGTGGGTCCTGATTCTTTTCTGTGAGTCCCTGATTCATTGCTAGTTTATTTTTTGTGAAGGATTGTAGCTAGTTGACTACAATAATTGTAGACAAGATATCCCATATATATATATATATATATATATATATATATATATATATATATATATATATATATATATATATATATATATATATATATATATATATATAACAGGAGACGTTTGACCATTTAATGTCAAATAAGCATGGTCAATGCCCAGTCATCAGTTTTTGAGTGCCATGTCATCAGTAGTGTTAGTCATGTCATCATGCCACATAAGCAATATTTTGGTGTTGAAAAATCCGGATTTTAATTTGTGTAAAAACTTTGACACTTACAAGGTTCGAACCTAGGATGTTGGTATCATTAACAAGCATGATAACCACTAGACCAACATATTTTTTGGATTATATCTCGCAAGCTCAAATCTATAAACCCATGCAACCAATTTTTGACCATTTTACTGAGATAAGTTTGAGAATCCCTACAAGTTATGTAATTCTAATCAAACATAACCATACGTAAAAAAACCATAGGTCATTCATAATAAAATTTTCTCAAAACCCTAATATCCTTTTTTCCTCACAATATCCTCTAATGATCTGCAATGGCGTCAAATTACGAGGTTAGTTTCTCAGTTATTTTTTTTTAATAACGGATCATTATTTGTCTAATCGATGTCTTATTTTGTGTTTTTTTTAATGAGATGATAGCTTAAAATTATTAGGGTTTTTATGATGAAAGTATGTTATGGACTTATGGTACACTTTTTTTTATTCTATATTTAATTCTGAGCACTGATTTGATGTGATTCTCTTTGTTGGTTTACATGTTTTTTGTTTCGTCAACAAATTTCGAGTATGTGTAGACTCTTTATTTCTTTCTATTTTAATTTGTTAAATATAAATATCTTGGTTGAAGGAATGCTTGAAGGAGGGTGACGCGGATGGAGCTTTGTCGCGTATTTAGTTTCTCCGATTCGATTGTGGTATGTCTGAAACTTTTAGTATTTTACTGATGACTTTCCTGTTAATAGTTAAATTATTTCCTATGATAACAGTCTTTTTTGTGAGATTGGACAGGTTGCTCTTTTTACGGATTTTTCGTTATGTGTATGTTTTGGAGGCTTTACATATGCATGGTATCAAGAGCTCGCTCTACTAAATATTAACAATAGAGTTAGCCGTTGTTTTTACTCCATAAATATTCATGATAATGTAACCACAATAATCTTATATAATTGTTTCTTGACACATATGATATAAAAAGAGACATTCACATAAAGAGTTTAAGCGCGATGTTTCAATTTCTTGCTTTCACTGCAACATTCTTTGCTGGTGTTTCTCAATTGGTTTTTTCAGGTACTTATTGACTGGTCACTACCATTCATGCAACAAAATCAGTTTTATGAGTCAAAAAATTTCATTATAATTATGTTATATGTGGTTTGGTGTTTGTTCCTTTTACAGATTGGGTTTTCTGATCGAGTTTTTGTCACACGCTGCTATCTTCAGGTTCATGATGGGAGGAGCTGCTATTACTATTGCACTCCAGCAACTGAAAGGGTTGTTTGGCATCTAAGACTTCACAAAGAAGAACTGATATAGTTTCGATCATGCGCTCCGTTATCAACTCGGCACATCATGGAGTGAGTCACCTCTTCTGACCCAACTTTATTTGTGACAATATTTCATATCTTTTCAATATATGTTACAGAAGAGAATGTCGAGGCAACCAAAGAAGAGACTGATTATCTAGAAACCTCACCTGCAGCAATATCACCACAAGTTATGGCTGCTGATGAGGTACATAGTTTCTCTTCATTTGATCTTCGTAAAGAAAGTCCATACGTCTAATTATTAATAATCAGGGTGGTACATGCATGTTTTTTTAACCAATAGGCTGTTTTATTGAAGCTGTCCCATCTAATATTTGATGATAGTTATTTTATTGGTGTTTGTATGAAGCTCTTAGTTTCAGTGTAGAAGGGTGATTGGGATTGCTTATTTAAATGTTTGCTTTATTAGATTGTTTTTAAGCTTTCAAAGTAGACAAGATGGTAAAATTTAATAGCTTGGCTTAATTGATGCAAAGATGACATAAAGTCACACAATACCATGTCTAAACAACAGCCTTAATGTATTCATTGAAAAAGATTAGATTACTATTTTGCTCTCATCTGTTATAGAAACCAGCGAACATGATATACACACAATGCAACATTCAAATGCAGAATTAGTACTGTGCACACCACTTTTAGTAGTGTACATAATCCAAAATTTAAATCTAATCCCATCTATAAACCAAACGGCCCTAAATAAAAAGTCTCCGCTCCAACGACCGGCATCTTTTTGTATTCACAAACATTGTACAGTTCACGCAGTGAAGAATCAGAATCAGAAGATCATCGATCTCCATTTGACTATTAACAACAATCATGTTCTCAACCACCGCCTCAGCTTCAACAGCCTTACAATGGTCACAACCAGGCCGTGAATTGAAATTTTATGAAATTCTGTCAGCAACACAAGGCTTTGACGAATCATTAGTTATTGGACACGAAGGATTTGGCAAAGTTTACAAAGGTTCTATATTCAATGGCTCGACTCGCGTCGATGCTGCTATTAAGCGGTTGGACTCCATGTCTGATCAAGGGAAAGATGAGTTCTGGGCTGAAGTTGAAATGCTTTCAAATTTACGTCATATTCACCTTGTGTCTTTGATTGGTTATTGTAATCATGGAAATGAGATGATTCTTGTCTATGAGTATATGTCGAATGGGACACTTGAAGATCATCTCCATAAACTTGGTACACCTCTATCTTGGCTTCAAAGACTTAACATATGTTTAGGCGCTGCTCGCGGGCTAGATCATCTTCACACTGGTACTAGAATTGAGTTAGGTATTGTACATCATGATGTGAATACTTCAAATATATTATTACATGAAAGTTGGGCACCTAAAATTTCAGACGTGAGGTTGTCCAAAATGGCTCCAAGGCAACCGGCGTCAAGTGACGGGGATGAACTTATAAAAGGAAATTTTAGGTATCTGGATCCAAATTATTATTATACTGGATAGCTGATAAGTAAGTCTGATGTGTATGCCTTTAGGGCTGTGTTGTTCGAAGTCTTATGTAGGAAGCGTGCTTTGGATGAAAGTCTTGATTGGGGTTTGGCAAAATGGGCTCAAGACTCTATCAAAAAAGGCAAGCTAAAACATATAATTGATTTTGATATAAGGGATCAAATATCACCGAAATGTTTGAAAGAGTTTGTAAGAATTGCTCAGAGATGTTTGCACAACGATCCAATGTTGCGAGTTACAATGGCAGATGTTGTGGTTAAACTTCAAGTTGTACTTACACAAGAAGAGAAAAACCAGAAGTCATTGCAAGCTGCAGGGAGAACAATATTTCGTAAAATTCTTCATATCTTACCCTTCACTACCAAACAAGTGGATTTCAGTATTTCATCCTTTAATGAACCTTGTGTTCAAATTTTTATTTATTAGCTAATTACGTGAGATAATCTGTTATATTGATTCTTTTCAGCACCAAATTCATCAAGTAGTGGCGTGGGCAACAATATAAGTGCTGTTGGTAATAATAATGATGAGGTTGACAACAACATGTTTCTAGACACAAGAGAAGTTTCTGAGGATCTTGGAATTCCAGATCCAAGTTTAAAAGTATTTAAGTTTGCTGATTTGGAAACAGCTACAAGTAACTTTAGTCAAGATATGCGCTTGGGCCGTGGTGGTTTTGGAAAGGCGTTCTTAGGTTGGGTTGACAAGAACACATTCTTTCCTTCAAAAGAAGGTGTGGGAATTGCTGTTGCTGTTAAAAGACGCCATCAAGTACGCTATCAAGGACGTGGCGAATGGTTGGTAAGCAACAAAAGCTGTACAACAAAAATGAAAAATCTTGAAAACATATATTTCGTTTATTGAGAATGTCTTAATAATTTCTCTTAAATTATCTTTCGTTTATTGAGAGTGTCTTAATAACTTCTCTTCAATTATCTTTGGTTTATTGAGAGTGTCCCTTTGTGCGTTCTATGAGAGTGTCTTGGAAAGTTGGAGCGTAATAGCTTGTGGAGTCTCAGAAAGCCTAAAATATGACCAATAAGCTTATTTTTCCCCACCCAGACCTGTTATCTACCCCAGTTACTACTTTGAAAAGGACGAACAGGCTATGTGTTTACTGGAAATAAAAATAACAACGCATATTGAGTCTGTTGACCCCTTATGTTTTGCTAACAACATGGCATCTGTTTTAATGAAACGCTGCATGATCATGTGTTTCGCTAACTTCAGCGAGTTCTTGCAGTTGTGGATAAAAAAAGCTGATTAAGCGTTTGTATTCAGTCTCTCTTCTATGCATATTTCTGATGAATGGGTTGATTTGGGTTGTGTTTTATCACAAATGGGCCAAATTTATTGTAATAAGTTAACTAAAAGGGAAATGTATTTTTAGTCACACAACCTGGTAAGTTGTTTTTCGTCAAAGATTTAAGACTTAATTTGAGTTTTTTTGTGGTGATATTTTCTTGGTTAAATACAGACATGGAAATCGGTCTAAGCCTGGCCTGGATAGTCCTATACCAGTCCAAGTAGGTATTCATTTGAACATTATAAATGTTATTAGTTATAATTCTGAAAATGAACCTGATTGGGGAGAAGAGGTAAATATTGTCTTTAACACTCTTAAAACTACAACAAAACTTCACATACATATACTTATAAAACTCATTTACATGTAAGTGGGTTAAACATGTTAATTATAAACCAACTATATTGTTTCCTACTTAGCTCAGAGTAATGTTATAAACAAACTGACGGGTCTTGACTGCATGTTAAATGTAAACCTTATCTTTGTCACTAAGCCACTGTATTTGAATATGAAAATTATCTGGTATTTTGTTTTTGTTTGTTGAGAAAAAGCTAAAAAAGATCAGTTTATGTGGCATTGTTATGTTTTGCTTTTGCTTATTTGAAGCAATCGGAGGAAGAAAAGGCTACATGGGAAAAGTAAGTCAAGGAGTAAATTTAATGGTTCTTATGGAGTCAGGATTCTATCTTTTTGTGATCCTTCTATAAAGCTATAGAGACTATGAGTGTTAATTTTTACTTATTGCCACCAGTTAGATTTATTAAATATGGACCATCTAATTGAATTACGTGTATTTTTTGCAGAATATAGTCACATGTTGAACATAACAGAAAAGAGCATGTGTATAGTTATGGGGTGGTGTTGATAGAGATCCTAAGTGGGCATGCAGTTGAGAATCGGCTAAGAGAAGATTTACATATGGTAGGGCGGGTGAGAGTTTATGATGTAAGCATCTCCATATTCCTCATCTAGATTCAACAACATAAGACCATCAATTTTTGAATTGATCCAAAATCACTAGCAGCTGTAATTCAGAATTCCAGCTAGCTAGGGACCTAAATGCTTTGAAACCAGTAACCAGTTTATAGCAATCCGAAATTTGTGAAATGTGTTACATCTTTACAAGTTTTGACTTTTTTCCTTTTTGCATTTGAAATACACATGGAAGACTCTTCACACAGTCCATACATATTATGTTGTATCTCTAACGGGTCAATGGGCGAAAATCAGATTTTTGACACCAAACATCTTTGGATTCACAAAGCTCCTTTTTATCATAGAGGCAGTGGATTAGATATGCATGCTGACTTGAATCTGTTTGTCGCATCAGGTTAACACATTGTAGACTGTTTTGTTAATAAACAAGTTTTATTTACAACAAAAATTAAAACTTTATATTATCCTATTATGAATCTAATTCTACGGTTAAATTTACTATAAATTTACTTTGTATTTTTTAATTGTTCTATAAATCTTAACGTTCATTTGAGTTAAATTCATATACTATGTTGTTAAATTTTTTTTTTGTATATTTTAATTGTTCTATAAATCTTGATGTTCATTTATTTTTATTATTATGCATTTAATATAAAAACTGGTACGTTTATATCTTATTTTTTTGTTAACTTATTTTATTCAACGATATTTATAATGTAGATCGCCCAATGGGCGGGCCAAATTTTCACATGTACACTTTTCCAACCATTCTTTACCACCCTCTTACGCTATACGAAAATACGTCAACGATAATGTAGGATCATGGTATTGATTGATTATTGTCATTCAGGAGGTCGAGGATGATGAAAGATTAAATCTTCCATTGTTAGTGAGAGGGAGTAGAGAGAGAAGGGAAAAACTAGTGTTTTATTGATAAGTAAAATGAAAGGTTACACTTAGAGTCTCACCCTCCTAGTGAAGTCTAGGAGGGCTTATATAGCCCAACACAAACTAACTATTGCAATATTACATAACAAGTCCTTGTGGTTTGGCTAAATGGGACAACAAATGTAATCCCGATAATGTCGTTCCATTTACGTGTTGGGATTATACACTTTGATCCCAACAATCTTCCCCCAATGGGGCGACATAAGGGATTACCTACAACATTTCCTACAAGGACAAATAAGAATAAAGAAAGGTCTTCATAAGCTCTTCAAATTGCTGAGGATGGTGACAGTTGACGCTCTTTGTCTTCATCCTGTACCTCGGCTTGAGAACTTTTTTCTTCACTTGTAGGAAAATGATGTAATATGCATGAAATGGATTAACTTCCCCCTAATTCATGCTGCATGTCTTTAGCGGCTTCTTCGTACACTTCTTTTTGGCGAAGTTTCTGAATCAGCTTCCCCCCCAAACTGACAACCGTATTCAGCAGATTCGAAAATTTGATGTAGTCCACATGTCTTCTAACTTTGGAAGTTTTCAGTACGCAACGGAATTTGTAGATGACACTATAAACCACACTAAGCAAATCTGACAAACACTTAATCACAGTTATGCTCTACGCGGAAGCTCCATTCGGGGGTAACATGCAAGAAATCAGCAAGATCTTCTCACTTCAGTAGGCTACTTCACACCCCGCGAGAGTTGAAATGATTACACCAAAATCACAAAATTGAACCACTGATCATCTCTGCGGACGTCTCTTCGGTAGTAATCAAATTGTAAGCTCGATCATTTGAGTCTATTATGCGTCCCTGATGTGCACATTTCTTCCCCCTAAATGCAGATTCTCGTGGAAAATGAGTGTTTTCGCAAAGAAGTCAAGAAAAGTCAAAGAAAGCAAAGAACACCCACTCTCTCTTCCCCCACGATGTCTTCGCGGAATCGGAAGCATACACACTATGTTTACGATGGAAACGGAGGCAGCGTAACCCCATATGTCCAATCAACCGATTATGTGTGAAGCATCATAAATAACCCATGAGAATAAACTCCTGATAAACATCTCTACTCTTATATACTCCTCTCAACTAACTCTTTACCAACCCCATTATCATTCTGACGGCTGTTTTTAGTGACTACTGATGGAGAAAACCCAATATGATGAACTTGAGACTGAAGTAAAATAACCCGAACTTGTGACTTAAACTTACAGTAATGTATGACAAAGAGCAGTGTAGAGAGTTCGCACCAGTTCGAATCCCTAAGTACTCTATACTCATCAACCAACCAACCATCAAGTATAAGACGTACATCACCTCTTGACTATCCACAACTTCATGTGACACTGAGCACTACAACGTAACTCCTTAAAGTGATAGTTATTTTGTGGTAATAGAAAGAAAGTATCACAAAAATAACTAGATATCCAAGTTTTCGTCATTTTAAAGGTTAAAAGCTCGAACAAGGATCTCAAAAAATCATGCATCCAACCAACCCCGATATCTTCAGATACTAAGTACACGTACCCGTGAAATTCCACTTCAACCTCAAATAAATAATAAAGAATTAACGCCGTAGTCACATCTTGTGGTTAAATGCCCAAAAACTAGCCTTTTGACGGTTTTAAGTGAGCATGATAATGGTTCCCTATCTTGTCAAAAACGTATCCCCGTGAAAATTTGTATCCCAAAATACCACTCTTTCTACTAAATATTATGCCAAAAATGCACACAATGTATTAGAAATACATTTGATAATAAAATTTCAGCTCAAATTAGCATTTTCGGATCCAACAACAAGTATTAAAGTTGCAGCCCAACAGTTTGGCCCAATCAAATCTATAAGACGGTGACAGCCCAATCCTTGACCCGATCCAAAGTCACCCAATCCTAATAATACGTTTATAATGACACATTTAAACCTAAAGTTACATGTTGCCACAACCCTAATACACGTACATCATTTTCTCCGCCCCCTCTCCAAACGTACTTACCAAACCTACCTAAAAAAACATATCTGCTCCAAACTTAGATTAGAAATCATCAAGAACAATCAAATACCACGAATCTCATACCATCATTATCAATTACAATCATCACCATCTATCCAAATCACACCATAAACGCCTTCATCCAACAGCTTCCAATCCGAGCACCTCTTAATTTGTTAACACAGTTTGACAACGAGGTTACAAGAAGACCATAAGCTCAAAGACCACGGCTTCTAGATCCCACTGAGGGTCTCGGGTAGGTCTACACTTTTGTTTCTTTCGTTTTGATGAGTCTTAAGAACGAACCAAAGAAAGGACATAACGTACTTGTTATGTTTCTTAACTTGTATGTGTTCGGATAAATAATGAAGCTTTGTCTTCAAAAGATAGATCGATGATGGATTAAGATTCAAACTTGTTAAATCTCTAAAGATTTATGCTAAAATTGGAATAGCCAGAGATCTTGAATCCTTTTTCTTTTGTTTTTCGAGAGACGATGTTAATTGTAATAAACGTGAGGTTTGGAAGGAGATGGGTTATAGGTAAAATTGAGTTGATTGTGGTTGGTAAATGGATTCAGTCTTGTAATTGTAAATGGTTAGGCTGTGGTGACTTCTTGTTTATAAAAGTTTCATTCGACTTATGATGTTCCAGAATTGAAGTCTAAATAGAGTATTTTGGTATTTGGTAATTGGTGTTGGTCAACTGGTTTAGGTCTCATCTTCTTCTGTTTATTTTATTTGACCAGTTTACGCATAACTTTATGCGTAGACATGTATAAATCTTTTGCGTAGAAATCTTACGCGTAGAACTTTTGCGTAGAAATCTTTACGCGTATACGTGAACTTTTGCATAAACCTTCTCTTTTGCGTAAGACTTACGCGTAAGAAAAGGGTTTTACGGCTAAGTTGAACCTTACGCATAACTTGTCCAAGTTATGCGTAGAAAATCGAAGTTTCGCGTAGAAAGAGGGTTTTGACCCGTTGACCATTTTCCGGCATACTTTTCTTATCAATTTTCCGGCCAAAAAATTCTGAGCAACATGCAGACCGTATAACAGACCATGTACTGACCACGAATATAAACGGTATGGTGCAAAAGTCACAACTGAATCTATTATTTTGACGTAAAGGACAAAATAAACAGATATTGAGAACTGTGATAATAAAGCTCTTGACTTTTACCACTTTTGGATACAATAAAACCTTGTATAAACTGTTACCACTTTAAATGATAGAAAAAAAAAATCCAGTGTTAAAAAAGTGTAAAAACAGCTTAAAACAAAGCTTCGAACCACAAAAAATACAATTTCGACAAGATAACATCACAATAAATCAACCAAAACTAATAACCAAGGCTCTGATACCACTTGTAGGATCATGGTATTGATTGATTATTGTCATTCAGGAGGTCGGGGATGATGAAAGATTAAATCTTCCATTGTTAGTGAGAGAGAGTAGAGAGAGAAGGGAAAAACTAGTGTTTTATTGATAAGTAAAATGAAAGGTTACACTAAGAGTCTCACCCTCCTAGTGAAGTCTAGGAGGGCTTATATAGCCTAACACAAACTAACTATTGCAATATTACATAACAAGTCCTTGTGGTTTGGCTAAATGGGATAACAAATGTAATCCCGATAATGTCGTTCCATTTACGTGTTGGGATTATAAACTTTGATCCCAACAGATAATTATAAGTCGATGGGCGTGCTTATATGCCCAGTAGGGCTTATAAGTCATGCCCGCCCGATATACAGGTAATTTTGTATTCTTTTTGTACTATTATTAGCACCACATGCTTCTGAGTAGGTATTGAAAAGCAACGTTGTTGTTTGTCACACATGAAGTTAGTGTAAACCAGCGATTAAAGCAATCCATGTGTATGCTACATACTTGATGTCAGTGTGCTTCACCACATTTGTAAAATTAAAAGGTCACTGCCTAAATTAAATGTGTTTGAATCAGGTTACCACGTAATTAAAGTATGCATCAAGCACCAGAATGAGGGTGTTTGGAATAGTTCACATGATTGACCTACTGATATGTACCCTCTTGATGTATAAGGTCGGCTATACACTTATACAGGTGACACTTTAAATAACAATGTACTTTTAAACCATTGAAGTGACCTGTGGTTAAATATTGCAATGGTTTAAAAGGGCGTTGGAATTGCTTATTTGAATGACTGTACCCCCATGCTGGTAATTTTAATGGTTTCTGATGTTTAACTTAGTGTCGCTGATGTAAATAGCCTACATAAACAGTTACTTAATTTGCAAATAAGAAATGCATTATTATTTAGACAGAACACTTACCAACTTGCGATAAAAACTACACTCTCTGCTAAAAGGAATAGGCTTTTCAGATGGAACAAAGGTTGCAGCAGATAGTCTAAAAAGAAGTTAACAACATATGCAACTCACAAAAGGAGGTTCATAGAAATACACACAGGTGGTTTCCAGTACTATGGCAAGCCATTGTCAAATTGTTAGTCACTTTCAGCCGACATGTTACTGATCCTTTTATGCTCTGATAAATGCAGGCTTGCACGATTCAAAAGCTGGGAGTTCCACAACTGACTGTGGAGCAACAGCCACACCATCAACATCACGCAACGTAAGTGACCCACTGTTATTTTATTCTAACTCCCGTACACTGAATTTAGTCTGCTTTACTTAAATTCAGATTTAGTCATAAAATCAGAGAGTCAAGGCAAGTCACTACTTTTTTTGGACCTATGTCAACTACAGATGCAAGATGATTGACATATCTTAGGATTTGTTTTTATTTCTCATAACGTTTATGGTTCAGCCTTTTCCAAAGTTTTGACTTGACAGTTGTGAATTATGTTTTTTTTACAGATTTGTAATATACTTTCTAGACAGTTGAACTCTGATAAACATTAGCTGCACATATAAGCTGCCACATATGTATGTTCTTAATTACCTTTCCACTAAACATGTTATCTCATTCTTATTATAGGTGTATTAGAGACAGAGGTTGCGCCACAAATGAGAACAAATGTGGTGAGCCATATGCCACGGCCCGTCACTGTAAAAGATCAACAAGATTGGAAGATTACCTCATGCATATCTAATTTGAAGAATCCAACAGGGTGAACTTTACCACTTGATAAACAGGATGCATCTGATGGTAGATGCCTTTTAGAAGACCAAATTCACAATAATATTGAAGCGCTTTCTGAATCTTTATATATATAAGAACAAAAATCCCGTGAAGCTGTTTATATGAGGTCTAAAGTTCAAATAGAATGAATGCTGAAATATAATGAAAGAAAAGAGGAATAAAAGTTGGTCTTGCGCAAGTCCAGGTATGGGGGTTTAGCTTATTGTAATCGTAAGGAGCATTTGTCCCAACGAAGTTGAATAATCTGCTTCCAAACGTAGCACAAATTGCTCACCCTATAGTATGTGCCCCTGAACATTTATATCCAATTAGTACACGATTTATCAAACAGCCATATTTCATTCAAACCAGTTTTCAGGGTTGGGAGATTTATACTATTCTACTTGTTTTCAGAATACTAATAGGATGTGCCCAGTCATCAGGAGCCCGTGACTTTGTCCTCGATAGGAGTTAAGAACCTTGGGCACTGAACTCCTGATGACTGGACCCTTGGTCACTGAAACTTGGGTACGATTGGAACATCTTTCTTATTATGATCACCATTGGGCACTGAGTCAAGTACTTTATAAAAGGTATAATTGGATCTCGATACAGAGGTTTCTAGCTCTTCTCTGTCTTCCTCTATACTCCAATTTGACATCCTTGGCTCAACAAAATTTTTAAAAAGTCACACAACTTAGTTACCGGGATACAACTTAGGTCTGACCTTACATAGGATTTATGTTTTATTTTCTATTGGTTTATCTTGAAATATTATGTTCTTATCTCCAGTGACATCCTTGATGTAAATTTTAGTCTCTTATTTGCTGTTGTCTTCCTACATGTTACTCTTGCAAGAAGAAGTTGAAGGGTGAAGATATCTACATGTACATGTATGATCCAAAACTACAGTTAAATTGTATATATGCATTACTTACCGTTACCTAATTAAATTGTATAATTAAATTGTAGTAAATGTCAATTATTTTTCATGACCTAATACCATCAAAGAATAATTACAAGTTATGCCCGCCCATTGGGCGGGCTTTGAGACTAGTATATATATATATATATATATATATATATATATATATATATATATATATATATATATATATATATATACACACACACTAAAAGGATACCCGCGCAATGCGGCGGTGGGTACCCGGTGACTGTTTGTGGCGGGCAAATATTTTTCATTTTAAACCTTCTTTATTTAGTATTGTCTCAAATACTTTAAAATGTAGTAGATATATGTTTTTTAAAAGTAGAACATTTAAATTATTAATAGTGTAATGTGTGTTTAAAAGTTGAGATGAAACTGTGTTAGTTTGTGGGTTAGTTTGTAGGTTTTACATATGTGAAATATGCATTAAAAGGTAGTTAATTGAGCTGTTATATCACATTGATTAAATGGACTATTGCAAGTTAATGAGGTTCATAAATATTAGTGGCTCCTACAATTAAAGAGATTAAAATTCATAATGTAACTTAACTCCTATTCATATATATATATATGCTAGTTTGAAATCCTTCCAATTACAGAAATGTTTTTGGTCTTACTTTTTTAAAACTTCCTTTTTAGGAATGGCCTAAATACATTATATATATATATATATATATATATATATATATATATTCTCAGTTACTCTACACCCATATATACTTACATTAAAGAAAATATGCATACAAATTGATGTTACAATACAACCTCGCCTCTATGCGGGTAACCGTTTAGTATATCATAAATTGAAAAAAGAAAAGAAAAAAAAATTGTGAACACCTAAATTAAATCGGGGGGGGGGGGGGGGGGGGGAGGAAGTACTTCATTAAGCATTTCAAAACTACACATGATGTACATCTTCTTTTTTGTTCGTGTAGCCCGTGCCGAATTAGCTATATAATATGTAGAGGCGATGAATATCATAGTCAACTAGGATGTACAATTATTTATAACTAGCAGGATACCCGCGCGTTGTAGCGGCGGGTACCATGAAATAAAAATTTTTGATGCAATTAATAAAAATGTCACGGGATGTCATTCCGACACCTAAATTTGTCTCGAGAATGAAATACTAAAAGATTTGGTAAACTACACTTCCGACCCTAGCATATATTTACAATCTTATTCCCTAAGGGTGCAATAGGTTCACACAATGTCCAAAACACTTTCCTATATAAACCTCATTATACCCTCACTTAGGGTTTGACACCCTTTTTTCTCCAAACCAGTCGTACCCTATTTCTTCTTATTCTCCAGTCATTTTTCCGGCCAAACAAACACCACCGCTGGACACTTAAACTCACCGCCATCACAACCACACACCTTACAACCTCCCCATCATTTTGACGCACATCACGTGCCAAGAAATACCTCCCAACACCACGATTAACACCACCACATGCTCGAGTTCATCACCAAAACCATCTCTCTCGTTTTGTTGATGCCGGCGGTCGAAGATAGGAAAACCCACCACCCTTTTTGTCATTCTAGCGATGGTGGGGGATAAGTACATGAATTTTCAAGAGTTTTTGATTAAACAAAGATTAAAACTAATAAATCTGAAGCTAAATAATTGTTTGGTATCATTTTCTTTCTTTTGGTTGTTGTCGTTGTTATTGAGTCGCGAAAACAAGGGATGCCGTTAGCTTGAGCTCACAGACTTGCGTATCAAGTCGAGTTTTATCGAGTCGAGTCTTGGTCACAGGTTCGTGTATAGGTTAAGATAGAGGGTTGTAAATTGTGTTTAAATGATTGTAATATTGGGTATAGGGGTGTTTTTAATGCTATTAATGTATAATGAGGGTTGTACATTGTGTTTAAATGATTGTAATATTATGTGTAGGGGTGTTTTTAATGCAATTAATGTATAATGAGGGTTGTACATTGTGTTTAAATGATTGTGATATTAGGTGTAGGGATGTTTTTAATACTATTAATGTAGAATGAGGGTTTGATGAGGCGAAAAGTGTACCACTTTTAAGGGGTCATTTAAGCCCGAATTCGTGATTATTTGATCAAATATTTCCCTAAATCGTTCCTTTTGTCATTTTAGGTACTTTTGAGGAGAAATCTGGAAAAGGAATCATTTTGGACGTTTTTAGAGCATAAAAGTGAAGAAAACAGCAAAGTCTCAAATTCCTTGCTGGGAACAGTACCTGACGACGTCAAGGCTTTACACATGACGACATCAAGAGTGGCAAAAGAGGTGGAAGTGGAAAATACACGTGACGAGCCAGAACGTTTTTAGGCTATTTGGCCTAACGGCGTCACCAAGAGCGTCAGGGTCCAAATACTAGTGACGGCCCAGAGCTTATTTCTACATGACGGCGTCAGAAGTGGATCTAGGCAATACGAATTACATCTTGGTGGCGAGTTGACGGCGACAGAGGCTAACACATGACGCCATTAGGATGCATAGTCTATATATATTTTTCTAATTTTTCATTGTAAAGTGTGGAACAAAGTGGAACAAGTTGTGCATAAACCCTAGGTCGAATTTCCTGCAAATTGAAGGGGCTTCAAACCCTTATTTCTTCCATGTTTTAATAAAGATAAGTGCTCCAATAATCATTCAATATGTTTATATATTGTTTGATTCTATCTTATGTTTATCTTTCTTTTAACATGTTAGGCTAGGCTTTTATTGTGTTTACTTAGATGTAGTGAAACCTAGATGTTGATTATGGGTTGATTGTTTGTTTATAATTGTTACGGATGATTGTATTCGATGTTAGGCTTAAGAAAACTGGCAGACTTCCATTGGTAACTTGCTTGAACGTCTTAAGAAATATGATCGGAGGTGTACTACGATTTTTGGTTGTATTTAATGCATAAGTGAATTCTAATGATCCCATGTTAGGAGCTTTTAACGGCTTGACATAGGAGTGAAGTATGATCATATAGAGTTAGGGAATATTGTACACGGCCCTACGACTAGTATTAAGGTATATAACCCGTCATTCATGCAATTGTAACAAGTTAATCAACCGGTAAAAGATATCTAGGGAGTAATGAAATCTAAGTAAACACAACTTTTCTCATTATTGTTTCCACCACATTAGTATAATAGTTTAATTTTTATTTCTTTTATTTTATTTTGATTGCATTTGTAGTTAATTGGGTTAGTTGGCTAGCAACTAATTCCGCCCACTCCTTCAAAACCCGAGATTTGACTTGCTTTTCATAAAATATAAAAATACAAAAAGAATCATCCCTCACCTCTAGACCTTGTTTAGTAGGCCTTTTAATCCTAGCGACACTATTCCTGAGTTGAACGATAAATCCCCCGGTACTTGTCACTATACTATACTACAACGATCAGGTATACTGCCTGGTGGGGGTTGTAAGCTTCTCAAGATCCCTTGAGAGGTAAAACCTGTTGCGAGGGTGCAATTCCCACGTATCAGGGTTGTACATTGTGTTTAAATGATTGTAATATTGGGTGTATGGGTGTTTTTAATGTTATTAATGTAGAATTCTAAGGAAAGTGGTCTAAGTTTTGATTCATGCTAGTTTTTGTTGTACACAATGCTTTAGTTGTTGTAATTATGAAAATTCCTTGCTTTAAAGTGTTGTAAATTTAGCATTCTTTTTTGTACATCTTAAGTTTTTTTAAGAGAGAGTCCAATATGCTTTATATGTAGTATAGAGTTTGTATCAACCACTCTCTTGTTTTTCAAAATTGGATAACATGATGCTTGTTTATATATGTTACTCTCATTTTATCCTTTTCATTTAAATTAAAAAAAAAAAAAAATCCCCTCCAAATATGATCTCATATGTTCTTTTTCCGTCCTTTCCTTCCCAAATTCTTTATTATCATTTCATAAATCATTTATTGCTTAGTTAAAAAATAAAATAAAATAAGGGCATTGCATAATTTCCCTTTCATTCATCTAGTTATTTGTACCTCCTATATTTCTCTTATAATCTATTTTTATTTCTTTCATTAAGTTGTGTCACCTAAAATTCTTATAGAAAGTATAAAGCAACACTTTATTTAATTATAAATATTAATATTATTGTAACAACTTCACCTAACAAAACTAATTGTCCAAGCTCGTCTTTATATTTATCATAACAAGTTTTTATCTTTTTACCTTCCTTTCAATTTGTAACAAAATTATCCATACCAATTAATAATTTCTCATGCAAACAAATACCTTATGGATTCGCCTCCAGATGATACAAAAAGTTTCCTTAATCTTCTACGTAGCTTCACAAGTCCAAACACACAATCACCACCCATATAAGGACCATTTAGGTCTGCTGGGCCGGGCCGGACTTTTATGACCCAGGCTTTTTTGGGCTGGGCCTAAGCCAGGGCTCGGGCTTTAGCCCATGTGTGCATCTTTAATTGGTAGCACCACTCAACAAAGAAAGTTCTTTAAATATAAAAGAGATAGAAATAATCAACTTAAATGCTTTGCGATATATAGAGGAAATTCATAAAAGTAAAATGGTGTATTGCATTTGATGAGAATTGTCGATGGGTTTCTCTAACAACATATATATCTAAGAGCTTTAACAATGTGTTGCGAGGTGCTAGATAATTGCCAATTAAAGCTTGTATTGATCTAACATTTAAGAGAACAGTTAAATTGTTCAAAAATCACGGTATGACTGCTTAGAGATTGCAATACTTATTTTCCACCAAAACGCATAGAAGATATTTAGAAAAGCCGATACATGTGCTCAAGGACATCACATTCAAGAGTTTGACTACACAAAGGCGGTGTACCAAATTATTACAGCTAGAAAATAAATGGTCAAGGTGAACATGTTCAAACTATTTATTATTATGAACAAAAGTACATGGTAGCGGCAAACCTACATATTTCCTTGTTCTCATGCAATTGCAATTTTTCGACATAGAAGAGACAATCCAATCACTCTTGTGAATGAGATTTACACCACTTTAACTTTTATAAGTCAATATGATTATGATTTTCAGCCTCTTCCTCATGTTGATTATTGGAGAAATCCTAGTTGGAAGATTAGAGCTGATTACTCAAAACTTTTTATTGCTCGTGGTAGAAGACGTGAAAAGAGGATGCAAAATGAGATGGATCAACATTATCGCGAATAACCAAAGAAGTGTGGAATATGCCGCCAAAGCGAACATATTAGGAGGAATTATTCAACATCCTAAGCTAGAGACGTTGAATATAATTTATTTCTTAATGAATGTAACGATTTACTACTGTTTTATTGAAATATTAGTTTTATTTGTTGTGTTTTAAGAAAATCAAAGTTCATAAACATTTTCGTCAAAAAGAAATAATTAAATGAGAACAAAATATAAACAGTAAGAAAGAGAAACAATTTGTTAGACAAAGCTAAAGAGCAAGTATAGTATTTTTATTTTTTTATTTCTTTTCTTAACTTTTACTATTAAACAAGTATAGGTTATCACACAATCTAAAAGCTAGCACATGCTTTACCCACTTTTTACAAGCGAGTAGCCGAGTATAGTGTGGAAAAAACTCCATGTGCAACACATGTTAGCTTCTTTCGAGGGCATTTTAGTAAGTTTAACATTCTTCATCATTGTTCACCATTCTTTTTAACGGAAAACAAAATAATCATTTCACCATAATAGGCCGAATCGCCTTTAATACTTAACTACCAACGAATATTTTAAAAACCGTTTTTTTATTGACCGGTCGAGTCACTAGGTCGTTGGGTCACCGGTTTAACCGGTTGGAACGCTGGGTCAAACCGGGATTTTTCACATTGAAAAAATTAAATTACATCATGTTACCAAATACATATATAACCTACAAAATTAACACCAAATAAGTATAAAGTCATTAATATCCAGTACCAAACATACCGACTCATAGATACGACTATGATTTTTAATTCATTTTTTCAAAAGCCTCAAGTGTATGTACAATAATACATCATGCATATAAGATCAAATAATGCCACATGTTTGACAATTTTGTATGTTTTTCCAGACATGTAAACCTAGGTTATTTTTGTAGTAACCATTACCATAAGGCAAATGGCTTTATAACCTTTATACAAAAGTGACTTTTCAGAACAAACTGTGTTGGTGTTTCTCAAGTATAGGCAGAAACAAAGACGAAGAATAGGATCGGTTTTGGTTTTGGTTTTGGTTTTGTTTTGTTAAAGAGACATAAAAGTAAAACCCGGCTGGTTTAACATTCTTTATCATTGTTCACCATTCTTTTTAACGGAAAACAAAATAAACATTTCACCATAATAGGCCGAATCACCTTTAGTACTTAACTACCAACGAATATTTTAAAACCGTTTTTTTATTGACCGGTCGAGTCATTGGGTCGTCGGGTCACCGGTTTAACCGGTTGGAATGCTGGGTCAAACCGGGATTTTTCACATTGAAAAACTTAACTTAAATCATGTTACCAAACACCTATATAACCTACAAAACTAATACCAAATAAGTAGTATAAAGTCATTAATATCCAATACCGAACATACCGACTCATAGATACGACTATGATTTTTAATTCATTTTTTCAAAAGCCTCAAGTGTATGTACAATAATACATCATGCATATAAGATCAAATAATGACACATGTTTGACAATATTGTATGTTTTTTCAGACATGTAAACCAAGGTTATTTTTGTAGTAACCATTACCATAAGCCAATGGCTTTATAACCTTTATATAAAAGTGACTTTTCAGAACAAACTGTGTTGGTGTTCCTCAAGTATAGGCAAGAACAAAGACGAAGAATAGGATCGGTTATGGTTTTGTTTTGTTAAAGAGACATAAAAGTAAAACCCGGCTGGTTTCGGTTCACCTGTTCGACCTGAGTTAACTCAAATCCAGATGTTCAATCCGGGTTTCAAATCCTCAAAAACCCGGTCGGTAACAACCTGGTAACATCACCGGTTCCCGGTTCAACCGGCCGGGTCAAACCGGGTTTTAAAACATTGCTACCAACTGCGCGACATATAAAACCTCTCTTTCATTTCTTATTTGTCTGCGAGTATGTTTGTCAACGTTTTTTTTTCAAGCATTTATAATATTAATGATGCAAAAAGTGTACCGCTTTTAAGGGGTCATTTAAGCCCGAATTCGTGATTATTTGATCAAATATTGCCCTAAATCGTTCCTTTTATCATTTTAGGTACTTTTGGAGAGAAATCTAGAAAAGGAAGTATTTTGGATGTTTTTGGAGCATAAAAGTGAAGAAAACAGCAAAGTCTCAATTTTCCTTGCTGGAACAGTACCTGAAGGCATCAAGAGTTACAAAAGAGGTGGATGTGGAAAATACACGTGACGATCCAGAGAGTTTTTAAGCATAGTAGATGACGGCGTCACCCAAGGCCGTCATGGTCTAAACATTAGTGACGGCCCAGAGCACAACTACACATGACGGCGTCACAAATAGATCTGGGCAATATGATTTTATTATGGCGGCGAGTTGACGACATCACAATTTAATACATGACGCCGTCACGATGTGTAATCTATATATAGTTTTCCAAATTTCATTCATTAGTGTGCAACTTTGAGGGAATAACCATAGTCTGAATTTTATCAGCTTTTCAAGGGTTTCAACCCCTTGAATATTTCATGTTCAATTAAAGATAAGTATCCCTTCAAATCATAGATTCCATAGACCTTGATGTTGCAACTAGAGAGTCGACCCGATTACGCCTATTCCAATTCTCTCTACGTGATCAAGATAGTCAATGGCTTGAACGTTTACCCGCAGGATCCATCACCTCATGGGATGATCTCACCACTCGATTCCTTGCTCAATTTTTCCCACCGGGGAGAACTACCAAGCTTAGAAATGATATCTTGATGTTCCAACAACGTCAAAGTGAAACTCTATATGAAGCATGGACTCGTTTCAAGGACTTACTCCCAAAAGTCCCTCATCATGGCATAGATGCTTGGCTCCAAGTCCAAATATTCTATGACCATATCGATCTCTCCACAAGGCAAACCATTGACCAATCGTCCGGTGGCAAGCTACGTGATCTACGTGCGGAAGAATCTTGGGAACTCATAGAAGATCTTGCTCTCTATGACAATGAAAGTTGGAATGATCCCCGTGATTTGAACAAAACGGTCAAGGCAATATCTTTGCCTTCGAACAATTCTAGCACTCCCGAACGTAGGATCATGGAACTTAAGGACCAAGTCAAGATTCTCATGAAATCCTACGAAGCTCCTTAGCCTTCAAGCCAAGTGAACAAAATCACTTCTTCATGCGAAATATGTAGTGGTTCCTATGACACTCGTGATGGCGTGAAACTCCCCGGACAAGCTTTTGCGGATTACGCATCCTCGCGTACCGACGAAGCGGGAGATAAGTGGTACACTTTTAAACCCGAGCCAAACCCTTACGGTGATTCCTACAACCCTTCTTGTAAAAATCACCCAAACCTTAGGTGGAAACCAAACCAAAGTATGCCCCAAAACAATTATTCCAATCCACCTAATCGTTACCAACCAAACGGTCCATCCTCTAACCGTACTTTCAACAACAATCCTTCCAATACTATGGTAGTACCAATAATCTTGAAGGATTGATGTCCAAGTTTATGTCCAATAGATTAGTTTATAGAAGAAAGTGACAAGGATGAAGTTGGAATAGAAACAGGGACTAGGGATGAGATTAAGGAAGTTGATGATATTAAGGAAGAAAAGTTAGAGGAAGTAGAAAACGTAGAAGGATACTTTGATAAGTTACCCACCAATGAAGAACGGGAATATCACAAGGATTTATTCGATGACCCCGAGACACCATACATCCTTGGTTCACCCCTTATTAAAGTAGGTGATCCCTCTAACATCAACATATCGTGCAACATTGGGCATATGCATGTGTAGAAAGCTTACATCGATCTTCGGTCTCCTATAAACATCATGACTCGGACCTATTATAATTGGGTAACGAAGAAGCAACTTGGGTATAGGATGATGCCTAACACGAATCGGATGAGCAACTTTGTAGGAGGAGTGAGAGGATTACATGTCTTTGTAGGAAACTTCACTTATGTTACCGACTTTGTGATTTTAGAGGATATTCATCCGGTAATAGATGGTTGCCTAAGTCAAGTAGTGTTCGGAAAACCGTTTGTTGAGGCTTCTAAGATGAGTTATGACCCGTCCCCAGGGATAGTTAGATTCAAGGAAAAGAACGATGAGATTGCTTACCAAATGCCCTATAAGATTGAACAATACCACCTTCTATCAAACATAGAAAAGGAACACAAGCAAGCGGTTTATTATAGGAATGATGAGGATAGACGTAGAGGAGTAGATTATGTCATGAGTAGAATACTTGGTTTCTACAAGGAAAGTTTGCAACTAGGTCCGGAATACAAAACTAAGATTGGAGATGACCTTGAGAATGAGACCAATGATGAGGTCACGTAATTGCCCATGACCTTGAGTCTAGCTACAAGACTCGTAAATAAAGAAAAGCGCTTCTTGGGAGGCAACCCATGTTTTGTATGATTTTTAATTATTTTATTGTTATTTGCTTCCGTATGCATGCTTTATTTTTATTGTTGGTAGATCATGTTTCAAACTAAATTGTGAAAATGCTTTATTTTGTTGTTTAACTTCGTCTTAACTTCATATAAAGGTATTTTACAAAAGCTAAGTGTCAAGGGAAACCCCAAATTTGTTTCTAAGAACGAAATTGATCATGATTTGCCACAATATTAAATGAACATGTTGATGCGTGGGAATTGCACCAGGCATTACCTCTCGAGGGATCTCGAGAAGCTGACAACCCGCACCAGGCAGTGTACCTGATCGTTGTAGTATAGTATAGTGACAAGTACGGGGGATTGATCGTTCAACTTAGGAATAGTGTCGCTTGGATTAGAAAACCTAAGAACTAGGTCTAGAGGTGAGGGATGATTCTTTTTGTATTTTTTATGTTTTATAAAAGCAAATACAAATCTCGATTTTTGGAAGAGTGAGCGGAATTAGTTTCTAGTCAACTAACCCAATTACTAAAGATGCAATCAAAATAAAATAATAAAAATGAAAATAAACTAAATTAATGTAGTGATGTGAGCAATATATGGGAGAATTGTGTTTACTTAGATTTCACTACTCCCTAGATATATTTTACAGGTTAATTACTTGTTACAGGGATTGTATTCCTTAATAACATTCATGGGGTGGCGTACTTACTTCCCCAATCCTATAAGCTCCTACTTCACTCCTATGTCGAGCCGGCTAAGAAGCTCCTAACATGGGATCACTAGAATTCGCTCATGCATTAAATACAATCATAAAAACCTAGTACACATCGGTTCATGTTTCTTAAGATGTTCAAGCAAGTTACTGATGCGTGGGAATCGCAACAGGCTTTACCTCTCGAGGGATCTCGAGAAGCTTACAACCCCCACCAGGCAGTGTACCTGATCGTTGTAGTATACTATAGTGACAAGTACCGGGGGATTGATCGTTCAGCTTAGGAATGGTGTCGCTAGTATTAGAAAGCCTAAATACTAGTTCTAAAGATGAGGGATGATTATTTTTTGTGTTTTTATATTTTTTAGAAAGCAATTAAAATTCTCGGGGTTGAAGGATTTGGGCGGAATTAGTTGCTAATCAACTAACCCAATACTAAAGATGCAATCAAAATAAAATACTAAAAATGAAAATAAACTAAATTATACTAAAGTTGTGAGCAATAAGTGGAGAAAATGTGTTTACTTAGATTTCACTACTCCTTAGACATCTTTTACACGTTAATTACTTGTTATAAATGCATGGATGACGGATCGTATTCCTTAATACCATTCATGGGGTGGCACACTTAACTCCCCAATTCTATGAGCTCTTATCTCCTCCTATACCATGCCCAGCACAACTATAGGGATTGTAAACAGTGGCTCATGCATTAAATACAACCAATAAAGACCTTGTGCGCATCGGTTCATGTTTCTTAAGACGTTCAAGCATGTTACCAATTGGAGATCTGCCAGTTTTCTTAAGCCTAACATATAAATCATTCATCAAAAACAAGTATAAACAAGTAATCAACACATAATTAACATCTAGGTTTCATTAGATCTAAGCAAACACAAGATAGATCTAGCCTAGCATGATGGAATTAAGACAAGAACAAGATATAGACAACCAACACATAGACATATTGATTGAATTGAAAGAACACTTATCTCAATTACACATGTAAGGTATCAAGGGCTTGGAACCCTTGAAAAACCTGTAAAATTCGCACCAAAATCGTACTTAGGGTTTCTCCAAAACTTCTCTCTTTAAATGTGAAAAATTAGAAAACTATATATAGGAAAAGAGGTCTGACGGCGTCAAGACAAAGCTTGTGACGCCGTCACCTCGCCGCAAAAACTATTCTCGGACTGCCTTGATCTACATTTGACGCCGTCAAGACTTAATCATTTCCAGGCCGTCATGACTTTTAGTCTTGACGCCCTACCTTCATGACGCCGTCAAATCTCTTCTGGATCGTCATGGAATTTTGCTCTTGACGCCGTCACCTACTGTTCCCAGCAAGGAAAATTAAGACTTTTGCGTTTTCTTCACTTTTATGCTCCAAAAACGTCCGAATTGCTTCCTTTTCCAGATTTCACTCCCAAAGTACCTAAAATCACAAAAGGAACGATTTAGGGCAATATTTGATCAAATAAATTCAATTCCGGGCTTAAATGACCCCCTAAAAGTGGTTCATTTTTCGCCTCATCATATACCCTTACACTTGAGATTTGCTTGTCCTCAAGCAAATGCGCTTTTATTCTACTCAAAATACAAGTTAAGGGTCATTTAACACTAATATAAAAGTAATTACAACAAATAATCGTTCCACTAAAGACCAATAGACAAGCACGGAGGTCATATACAACCACCTCACAAATAGTGTTTAGATACTCACATCTCTCGGGTGTAATAAAGTGTAAATTACAATATGGAAACGGAAGATATCTCTCACTACCTGTCATAGCAAAATAGATTAGCATAGGCTTGGGAAAGGATCAAATCTCCACCACATGGCGTAAGTACCTAGGATAAACTATCAAAGAGGTCTTTTAAAGGGTTGTAACGTTAGGTATAGGGATATGAAATACACGGTTTTGTTGGATAAAGGAAGTTTTTACTGGTGGCGAGTAAACAATCTTGGTCAATTACATGTACAATATGGCGTTGCTAAGCCAAGACTAGACTCGACTTAAGCTAATAAATGAAAAATAACAAAAACATAAAATAAACATAGAATGAAACGGGATGGTAGTCCGTATGTTTTTTTCTCTTTTTCCTTTTTTTTTCTATTTTTTTTTTCTTTTTCTTGATTTTTCGAACTTTTTTTTTTTTTTTTTTTTTTTTTTTTATTTATTTATTTATTTATTTTTTGTTTGCATACACTCTTACCCTACCATCCAAAATAATACATCATAGGGAATGAACATTTCCCTTACACTTGAATCTTTACATACTTTACAATAAACTAATCTAATGACTCGAATTAAGATAATCAAAACACTTGGAGCACTTTTAAGATTAACGTACATATGGGGGTAATAAATGATGTTCTTCCCCATTACTCCATAAAATAAGTACCTACCCATGAGTCCCAATCGTCCCAAAACAATATGTACAAGGATATGACTCGACTTAGCAACCATGTAATCAATTAGAAAGTTAACTTAGGGTTTAACAAATAACAATAATGCACTAAAAATGAGCGCATACACGGAAGGCTAAGGCGATTTGGTTGTACATTTAAATGGGGTGTAACAAATTCTTCCTTTAAGTAAAATGCTTAAAGTTAGAAACGAAAAGATAGGCTCGGAGGGGTGTACTAGGGGTTTCGTGTACTAAAAATGAGTACAACGCTAAGGGTGTGGGAAAAATTAGTTGACTTAACTAGCCAAGTAATATGACTTAAATGGTTAAGTAATTATGATACGGGTTTAACACAAGGGTAATCCTATTGCCTCTTATCATGTAGTAAATCCTACCACACGAATGTAGTCTCACTAGCGGTCTCGGGATGCATCACTAACGCAAGTTCTAGAATCTAAATGCTACCGGTATACTCATAAGCACTAATAATGAATGCTTTTCCTATCAAGTCTAAAGGCGAACCTCACATATTTGGGTGGAAAATTTTTCTGAATATACGGTTATGTGCTAGTCATACAATCTCCTATCCATGAGACGCTTGCTATGGCTAAAGTTTCACTCCTAAATGTTGTAAAAAATTTTAAATTTGGCGCTAAAATTGCACTAACAAGTATTTCTCATAGTTTTATTACACATCTACCATTAAACAAAACAAACTCAAGCGAAAGTGCATATGTAAGGTATCATCTTTTTACCCTCCCCTTACACTTAAGATGAACATTGTCCCCAATGTTCAAGTAAAGAATGTAAAAGTGAAAAAGTAAAGAGAATGAAATCAAATACTCCCCTGATTCGCTCGGTATGGATAATAAGATGGCCAGGTTAAATCTTCCTCCAAGAAAATGAACAATCAAAGCTTCCCTTCCAGAATATAAATCATCTTCTTGTCATACGTAACCTGTAAAACCTGACAAAATAGACAAGACAACCTCGCGTAAAATCGGCGGCATCCTATATAAGCTACTAAATCCTAGAAAACAAGATAAGATATAATTCTTGTGGAATGAAGTTTGCAGATCTCCTGGAGATTATAAAACTTAATAATTCACAAAAACCATAAGACTCCGTTAGAAAAACAAAACCGGTAAAATTTCCAGATTTTTACACTTGACGCCGTCAAGAGTAAACTCTGGACGCCGTCAGAAGTGACCTGCAGAAATTCTTATGTTAAGTTTCCGGAAAATTTCTGGAAAAACTTGGTCCTACTTCCTGGAAAATCCTGCAAAACTTCATTATGACTCAATACAAGCATTTGACTCTAACAAATATGAATATACATGTTCACTTAATATTGTGGAGAATCATGATCGGTTTGTTTCTTAAAAACATATTTGGGGTTTCCCCTTACACTTATCTTTTGCAAAAATACTTTTAGGTGGAGTTAAGACTAGGCCAAAACAACAAAGTAAAGTATTTCCACTATTTAGTTTAGAAACATGATCTACCAACAATAAAAATAAAACATGCATACGGAAGCAAATAACAAACAAACAAATAAAATCACACAAAACATGGGTTGCCTCCCAAGAAGTGCTTTTCTTTATTTACGAGTCTTGTAGCTAGACTCAAGGTCATGGGTTACTACGTGACCTCATCATTGGTTCCACTCTCTAGGTCGTCTTCTAAACCAGTTTTGTATTCCAGACCTAGTTGCAAGCATTCTTTGTAGAAACCAAGCATTCTATTCTTTACATACTCTACTCCTCTACGTCTATCCTCCTCATTCCTATAATAAGCCGCTTGCTTGTGTTCCTTTTCAAAATTAGAGAGAAGGCGGTATTGCTCAATCTTGTAGGGCATTTGATAGGCAACCTCATCATTCTCTTCCTTAAATCTAACTATCCCTAAAGTCGGATCATAACTCATCCTAGTGGCCTCAACAAATGGTTTTCCGAATATTATTTGGCTTACGCAAGCATCTATCACTGGACGAGTGTCCTCAACTATCATAAAATCGATTTCATAGGTAAGATTCCCTATAATCACATGCAATCCCTTCACTCTTCCTGCAAAATTACTTATCAGATTCTTATCGGGCATCATCCTAAAATCAAGTTACTTCTTCATCACCCAATTGTAATAAGTCCTAGTCATGATGTTCACGGGGGATCTAAGGTCGACGTAAGCTTTCCATATATGCATGTGCCTGATATTGCATGGGATGTTAATGTTAGAGGGGTCTCCCATTTTGATAAGGGGGGTGCCAAGGATATATGGTCTCTCGGGACTATCAAATAAATCCTTATGGTATTCCCGTTCTTCCTTGGTGGGCAACTTATCAAAGTACTTTTCTATAGGTTCTACCTCCTCTAATTCCTCTTCCTTCTTAGCCTCAACTTCCCTACTCTCATCCTTAGTCTCGGCTTCTATTCTAACTTCATCCTTGTCACTCTCCTCAATCTCCTTATCTATTGGCTTGATGGTGACAACATTGACAAATTGGACATGTTTGGATGATGAGGGGTCCTTAATTTGGATTCCGTTATTGGTGTCCCTAGTGTCCTTCCTAGGTGTGACTAACGCTTGGTTGTTGAGGGCTTTCAACAAGTTGTCAATCTTGTTGGTCATCTCCGTTTGTTGTTGGTTGAATTCGGTTTCAAACCTAGCTATGCGACCCTCTTGAGATGCCATGAACTTAGACATCAATCCTTCAAGATTGTTGGTACCACCAAACTTGTTAGAAGGATTGTTGTTGAAAGTACGGTTGGAGGGTGGACTGGTTGGTTGGTAACGATTAGGTGGGTTGGAAGAACTGGGTTGATTTTGTTTCCACCTGAGGTTTGGGTGATTTTTCCAAGAGGGGTTGTATGAATCACCGTAAGTGTTTGGCTCGGGCTTGAAAGTGTACCACTTATCTCCCACTTCGTCGGTACGCGTGGATGCGTAGTCCGCAAAAGCTGTTCCGGGGAGTTCCACACAATCACGAGTGTCGTGGGGACCGACCACTACATAATTCGCATGAAGAAGTGATTTTGTTCACTTGGCTTGAAGGCTTAGGAGCTTCGTAAGATTTCATGAGAAACTTGACTTGGTCCTCAAGTTCCATGATCCTACGTTCCCATGATTGTTACGCACTAAGATCACGTAGCTTACCACTGGCCGATTGGTCAATGGCTCGCCTCGTGGAGATGTCGATATGGTCATAAAAGATTTGGACCTGGAGCCAAAGATCTATGCCATGATGAGGGACTTTTTGGAGGAAGTCCTTGAAACGAGTCCATGCTTCATAAAGAGATTCATTTTGACGTTGTTGGAACATCAAGATGTCATTTCTAAGCTTAGTAGTTCTCCCCGGTGGGAAAAATTGAGCAAGGAAACGAGTGGTGAGATCATCCCATGTGGTGATGGATCCCGCGGGTAAACGCTCAAGCCATTGACTAGCTTGATCCCGTAGAGAGAATTGGAATAGGCGTAATCGGGTTGTCTCTCTAGTTTCAACATCTAGGTCTATGGAATCTACGATTTTGAGGAAGTCCTTAAGATGTTGGTTTGGATCTTCGGAACGAAGTCCATGGAATGCACATCCACTTTGCGCCAACCGGATGGTGTCGGATCGCAAGGGGGTCACATTGGCTCCGGTGAGCTCAATGGTGTTTCGGTAGCCTTGATGGCTAGGTCGGGAATACTCTCCTATGGTTCGGGGCCTAAGGGGTTCTAATGGTGGGTTTTGTTGTGGTGGGATGACGGGTTCGAAGATGTTCCCGTTGTCCATGATGTCGGGTGGTTACGAACAAAGGCACAAAGAAATAAGATAGACTAAAGAGAACCTAAAAATAAAAATAAAATCTTACTAGAAAGGAATCTAGCAAGTAGACCTAATAAAAAGAAATTCTAACCTAGACAATAACTATTCCCCGGGCTGCGGCGCCAAAAACTTGATGCGTGGGAATCGCAACAGGCTTTACCTCTCGAGGGATCTCGAGAAGCTTACAACCCCAACCAGGCAGTGTACCTGATCGTTGTAGTATAGTATAGTGACAAGTACCGGGGGATTGATCGTTCAGCTTAGGAATAGTGTCGCTAGGATTAGAAAGCTTAAATACTAGTTCTAAAGGTGAGGGATGATTATTTTTTGTGTTTTTATATTTTTTAGAAAGCAATTACAATTCTCGGGTTTGAAGGATTTGGGCGGAATTAGTTGCTAATCAACTAACCCAATACTAAAGATGCAATCAAAATAAAATGCTAGAAATGAAAATAAACTAAATTATACTAAAGTTGTGAGCAATAAGTGGAGAAAATGTATTTACTTAGATTTCACTACTCCCTAGACATTTTTTACACGTTAATTACTTGTTATAAATGCATGGATGACGAATCGTATTCCTTAATACCATTCATGGGGTGGCACACTTAACTCCCCAATTCTATGAGCTCTTATCTCCTCCTATACCATGCCCAGCACAACTATAGGGATTGTAAACAGTGGCTCATGCATTAAATACAACCAATAAAGACCTAGTGCGCGTCGGTTCATGTTTCTTAAGACGTTCAAGCATGTTACCAATTGGAGATCTGCCAGTTTTCTTAAGCCTAACATATAAATCATTCATCCAAAACAAGTATAAACAAGTAATCAACACATAATTAACATCTAGGTTTCATTAGATCTAAGCAAACACAAGATAGATCTAGCCTAGCATGATGGAATTAAGACAAGAACAAGATATAGACAACCAACACATAGACATATTGATTGAATTGAAAGAACACTTATCTCAATTACACATGTAAGGTATCAAGGGCTTGGAACCCTTGAAAAACCTGTAAAATTTGCACCAAAATCGTACTTAGGGTTTCTCCAAAACTTCTCTCTTTAAATGTGAAAAATTAGAAAACTATATATAGGAAAAGAGGTCTGACGGCGTCAAGACAAAGCTTGTGACGCCGTCACCTTGCCGCCAAAACTATTCTCGGACTGCCTTGATCTACATTTGACGCCGTCAAGACTTAATCATTTCCAGGCCGTCATGACTTTTACTCTTGACGCCCTACCTTCATGACGCCATCAAATCTCTTCTGGATCGTCATGGAATTTTGCTCTTGACGCCGTCAAGGATTCCTTCTTGACGCCGTCACCTACTGTTCCCAGCAAGGAAAATTAAGACTTTGGCGTTTTCTTCACTTTTAAGCTCCAAAAACGTCCGAATTGCTTCCTTTTTCAGATTTCACTCCCAAAGTACCTAAAATCACAAAAGGAACGATTTAGGGCAATATTTGATCAAATAAATTCAATTCCGGGCTTAAATGACCCCCTAAAAGTGGTTCATTTTTCGCCTCATCAGTTACAAAATGGAGATCTGCCAGTTTTCTTAAGCCTAACATTGAAATCATTCATCCATTACAACTATAAACAAGCAATCAACCTATAATCAACATCTAGGTTTCATTACATCTAAGCAAACACATGAAAGAGCTAGCCTAGCATGTTAAAATCAAGACAAGCATAAGATATATTCAAACAACACATAGTCATATTGAATGAATTGAAAGAAGACTTATCTTAATTGAACATGAAAGGTTTCAAGGGGTGAAAACCCTTGAAAATACTGTTACAAACGACCTAGGGTTTATTAGGTTCGGCCCTAGTATTCTCCACACAAGTTCCTCTTTTAATGAATAAAAAATAGAAAAGTATATATAGATTTTGTGAGGTGACGACGTCAAGAGTAAATTTCTGACGCCGTCATCTCGCCGCCAATAAAGTTCTTGGACTGCCTAGATCTGGGTCTGACGCCGTCATGTGTAATCCTGCTCTAGGCCGTCACCAAAATAACTCTTGACGCCCTTCTTCTGATGCCGTCACGTTTTCCCTGGGTCGTCATGCATTTTGCTCTTGACGCCGTCATATTTTCCTTCTTGACACCGTCAGGTACTGTTCCCAGCATGGAAAATTAAGTCTTTGTCGTTTTCTTCACTTTTATGCTCCAAAAACGTCCAAAATGCTTCCTTTTCCAGAATTCACTCCCAAAGTACCTAAAATCACAAAAGGAACGATTTAGGGCAATATTTGATCAAATAAATTCAATTCCGGGCTTAAATGACCCCCTAAAAACGGTTCATTTTTCGCCTCATCATATACCCTTACACTTGAGATTTGCTTGTCCTCAAGCAAATGCGCTTTTATTCTAATCAAAATACATGTTAGGGGTCATTTAACACTAATATAAAAGTAATTACAACAAATAATCGTTCCACTAAAGACCAAAGACAAGCACGGAGGTCATACACTAGTACCTCACAAATAGTGTTTAGATACTCACATCTCTCGGGTGTAATAAAGTAATATCACAATATGGAAATGGAAAACATCTCTCACTACCTGTCATAGCAAAATAGATTACCATAGGCTTGGGAAAGGATCAAACCTCCACCACATGGCGTAAGCACCTAGGATAACCTATCAAAGAGGTCTTTTTAAAGGGTTGTAACGTTAGGTATAGGGATATGAAATACACGGTTTTGTTGGATATAGGCAATCTTTACTGGTGGCGTGTTAATAATCTTGGTTAATTACATGTACAATATGGCGTTGCTAAGCCAAGACTAGACTCGACTTAAGCTAATAAATCAAAAATAACAAAAACATAAAATAAACATAGAATGAAACGGGATGGTAGTCCGTATGTTTTTTCTCTATTCTTTTTCTATTTTTTTTTCTTTTTCTTGATCTTTTCGATTTTTTTATTTTTTTATTTTTTATTTTTTATTTATTTATTTTTTTTTTTTTGCATACACTCTTACCCTACCATCCAAAATAACACATCATAGGGAATGAACATTCCCCTTACACTTGAATTTTTACATACTTTACAATAAACTAATCTTATAACTCGAATCAAGAAAATCAAAACACTTGGAGTACTTTTAAGATTAACGCACATATGGGGGTAATAATATGATGTTCTTCCCCATTACTCCATAAATAAGTACTTTACCCATGAGTCCCAATCGTCCCAAAACAATATGTACAAGGATATGACTCGACTTAGCAACCATGTAATCAATTAGATAATTAACTAAGGGTTTAACAAATAACAATAATGCACTAAAGATGAGTGCATACACGGAAGGCTAAGGTGATTTGGTTGTACATTTAAGTGGGGTGTAACAAATTCTTCCTTTAAGTAAGATGCTTAAAGTTTGAAATGAAAAGATAGGCTCGGAGGGGTGTACTAGGGGTTTCGTGTACTAAAAATGAGTACAACGCTAAGGTGTGGGAAAAATTAATTGACTTTACTAGCCAAGTAATATGACTTAAATGGTCAAGTAATTATGATACGGGTTTAACACAAGGGTGATCCTAATGCCTTTTATCATGTAGTAAATCCTACTACACGAATGTAGTCTCACTAGCGGTCTCGGGATGCATCACTAACGCAAGTTCTAGAATCTAAATGCTACCGGTACACTCATAAGCACTAATAGTAAGTGATTTTCCTATCAAATCTAAAGGCGAACCTCACATATTTGGGTAGAAAATTTTTCTGAATGGTACGGTTTTGTGCTAGTCATACAATCTCCTATCCATGAGACGCTTGCTATGGTTAAAGTTTCACTCCTAAATGTTGTAAAAAATTTTAAATCTTGCGCTAAAATTACACTAACAAGTATTTCTCATAGTTTTATTACACATCTACCATTAAACAAGCAAACTTAAGCGAAAGTGTATCTGTAAGGTATCATCATTTTACCCTCCCCTTACACTTAGGATGAACATTGTCCCCAATGTTCAAGTAAAGAATGTAAAAGTAAAACAGGTAAAAGAATGAAATCAAATACTCCCTTGATTCACTCGGTATGGATAATATGGTAACCAGGTTAGATCTTCCTCCAAGAAAATGAACAATCAAAGCTTCCCTTACAGAATATAAATCATCTTCTTGTCATACATAACCTGTTAAACCTGAGAAAACAAACAAGGCAACCTCGCGTAAAATCGGCGGCAATCTATATATGCTACAGATCCTAGAAAACAATGTAAGATATAATGCTTGTGGAATGATGTTTGCAGATTTCCTGGAGATTATAAAACTAAAGATTCAACAAAAACTTTAAGACTCCGTCAGAAAAACAAAACTGGTAAAATTTCCAGAATTTTACACGTGACGCCGTCAGAAGTGACCTGCAGAAATTCTTATGTTAAGTTTCCGGAAAATTTCTAGAAAAAGATAAGTGTAAGGGGAAACCCCAAATATGTTTTTAAGAAACAAACCGATCATGATTCTCCACAATATTAAGTGAACATGTATATTCGTATTTGTTTGAGTCAAATGATTGTATCGAGTCATAATGATGTTTTGCAGGATTTTCGGTTTGTTCACAATTTAGTTTTGAAACATGATCTACCAACAATAAAAATAAAGCATGCATACGGAAGCAAATAACAATAAAAATCACAATCACACAAAAAGAAGAATGAAACCATAAGCAAACCATAACATTGCTATTCAACGTGAATATAAAAATAAAAAATTATCCATGGCTAATAGAGGCCATAACCAAAACTATTACAATCCAAATTGTTTCAAATTACATCACCATGAATAAATTGTTCAAACATCACAAACATCAAAACAAATCATTGGGGAGGGGGACCATAACGGTAGTCATAACCAGGTGGGAGGTGCCCAGTGTACCCGTAGGGAGGGTAGTCCATCTCACGACCGGGGAATGGGTCGATCTGTAGCTGGGGCTCAATCTGATCACGGGTGGAGAGGTGCTGCATCTGGCGGAGGGTATGATCATACATCCAATCAAAGCGCTGGTCAGTGGTGGTTCGCCATGCGTCCACCTGACCCATCCAGGCCCCCTGGTGTGCCTGCCAGTCTCCCCGACTCATGTGTTGATAGTAATCTGCAGACCCAACCTCATAATCCCTGAACTAATGCTGATGGGGCGCCCCCTCAGCATCATCATCATCATCATCCTCAACACCATCAGGTCCTCCCGCAATGTACCAGGTATAGGACCCATCCCCTAGCTCCATAACGATGCTCATCTGCTTGAGGGATTTAGCCTTCACCACCCTACAAGCCCCACAGTCACTCAGGTACCCCATGATCTCAGGAACAAGTAGCCAATAAGATCGAGCCAACCGGGTCACGAACATCCCCCATACACCTTGTCAATATCCCTCTCCCCCACACTAGTCTTCAAATAACTCGCTACCCAAAATGGGATGTTACAGTAAACACCCGCTGAAAATATGGTGTACAGGTAGAAAAGATCTGAAGCAGTGACACGGTGAGTGGTGCCATGACGCCCCGACAAGCTGTAGGTGATGCACCTGTGGGCTAACCTGATCATGGGGTCCCTTATTGAGGCCGCCCCAGTAGTCGGGTGTACACCCTGTTCCCAATACTCGGCCAAAAAGTGGCACACCTCATCTCGTTCCTCACAGTCTCCCCATGCAACAACCTCTGCATAAAACCTCCCTCAACAGCCTCCTCCCTAGTGTACAAACCTATCCTCCATCCAAACTCAGTAACCGAACATGATCGAATCTGCCCCTAACCTAAAGTAAATGGTGGTGCCCCCCATGTCCGTCATGGCCTCCGCCAAATCAAAGTGAAAAGTCGCAAAGAACTCCCTAACCAACTCACTGTACACAGTCTCCCTCATCCTCAACAATCTCTCCTATTGAGGACCCGTGAATCCATCAATTTGGATCCTCCCCAAGAACTCACCCTCTAGACCTTGGGATCTCAGAAACTCCCAATCAATCACACCACCAGCATCAATGTGGTGATAAACAAGCTCTGTGTACTTAGTTGTAGCGGCATCATTGTCAAACTTACTCCAACTGTGGACCATGTCCCCATAGTTAACTCGTTAGGACCTAGACGAGCTGCCTCGGTGTTGTCGTGATCATTTGCTCATTTTCCTGGAAAAAGATAGAGTGGACGAAAATGATTAGAATGAGAATTTTACAAGTTCATGCTGTCAAACACATCTGACGCCGCCAGGAAGGAGAACCTGACACCATCAGACCCAGCAGAAATCCATCCATGCAATTACGAGGGAAAAATCAATTTTCAAACTCTAAATCCATGACCCAAACACTCCTTTATCCAGAAAACATGGGTGGGGGGTCAAAAAATCCGTGGTGTGAAAGATTTTTCCTTAATTAACGCATGATTCGAGTAGAACAATATCATATAATGGTAACCTCATGATTACAAAACATCAAAGGAAAGACATTATGATTTATCAAAGATGGGTCAAAGATAGGGGTTCGGATGATGGGGGTTTTCAAAATTGGTAGGCCCTAAGGATAATTGAATGAAAATGAGTAAAGAAAAACTACTTACCAAGTGGAGATTTGTCACGAAAGATGTCGGATTGGATGATGGAGACTCAGAGGTGAACCAACAATTTGGGTGTGATTTGTGGGTCTGAGTTGAAAGTGATGGAGTTTGGGTTATTATTGCTGAGATAGCGAGGTGACGGCGTCAAGAGTTAAGATCTGACACCGTCAGATGCCCGTATTAGGAGCAAAAAGTTGTATTTCCAAATTCAGTCCCTGCACTAATGTAAATAGCTAAACATAAGTAAAAACTATGAGTAGCCATCCCGTTAGTAAAGTCCACCAGGGTCAAACATTTCATTACTGTCACGGAGAGAGATGTGGTTGTAAAAATGGGTGGATGAGGTCTCAGTTAAGTTGTAACCTTCGCATTGGTCAACGGTGGGTACAAGGAGGAAATGTTCCATAGAGGGTCTCAAAGCTGTGGTGTCTTTGAGGTGCAACCTCTTCACACCAGGTTTAAAACCAAAGGAACGTCTCTTGCACAAATTAGGGAGCGTGGTTTGCAAGCATCCAACGAAAATGTTATGAATTTTCGAGTTCTTCTCCTCCTGAGGATGCTCACGAAAGTAGGGGTGATTGACGGCGAAGCGCTTGAAAAGGATTTCTCATTATCCTCTTGGTCACACACCAAAGGAGTTGGAACTTCAAAGATTTTTTCGATTTTTATTGGTGCGGATTTTTCCTTAATCTTCTCTTTAATTCTTGATATGAATTTGTCTGCTAAATCCATAAAAACACTACGAGTGCTTTCCATGCGTGCTTCTAAGTGCCAAATTTGTTTTTCCTGATTATTCATGAAGGTTACCATTATCCCTTCAAACTCCTCTTGTCGTGAACGTTCAGGAAGATTGCGTTTGTTAATCGCACTCACACGTATATTAGGACTCCTTGCGGTTTCATCAGCAGGCATTTCAGCTCTCATTAATTCCTTTACCTGCTTCTCGATATTCCCCAATAATTGTTCTTGGGTAGCGTTTACGTAATCAAGTTTCCCATTACTTGAAAACATCGGGTCTTCCCATCCTTCTTCTTTGTATTGTGCTAACCCCTCAAGAACTTTCCAACATTCATCAACGCTAAGTCTATTCAGCCTGCCATTGGCTGCCTAATCTATAGCCCTTCTCGTCTGATAATTAACTTTATCGTAAAAGATTTGAATTTGGAACCATGGTTCAATGCCATGATGAGGAACTTTTCGGAGTAGGTCTTTGTATCGAGTCCATGCTTCATAAAAGGTTTCACCTTGACGTTGTTGGAACATCAAGATATCATTTCTAAGCTTGATAGTTCTCCCCGGTGGGAAAAATTGAGCAAGGAAACGAGTGGTGAGATCATCCCATGAGGTGATGGATCCCGCGGGTAAACGCTCAAGCCATTGACTAGCTTGATCACGTAGGGAGAATTGGAATAGGCGTAATCGGGTTGACTCTCTAGTTGTAGCATCAAGGTCTATAGAATCTACGATTTTGAGGAAGTCCTTGAGATGTTGATTTGGATCTTCGGAACGAAGTCCATGGAATGCAGATCCGCTTTGCACCAACCGGATGGTGTCGGATCGCAAGGGAGACACATTGGCTCCGTGAGTGAGCTCAATGGTGTTTTGGTAGCCTTGGTGGCTAGGTCGGGAGTACTCTCCTAGGGTTCGGGGCCTAAGAGGTTGGTTAGCTAGTGGTGGGTTTTGTGGGTGGTCTTGTTGTGGTGGGTTGATGGGTTCAAAGATATTACCACCTTCCATGATGTCGGATGGTAAAGATTACGAACAAAGGCACGAAGAAATAAGATAGACTAAAGAGAACCTAAAAATAAAAATAAAATCTTACTGGAAAGGAATCTAGCAAGTAGACCAAATAAAAAGAAATCCCAACCTAGACAATAACTATTCCCCGGCAACGGCGCCAAAAACTTGATGCGTGGGAATTGCACCAGGCTGTACCTCTCGAGGGATCTCGAGAAGCTTACAACCCCCACCAGGCAGTGTACCTGATCGTTGTAGTATAGTATAGTGACAAGTACCGGGGGATTGATCGTTCAACTTAGTAATAGTATCGCTAGGATTAGAAAACCTAAGAACTAGGTCTAGAGGTGAGGGATGATTCTTTTTGTATTTTTTATGTTTTATAAAAGCAAATAAAAATCTCGATTTTTGGAAGAGTGGGCGGAATTAGTTGCTAGTCAACTAACCCAATTACTAAAGATGCAATCAAAATAAAATAATAAAAATAAAAACAAACTAAATTAATGTAGTGATGTGAGCAATATATGGGAGAATTGTGTTAACTTAGATTTCACTACTCCCTAGATATCTTTTACAGGTTAATTACTTGTTACAGTTGCGTGGATGACGAATTGTATTCCTTAATACCATTCATGGGGTGGCATACTTACTTCCCCAATCTTATAAGCTCCTACTTCACTCCTATGTCGAGCCGGCTAAGAAGCTCCTAACATGGGATCACTAGAATTCGCTCATGCATTAAATACAATCATAAAAACCTAGTACACATTGGTTCATGTTTCTTAAGATGTTCAAGCAAGTTACACAATGGAGATCTGCCAGTTTTCTTAAGCCTAACATTGAAATCATTCATCCATTACAACTATAAACAAGCAATCAACCTATAATCAACATCTAGGTTTCATTACATCTAAGCAAACACATGAAAGATCTAGCCTAGCATGTTAAAATCAAGACAAGCATAAGATATATTCAAACACCACATAGACATATTGAATGAATTGAAAGAAGACTTATCTTAATTGAACATGAAAGGTTTCAAGGGGTGAAAACCCTTGAAAATACTGTTACAAACGACCTAGGGTTTATTAGGTTTGGCCCTAGTATTCTCCACACAAGTTCCTCTTTTAATGAATGAAAAATAGAAAAGTATATATAGATTTTGTGAGGTGACGGCGTCAAGAGTAAATTTTTGACGCCGTCATCTCGCCGCCAATAAAGTTCTCGGACTGCCTAGATCTGGGTCTGACGCCGTCATGTGTAATCCTGCTCCAGGCCGTCAGCAAAATAACTCTTGACGCCCTTCTTCTGATGCCGTTACGTTTTCTCTGGGTCGTCATGCATTTTGCTCTTGACGCCGTCATATTTTCCTTCTTGACGCCGTCAGGTACTGTTCCCGGCATGGAAAATTAAGTCTTTGCCGTTTTCTTCACTTTTATGCTCCAAAAACGTCCAAAATGCTTCCTTTTCCAGAATTCACTCCAAAGTACCTAAAATCACAAAAGGAACGATTTAGGGCAATATTTGATCAAATAAATTCAATTTCGGGCTTAAATGACCCCCTAAAAATGGTTAATTTTTCGCCTCATCACATGTGTACTAGTATTTGTTAGAGCCAAATGCTTGTATCGAGTCATAATGATGTTTTGCAGGATTTTCCAGGAAGTAGGACATAAGTTTTTCCTGAAATTTTCCGGAAACTTAACGTAAAGATTTCTGCAGGTCACTTCTGACGGCGACAGGAATTAACACCTGACAGCGTCATGTGTAAAATTCTGGAAATTTTGCGAGTTTTTTTTTTTTTTTTTTTTTTTTTTTTTTTTTTTTTTTTTTTTTCTAAAGGAATCTTAAAGTTTTTGTTAATTCTTTAGTTTTATAAACTCCAGGAAATCTGCAAACATTCATTCCACAAGCATTATATCCCTTACATTCATAGAAAGCGATTTAAGATATATATGCTATTTTTCTAGGATTTGTTAGTATATATAGATTGCCGCCGATTTTACGTGAGGTTGCCTTGATTGTTTTCTCTGGTTTAACAGGTTATATATGACAAGAAGATGATTTATATTTCTGGAAGGGAAGCTTTGAACTTTCATTTTATGGGAGGAAGATCTAACCTTGTTGCCACACTATCCACACCGAACGAATCAGGGGAGTATTTGTTTTCATTCTTTTACCCGTTTTACTTTTACATCCTTTAATTGAACATTGGGGACAATGTTCATCCTAAGTGTAAGGGGAGGGTAAATGATGATACCTTATAGGATACTATTGCACTTGAGTTTGTTTGTTTGATGGTAGGTGTGTAATAAAACTAAGAGAAATAATTGTTAGTGTAATTCTAGCGCCAAATATAAATTTTTTTACAACATTTAGGAGTGAAACTTTAGCCTTAGCAAGTATCTCATGGATAGGAGTTGTATGACTAGCACAGAACCGTACCATTCAAAAAAAAAATTCACCCAAATATGTGAGATTCGCCTTTAGATTTGATAGGAAAAGCATTCATTATTAGTGCTTATGAGTGTACCTGTAGCATTTAGATTCTGGAACTTGCGTTAGTGATGCATCCCAAGACCGCTAGTGAGACTACATTCGTGTAACAGGATTTTCTACATGATAAGAGGCATCAGGATTACCCTTGTGTTTAAACCCGTATCATAATTACTTGACCATTTAAGTCATATTACTTGGCTAGTAAAGTCAATTAATGTTTCCCACACCTTAGCGTTGTACTCATTTTTAGTACACGAAACCCCTAGTACACCCCTTCGAGCCTATCTTTTCGTTTCTAACTTTAAGCATTTTACTTAAAGGAAGAATTTGTTACAACCCACCCAAATGTGCAACCAAATCGCCTTAGCCTTCCGTGTATGCACTCATCTTTAGTGCATTATTGTTACATGTTAAACCCTTAGTTAATTATCTAATCGATTACATGGTTTCTAAGTCGAGTCATATCTTGTACATATTGTTTTGGGACGATTGGGACACATGGGTAAAGTACTTGTGTCATGGAGTAATGGGGAAGAACATCATATATTACCCCATATGTGCATTAATCTTAAAAAGTACTCCAAGTGTTTTGATTATCTTGATTCGAGTCATTAGAGTAGTTTATTGTAAAGTATGTAAAAATTCAAGAAAAAGAAAAAGAAAATAATAGAAAAAGAAAAAGAAAATAATAGAAAAAGAAAGGAGAAAAAAACATACAGACTACCATCCCGTTTCATTCTATGTTTTGTTATTTTTGATTCATTAGCTTAAGTCGAGTCTAGTCTTGGCTTAGCAACGCCATATTGTACATGTAATTGACCAAGATGATTAACTCGCCACCAGTAAATATTGCCTTTATCCAACAAAACCGTGTTTTCCATATCCCTACGCCTAACGTTACAACCCTTTAAAAGACCTCTTTGATAGTTTATCCTAGGTGCTTACGCCATGTTTCGGAGGTTTGATCCTTTCCCAATTCTATGGTAATCTATTTTGCTATGACAGGTAGTGAGAGATGTTTTCCATTTCCATATTGTGATATATACTTTATTACACCCGAGAGATGAGAGTATCTAAACACTATTTGTGAGGTGCTAGTGTATGACCTCCGTGCTTGTCTTTGGTTTTTAGTGGAACGATTATTTGTTGTAATTACTTTTATATTAGTGTTAAATGACTCCTAACTTGTATTTTGATTAGAATAAAAGCTTTGCTTGAGGACAAGCAAATCTCAAGTGTAAGGGTATTTGATGAGGCGAAAAGTGTACCGCTTTTAAGGGGTCATTTAAGCCCGAATTCGTGGTTATTTGATCAAATATTGCCCTAAATCATTCCTTTTGTCATTTTAGGTACTTTTGGAGAGAAATCTGGAAAATGAAGCATTTTGGACGTTTTTGGAGCATAAAAGTGAAGAAAACGTCAAAATCTCAATTTTCCTTTCTGGAACAGTACCTGACGGCGTCAAAGCTCTCCACATGATGGCGTCAAGAGTTACAAAAGAGGTGGATGTGAAAAATACACGTGACGATCCAGAGAGTTTTTAAGCATAGGAGATGACGACGTCACCCAAGGCCGTCATGGTCCAAACATTAGTGACGGCCCAGAGCACAACTACACATGACGGCGGCTCAAATAGATCTAGGCAATATGATTTTATTATGGCGGCGAGTTGACGGCGTCTCAATTTAATGCATGATGCCGTCACGATGTGTAATCTATATATAGTTTTCCAAATTTCATTCATTAGTGTGCAACTTTGAAGGAATAAACCCTAGTCTGAATTTTATCTGCTTTTCAAGGGTTTCAACCCGTTGAATCTTTCATGTTCAATTAAAGATAAGTATCCCTTCAAATCATTCAATATGTCTATGTGTTGTTTGATTATATCTTATGCTTATCTTCTATTTAACATGCTACGCTAGATTTCTTTTGTGTTTGCTTAGATGTAGTGAAACCTAGATGTTAATTATGGGTTGATTGTTTATTTATAATTGTTACGGATGATTGTATTTGATGTTAGGCTTAAGAAAACTGGCAGACTTCCATTGGTAATTTGCTTGAGCGTCTTAAGAATCATGATCGGAGGTGTACTACGATTTTTGGTTGTATTTAATGCGTAGGAGAATTCTAATGATCCCATGTTAGGAGCTTCTAATGGCTCGACATAGGAGTGAAGTAGGATCCTATAGAGTTAGGGAATATTGTACACGGCCCTATGACTAGTATTAAGGAATATGACCCGTCATCCACGCAATTGTAACAAGCTATCAACCTGTAAAAGATATCTAGGGAGTAATGAAACCTAAACACAACTTTCCTCATTATTGTTTCCACCACATTAGTATAATAGTTTTATTTTCATTTTTTGTTATTTTATTTTGATTGCATCTTTAGATTAATTGGGTTGGTTGGCTAGCAACTAATTCCGCCACTCCTTCAAAACCCGAGATTTTTACTTGTTTTTTATAAAATATAAAAATACAAAAAGAATCATCCCTCACCTCTAGACCTAGTTTATTAGGCTTTCTAATCCTAGCGACACTATTCCTGAGTTGAACGATCATTCCCCCGGTACTTGTCACTATACTATACTACAACGATCAGGTACACTGCCTGGTGGGGTTGTAAGCTTCTCGAGAGGTAAAACCTATTGCGAGGGTGCGATCCCCACGTATCAAATATACCGATGCTTATTTGGTAACAAGCGTTTAGCTATTGGATTTTGTTTAATTGCTCCTATTTGGTATGCTAATAACACAAGCGTTTAGGTTTTACGTCATCTACAATATATAACTAATATATAACTAAGGATAAATCTATGTTACCAAACGTTCTGATAAAAACAAAAAACCATCTCTAACAGCTATGATAGTTTTTCCAAACAATAATTATACATTTTTTTATAAGCAAAGATTAGAATCTAGGGTTAATTATTTGAAAATGTATCATACTTGTCACTTTTTATTATCGTGTGTACCGAACTTTTTTTTCTTCTTATTGTGTGTACTGAACTTTCAAATTTTGATTATTGCGTATATTTTATGACCATTTTACCTTTACTTTTTTCAAAATTTGAAGGGTAAAATGGTCATTTTACATGATTAAATAGTCACAAAATAGACAATAATCGAAATTTGAGAGTTCAATACACAAAATAAGAAAAAAATAGTTCAATACATACAATAACAAAAGTGGCAACTATGATACATTTTCAAGTAATTAGCCCTAGAATTTAAGGTTTAATAAGGGTGCGACTTCAGTACAAGTAGCACTCACATGAAGAGTAGATATCTAGCATTTACCATTCTCGAAACTCTTTTTCTAGGATGTTGTTGATAATTGATGAAATTGTTAAGTCCACGTATATCTCGTATTGGTGCTTTCTTTTCATTGTGTCTATACGGTATTTCCCACTAGCCGCTTTCACCCCAAGGCCATCAACACCAAGACCAAAAATGAGTAATATATTTGTGAACCAGGGCATCTCCTGGGTGTACCAATTCAAAGCTAGCGTTGAAATCATATGAGAGGCATATTATAGACAAAAGGACTACTTATATTAAACTTGCTCGTCCATTTCGATTGGCTATCTTGTACGTCGAACCCACCTTTTTTTATCATGGCCAAAAGCTGCGTCGGATGAGCCCTTTCGGTCTATTCCCAAGATTAAAAGAGAATGCAGAAAAGAAAAAAAATATGTAATGATAGCTCTCTGTTAAAATCCTCCCAACTTTGAGAATTGTAAAATTACTCCATCTATGTATTCTAATATATGACACTTTTGTACCACCCATCTAAGCTAATAAAATTAAATGGCCAATGTGTCATCCTTTATTTAACACCTTATGTACAACACCACAATGCACGCTTTTATTTAGCCCATCATCTATACGCTCTTTACTCTATTTTTGTAAACCATTAATCACCTATTAATTCACCTCCTTATTCATCTACACGGTTTCAATCCATTTATTCCGATTTGTTCAAAAGAGGAGCGTCATTTGAATTGTGAATTTAATGACAAGGCGTTGTAACCATTTACCATGTTGCAATCATCTCCCAAAATAAATCTCTGCTTTGTGGTAGAAATCGTGTATTTGACTTTCTCCAACATATGTGAAAGTTTGCTCCATTCGATAATTCACATCTTTGTATTCCTCCATTCGAGACGATCATAGTTCTTTTCTTCCTCCATGTCATAAAATTGTTAATGATCTTGATTACGGTGGAATTCTATTTAGGGTTTATATCTCAATGACATACGCTACACAATTTGTAAGTTTTTTTATTTAGTTATTTTTATTTTGTTCTGATCCATTATAATCTATATGATAGTTTATTTAAAAAATTGAAAGTCTAAGGCACGAATTTCAGTTGTGATTCTAACTGTGTTCTTATTGTATTAGTTTTCTATTTTTCTGAATTGGTTTCTTACTTCTTTGTGTCACATGCTGATAAGATATACATTTCTGGTCTTTGATTTATTTTTGTTTTCATTATTTCTTTAAAAATATGTTGAGCTTTGACTGATTTGTTTGTTTATTGAATGCATTTATTTTTTATATGTATTATGTTTTGTTTTTTTATTGATGAGATCTTATGCGTGTTTAGTGTTTGATGATTAGTTTAATTGTGTTTCAAATCTGTCAATATATGATAACTGTTTGTGTAATTGTCATTTGTAGAAAGTTGAATAATTGCTTAAAAAGGGACTTTAATAAGAGAATATTATTATTCCTCATGGAGCCTTGCTACTTTGCTCGAGATATGTGATTTCGGTACTCTAAGGTCAAATGCCATTTTTCGTGTTGACATAGTACTCAAAATATGTGATTTGGGTGGTTTAAGAACATTAATCGAAAAGCCAGTAGAATGATGTAATTAATTGTTGCAATCAGTTTTGAGGCTGATATGTAGGTATGCAATGCTACTGTTCATGTTTCCTTTGTGTCGACTATAGTTATGTGTTAGGAATACAACTATCCCTATTGAAGACTCGGTCACCAAAAGAATGTAATAGCATTAATATAGCTCGTAGTTACGTTAATATTTAGTTAGACTTTAGTTTACTTAAGTAACACCGTGGAGGACGGAAGGGTCTTTACCCACTGTACACCCGATCCACAACTCGTAGGTGGGCGTTTTATGTAAGACTATGCATACCCTTTCCCACCCATGGGAAAGGGTTGGAGCTTCCATTCTTTCAATCCAATATCTTACATTTTCTCTCCACTTTCTCTCTCTAGAAAATCCTCCCAACTTGTTAGGTCACACTTTATGTAAACACAAGTATAAGAATGATAGAAAAGAGATGAGAGAGAATGGGATGATTATGAGAATGAGAGAATTAGAATTGCAAGAGTTTCCTTAATATTTCACATAACCAACCAAGTTTACAAATGACCTAAGGCTTCTATATATAGGGAAGGAGCTAGGGCAACACTCCCTCTCCTTCCTTTCATCATTTCGTAGGCTTTGAGGCCCATGGGTTACATACCTTAAGCCTAGTAAACTTAATACATTTAGTAAATGAAAGTAAATAATAGTTAAGCAACCTAACATTATTACAAATGACCGAGACTTGATAAAATAGTGAAAACTATGATCCCAACAATCCCCCCCTAAGGGTCGGTCATCAAGGTTGCTTGACGTCTTCGTCTTGATCTTTGACTTTCAAAGCTCTAGACGTCTTCTAAATCATTCATCGTTCTTTGTTCTTAGTTGATGTAGTTGTGATCATCTTATTACAAAATGTAATGACCGAGACTTGACTAAATATAAAAGTATGATCCCAACAATCTCCCCCTAAGGGTCGGTCATCACGGTTGCTTGACGTCTTCATCTTAATCTTTGACTTTCGAGGCTTTAGACGTCTTCAAAATCGTTCATTGTCCTTTGATCTTTGTTGATGAGGTAGTGATCATCTTATGAAGTTATCTGCCATGCGTCACTTCTGCGTCTGTGGTGGTCGTCGGCCATTCCAACATGCTCATACATCTTTGAATTCTGACTTATACATGCACGTAGTCCCTTTCTTTCACTTAAGATCTTTAGTCTTTATACTTTGTAGATTCTTCCCTTTTGGCGTAGAATCTTTCTTTGAACTTTGTGTTGCTTTGATCTTTTGAGGGAGCTTTTGATGACTTCAAGATGCATGTATGAGCATGTGGAATCCGTCGCCATGGAAATGATGTAACCCTGCATGTAAACAGTTAGCAATAAAACATCCGGTACTTACAGATAAGGAACTAGAGATTGTCAACAGCATAGTGTGAAGACTCCTTCTAATCCTTATCAAGGCCGTTCCCATATCAGATACTCCCGAAGGAGCTTACGAGACCTACTAAGTAGCTCAATGACTGGGTGAGTCGCTGGGGATCACTCCACGACTGTAGACCGCTAAGAAACCACCGCAAACACTAAGCGTAACCCGCAAGGAGTTACCGAAGTGACCTGCTGTCAGGGCTGTTTGATGTTGACCCTGGCAGGATTTCCGTTCAATCATTGAGAAATACTTATGTAAATTCTCTCATAAACGTTCTCGGCAGATTGCTAAGCTCTGCGAAGGACTCGATAATTTACAGCTAGTGTCCATTGATGTAGAACACCAGTTGTAGAAATGCTAAGTGTTCTTAAGAGATCTTTGATGTATCTCAAGGCTCTAGACTCTATAAGTGCACACCTAGGTTTCCTATGCGGAGACTAGGGAGGTGTCTCCTGCTTCAATATCAACCGTCTCTAAGAGATAGGTCGATAGGTTACGCGGGTTCCCCGTGAGAATGAAACAAGTTCTTTTAAGAGAACTTGAGTGGTTAAGAAGGTTTAGTGCATTGCGTCACTGGGTCCATTACGACTTTGTCTTCAATACCGGTGTTGTCTTTGCAACAACCAGTAGCAGATGGATTGAACCCGGTGTCTGCCCTAAGGTTGAATCACATGGAGGGCTATTTCTTTTCACCCTTTTCTTTACTTTTCTTTTTAATTCTTCAACCCCTTCTTTCTCCTTTCATTCTTTACTCCTTTTTTTTTTTTCGTATCATACCTAAGGACTTCTTAGTTCTAACTATTGGTGATGTCCTTGGGTAGATCCCTCCGGCTTAGGCGGATCATAGGACGGTTATTTCCTAACCTTAGTCACCTTATAACTCCATGACTATCCTATAATTGCCATTGAAACCTTTGAAAAAATCTCTCAAAGTGTTTGTGTTTATCAAACATTTTGTTTAACAGTTTGAGAGTTTTATGTTTTCATTTTGAAGGGCTCCCCCTTTCACATGTGCTCATAAGTGTTTAAAGAAATTTGCACCTGTGGGACGAGCAAGCACTTTTGAATTGATCCACTTTCAGTGAACCTGACCGATTCGAGACACGCTTACATCACTAGTTAGACTAGCTTGAAGTTATTACCCGGCCTGGTCAAATTCACAGAAAGTTTCTCGAAACGGTACATTTCTACTAAGACAAATCCTTTTCGAGACACGCTTACGTGGCTAGTTAAAGAGTTCCATTGTCAGCTTTTAGGTGACAACTAGCTCTAGTAACTAACTTGATGTTATTACCCGTCGAGGATAAGTCTTTTCGAGATTACTAACTTTTATGTTTCGTCAATTCCTGGGTCAATTCTGAGTCTAGCTCGCATGAGATTTGACTTTAAGCAACTTTAACTTTCATATTTTAATCACATTCACTTTTTCTCCCCCTCAAAAATAGCATATGAGATGTTGTTTTTGTTAAACTTTTGATTAAAATATGCTTTTTGAGTATTATGGGGAGATATCAACAAGAACTTTTGGTTTTCAAACGATGAGTTTTACAAGTGCTCCCCCTCAACAAGTGAATACTCATTGAGGTGAAATACTTGTCTTTTGAGCAGAATTATGAAAATCAGAAAATGTTTGATTAATTCTACTCAAAAGTAAGAAGCCTTCGCTCCTTATATTTAGGATTGAGGCACTGATGCGTACCTCAGGGTCCTTTCTTTACAAGTTCGGGTTGTGCACTTTTATGTGTGCACAAGCCATTATTTTGACAAAGCATTTTGATTTCAAAATACTCCCCCTCAAAACGAGCTTGTGTTTTGACATTTTTTTTTTTTAAGTGTGGATCGAATTAGGGAGTAAAGATTTGAAAAATCTTGAGCAAAATTTTGAAAAGTTTTGAAAAAACTTTTGAAAAAATTTTGCTCAAGATTAAGAGAGTTTTAGATAAGCTTTGCATGAGAACTTCTTGTTTTCAAGGAAAAGTGCACGTTTTGTTTTTAAGAAATGGTTTAGCAAGGCACTTTCCTTTCTTTGAAAACCAAATTGTACACTGAAATGAGTGCACAAGTCGTTGTTTTAATACAAAATTAGTTTTCTTTAAACAAAAATACTCCCCTTCAAATAATGAATGTTATTCGAGAGAAAGTCTTCTTGAGCAGAATTTTGAATCGTATTATAAAATACTTTTTGAAAATTCGTGAGACGACTCTACTCAAGGTTTTAGAAAACACAATCAAGTATTATACAACAAAGAATGCTTGAAATTCAAAACTCTTTTACTGTTGAAAAGTTGTTTGAGACCCGTAGTCTCTCTTTTGAGTTTTAAAATCTGAAAAAGATTTCCATCTAAAGTTGAACCTCATGGGTTCTTTTTGAAGATTTGTTTTTGTGATGCATGGAAAACATCCGGTATTTGGGATGTTCAGATCAGAGACATTCTTTATTGTGTTAAAGCATTCCAGATTGTGAAAATTTGAAAGGTTTTGAATGACTTTGCTTCGGTCTCCACACTTGCTTTACCGGTGTAAAATGAGAGTGTAGAGTTTGGAAAAAATTTGTTTCACACCATTTTGAATCCTTTTACCAGTTTAACCTTTAAACACATTTTGCCCTTTGACCTCAAAATATGTTCCATAAGAAACATTTTGTCGAATGTTGAAATTTTGACTTTCAATGGGATGACATGTACTTGCACACAGAGAAAATGCATAAGGCACAAACAAGTATGCGGATGAATCAAAAAAACTCATTCCAAATCTTTGAAGAATGCTCAGAATTCTCAAATTTACGCATAAGATCACAGATTAATTCATTCTTTCACTCGAAATTTCCCAATTATTATCATGGTTTAGAGTTATGATTTGAGACTTTGCATGCATGTTAGCATCAAAATGCAAGAATATTGTACAAACAAACGCCCTAGTAGTAGCAACAAAGACATCGACATCTTAAACCCTAAATCACTTGATTTCAAACCTATGTTGTATCTAATCGAGCAAACACACCAATCGAGCATTCTTTAGTGTTCTCTAAAGCTAGATGAAATAATTAACTAGACTAAACACATAAAAGAAAATGCCCCGATCGATAATTACTTGAACCCTAGTTTCTGATTATGCCTTTTTGACTGTTGAAAATATTTGAAACATTTAGGGAACGATTAGATAACAACAATGAAGAAATTAGAAACTCACAATCGAAAAGAAATCGAGGATAAGAAATTGTTAGTCTGATTATGTGTGAAACTTTGGAGAACATTTGTGAAAACATTGATGCGAGCCTTTTTTTTTTTTTTTTTTTTTTTTTTTTTTTTTTTTTTTTTCTGCAATGTCCTTTTACCTAAGTTTAAGACTTTTGTGAACTTTACTCATTAAAGGTTAACTACTTTTCCATTTGAAGTCTAAACATGGTTAAATTGGAATCCTTGCCGAAAATTTTCTTTTCTCCTCCTCGAATTAGCATTTATTTTGTGAAACATTTTTGCACATTTTAATTCGAGAGATCATAGAACCTTTTGAAAAATGAGTTTTTAATCCGAATGATGAAGAAACAGTTAATCCTTGAAGAATAATAATTAGGTGTGCAAACTTCATGATTTTGTGAAAAATTTTCTCCCCCTCAAAACATGTTCCATTTTGACAATGTAAAGCAAAATATGTTTTAATGTAGGAACATAGTTTTGAAGATTAGAAGTTTGTACACAGAGAAAGAAGATTATTATTTTTTTTATTTTTTATTTTTTTTGTATTTTCTTTATGATAGAATATTTACAAAAAGAGTTTGATGTTTGACTCTCTTAGTTTTTAAGAAAGTTTTGCAAATCATATGGAGTCAAACACCGCATACCAATATGGTGAACTAAATCAACAAACCTTGATGGAGGTAATGCCTTTGTAAACAAGTCCGCCAATTGGTATTTAGTTACCACAAACTCTAATTCAATTGTACCCTTCTCAACATGCTCCTTTAGGAAATGGTGGCAGAGAGAAATTTGTATGGCCTTGGAATGATGAAAGGTGTTGCACGAGATAGCAGTAGCACACTTTGAGTCGCAGTACATTGAGATCTAGCCAAATACATAGCCGTAGTCCGTGAGCTAAGTTCTCATCCAAATGATTTGAGCACAGAAAGCAGACATGGCTACATACTAAGCTTTTGTTGATGACAGTGATGTACAATCCTGCTTCATTGACTGTATCCCTTTGTAACTAAACAAGATTTGTTGCGAATCACCGTGCCTTCTGTGTCTAGCTTATTTTCCAAATCCATATAATTCCAATGATGTGTCGAAGGGTGATGTTGTTAGAACGTATGCATATTAGACGGATCCAAATTGCGAGAAGACGACTCTATTATATCAAGAACGGTTGGAGTCGGTGCAAATGGGTTGAAGAAAGTATTTCCATCATAATCTGCAAGTTGTGGTACTGATTGTTGTTATGGATCTTCAGCTGATTGTCTGGAGTTGGAAGCAGTTTGCCTTGCTGTTGTTGGAGATTCACTTGGAGGACCGTCTTTCTCAACAGTGGTTGTTGAATATTCTCAAGGTGTGCAGCGGAAATTGGTGAGACTTCTTGAGGATGGTTTTCAATTGAATCATCAAACAGTTGTGCAAACAGGGTTTCCAATTCCTTGCGAGAGAGTGACAATGGTTCTGCCAAAGAATCCGGAATATATAGACGGTTGGATGCAGGTCCTAAGCTGTTGTGCTCAGAAGCTATAGCTGAAGTGCTTTAAACGGTTGATTACGGGTCCTAAGCTGTTGTGCTCAGAAGCCAATCCATTAAGCTCGGGTCCGAAACTGATTTGTTCCGAAGCCATTCCTGTTGAATCTGCACAGAAAGAAAGAAGAGACAAGAAGACAGAGAACAAGGATCCCCAAGAGTAACTGGGTTCCAGATGTTAGAAGCATAAAGATGTAGTGTCAATTATCTTCTTGACACTCGAACACACAATACCGATGGTTTTCATTCTAGTCTCAGAGGTAGAAGTTGTGGAGATCACATTAGTTTTGGTGCAAATGTCTAAAATCTTTCCTGTAGGAATCCACCTAAGACCAATTGATTTGAAAAATCTACCCGTGGGTACCCACCTAGTGTTAGATCTAGGAGAAGTTTTCCTTTTAGATGCAGTTGAATGAATTATGGAAGCATCACTTCTTTGAGAAAACCTACGTCCTATGTTGATCCACTTCTTAGGTTTCTGACTTATGACTTTTGGTTCAACGGGTTTGTTTGTCTTAGTCGATTGAGCCTTTTCAAGTGAATTTCCCTTTTGAAGATATTTTAAAGCACAAACATGATTATTTACGCTACTACTCTTAGAAGCTATCCAATTCCTATTAGTTTGTTGATTACTCTTAGGTTTTGGTGTGCTACTACAAGCAGTGTTCTGTACTACAGTGGAAGGCATCACATGAGGTCTTGAACCTAGAATTCCATCCTTTTGAAGTAGCGCCTTTTTCCTAGCCTTTTCTAGATCATAGTTCTTGCACATGTCATATTTTCCATGAGAATCTTTACTTTTAATGCTTGTTTTAGACACTGTTTTCAAACTGATCCTAGATGAGCCAGGCATAATCACGTGTTGAGATTTAGCAGACACAGATGCATTTTCCTTAGGACAAGAATGTGGAGTGACTGGTTTTGTCAAATTGTTTTTCTCAACAACTTGGGAGGCAAACCGAGGTTTTGAAAATTTAGGTCGTTCAGATTTAAATGCAGTTGGTTGTCTAACCACTGATTGTTTTCTGTTAGTTTGAGAAGGCGGTTTCCCCAAGATTGATGGTTTTGCAAACTTAGTATCCACACTATTGCCAGTCAGTCTTCTTAATTTGTTTTGCAATGCAGCATGTGCAAACACCTTTTCTTGAATTTGACCTTTTAAAAGCTCATTTTCTTTAACTAATGTATCCACACGTTTACTAAGTTCATTTGAAACTTGACCATTGTTGCCCGAATTTTGAGATTCGTTTTGCATTTGGAGTTCAAGTGAGATGCAATGTGCCTCTAGTATTGAAAAATTTTTATGACACTGGGCAATGGTCTTTTTGAGAAGAAGGTTTTCAGACTCAAGAGTTTGATTTGATGTTTCAGTCATTAGATTATCATGTAAAGACTCAGACTCAGAACGTTTGTCAAGACATTGTACAACATCCTGGTCAACCTCTCCTACATTACTGAAGTTAGGTTGCTCAGATTGTTGTTTCTCATTTGCAGGTATAATACGATCAACAGTAGATTGTACCTCGGCCAATAACTCTTTGTCAAAGTTAGGTTCTGTGTCATAGATGGGTATGACATCTTCCTCATCCATCTGTTCTTTGTCAAAGTTGGGCTCTGAGTCATAGAAGGGTATGATCTCTGCACAGTCTGCATCTGTATCATTCCCCAATCTGCTGTTGTCATCCTGCACTTCTGATTCTGTCCCATTGTAATCCATGAAAACCAAATTAGCTTCCAACACATCAACCATATTAGATTGCTCTTCTTGAATCTGCAACTTCTGTTCATTCATTCTTTGGACATAATTTCTCATGTGAAGAATCGCCTTCTCAATCAAATCCAAATCTCGTATCAATATGTCTTTGAAACTTTCATCCTCAATTCGGGATTTGATGAACTGCTGAAACTGTTCCTTTATCACTCTGAAGGTGGCGTTGGATTCATTCTCGTGAACTTCTTCTGATGCAAGCTGCTTTTCAAGTTGATTCACGTTTTCGAACATCATATTCGTGAGAATGTCAAAGTCTTCTCCAAGGAGTGATGGAAATGCCCGTTTGAATCCATACTCGGAACGAGTTCCTTCTAAGTCTTTGTATGAGAGGACCTTAAGGTGTGACTTAAGTGATCTACATTGTTCCATGCATCTCTTCACTAAATATGTCTCTAACTCATGCATCAGCGACCTTGATTGATACATTTTCTCTCCGTTTAATCTCACAATTGGATCTTCAGAATCATCAGAATCATGCTCTGGGCGTGTATTATTCATGTGAGATTCCTGCATGTTTGCCATCAACATCACATCTGTTGTATCGGTTTCCAAATCTGCTGTATTGGATTCCAAATCTGCATATTCATCATCAGATGGAATATCTCCTATGACCCTTTGCAAAACAGCATTGAGATTACCCCCTTCAACTTCCATTTGACTAAGTGTGGCATTGTATTCAACATTATCGTCAAAAAGTGGAGTTGAATCATAATCTTGATCTTCCACATCTGCAATATTTTCTGTATATGCCAAAAGTGCCATGCTCGGTTCGATAAGATCTTCTTCATCATCAGAATCTTTCATTGTGTTTAAGCATTCAGAAGTTGAAGTCATAGCGCCATTGCCATTCTTAGAAGATACTTGACTAAGTTTCACCAGATTTTGCAGAAGAGATTGCACATTATTATGTAGTGTTGCAGGATGGTACTGTGGAATGAAGAAAGGCTCAGGTGCATTCGGAGGATTGAAGAAGAGACCATTTGGAGTGTAAATTAAGGATCCATGGTCAACAGCTAGAGATAGTGGAGCAGGGAGGATGGTCTTCAGAGGATTCACGCTTAAACAAGATTCAAGAATTTGCTTCATTCTGATGTGATGAAGTTCTTCTGTATGATGCATAGCTTCAAGATATTTCCACATTTCATAAGCACTGGCTTCAAAGTCCATATACATGTAAATTGAGTTGGGAAGGGCTAGTGTCATGAACCATGCAGCTTGTTGGTCAGCATCATACTGAGCAAGTTCATTAGCATTCAAATCTTCATCCGTTTGCAGTCTGATAATCCCTGTTGACTCAGCAAGAAATATCATTTTGTGTGGACCATCTTGTATGGATTTAAGCATGAGATCTGCCGCAGGACAATCTGTGAGCCATTGTAGAAATCTCCGTTTCCAATCAGTATACGTTCCTGGTAGCAACATTGGAGGCCTTGATTCATTGCCAAAGAGCAAAACATGACGAATGAGGGTGCTGTGACTTTGTTGTTGATGATACTGTTGCTGATGAGAATATTGGTGAGGAAGGTAGTTAGAAGAAGGTGATTGAGACGTTGTATATGACATTGCTCTCCCCCTTGATTGTTGCGATGTAATCGAAATAATCAAACAAAATGTCACACTCGAGGTCGAAATAGTGATTTCTGGTTTTCTTTTCCAAAATTTTGAAAATCACTATAAAATGCAATTCAAAGGTTATAGAAAAAATTTGAGTTTAAAAAATTTTGCCGCCAAATTTTACCGAAAAAATTTGAATTTTGGCCTAAAAATTTGAATTTTGGGCCAAAATTTTCACCGTTATACCAAAATTTAAATTTCGCGTAAAAATTGAAAGTTTAGTCTCCTGTAAAAATTAAATTTTACTCAAATTTTCCCGCCAAAAATAAGTTAGAAGATAGCAGAAAGAGACTTGTGTTAAAGATGGATCTTGTAGAAGATTGAAATGCACGTTCCTTTGGTTAAGTTCAAAATCCCTGGGGTAAGTTGAAATCTTACGCGTAAAACTGAAACGTATGCGTAGACTGCAAAGTTACGCGTAAGGTTGATCTTATGCGTAAACTATAAAGTTATGCGTAAGGTTCAAAGACCAAACAAATCTTTCAAACTTATCCAAGCTTGAAAGATATCCGTAGTCGAAGTATTCCACTAACTTATCCAAGCTAGGGAAGTACTGAGTCACCGTTGCATGAAGAGAAGACCGTTGAAGAAATTTACGAGTAGAATTCTGAAACTTACGCGTAAGATTTAAACTTACGCGTAGAAACTTAGGCGTAGGATCCCCAACTTACGCGTAGAAACTTAGGCGTAAGAGTGAACTTCTGCGTAGAAAAGGCAACTTCTGCGTAGGATTTCCCACTTACGCGTAGAAAATGACTTTACTCGTAGGTATTAAGGCGTAGACTTCCAAGTTACGCGTAGAAACAGGGTTTTGACCACAGTTACGCGTAAGAAAAGGGTTTTGACCTTAGTTACGCGTAAGAAAAGGGTTTTAGGCCAAAAGTTATGCGTAAAAAGGACAAAAAGTACTGTTGACAGCTTTAGAATCGTACTATTCACTAGAGTTACGCGTAAACAGGTCAGAAACTTGAAAAATCTCAAATTTTTGAAGAAAAATGCTTAAGAATAAGGTACTTTTGATCAAATAACTTCACCAATACTTAGAAAACACTAACTATTGAAGATTATGCTACCAAAAAACAAGTTTTCCAATATCAAAGAAGCTATAAAACCTTAAAAAAAAACCTTAAAAATCACAACTTTATGCAAAAACTAAGCTTCAAATCACTATATCAACCTTGAAACTTATCCAAGCTTCAAGATTTGAGTGAAAGAAACCAAGAGAAATGCAAAAAGATGAAGAATAAGCTTCAAATACCCACGTACAAACCAAGAAACACACTTCAATCTCTATTTGGCGAATGATACCACTTGTTAGGTCACACTTTATGTAAACACAAGTATAAGAATGATAGAAAAGAGATGAGAATGAGAATGGGATGATTATGAGAATGAGAGAATTAGAATTGCAAGAGTTTCCTTAATATTTCACATAACCAACCAAGTTTACAAATGACCTAAGGCTTCTATATATAGGGAAGGAGCTAGGGCAACACTCCCTCTCCTTCCTTTCATCATTTCGTGGGCTTTGAGGCCCATGGGTTACATACCTTAAGCCTAGTAAACTTAATACATTTATTAAATGAAAGTACATAATAGTTAAGCAACCTAACATTATTACAAATGACCGAGACTTGATAAAATAGTGAAAACTATGATCCCAACACAACTTCTCTTCATCTCTCTACTTCTCTTATTACTATTTGATCCATATACACAAGAACCATACATGCTATGATTATGAGAATACTACAATTGGTATCAAGAACCATGGTTTCATCTTAGGGCCTTGGATATTCGAATTTGGTGAGGTTTTTGTAGTTTTAGTTGGTTAGAATAGTTTTCTAGGAAAACATCTTGGTTTGATCTTGTTTGTGATATATGAAGTGTTATGGGTGTACTTTTGTGATTAGTGGTGTTAGATTTACTTAGTTTTTCAGTTGGATAGGCTATATCATTCGTTAGTTTGGATTGTGAGTGATTTTGGGTTGTTTTTCTTGTTAACGATTAGCTCCTCTGTTTGAGTTTCTTATTAGCGATTAGCTCTGAAAAGTAGCGATTAAGTCTAGCGTGTATCTCGTTTTACTATATTTGGACAAAAGGACAAATCGCTAGATAGCGATTGGTTTGGCAGTTTGTGGTAGCGATTAGCACGTGATGTCCTTTTGTGGAATTAGCGTTTAGCTCTAGCAATTTGTTCCAGCGATTACCTCCAGCTAGCGATTACCTCTTTCAGCGATTAGCTCCAGCTAGCGATTAGCTATTTTTCAGCGATTAGCATTAATCTCTACTCAGCGATTACCTCCAGCGATTAGATCCAGAGATTAGCTCTAGTGATTACCTCCAGAGATTAGCTCAAGTGATTTGTTCGAAGGTTTTTTTTTTTTTTTTTTTTTTTTCCCCGATTTGCTAAAGTTGCAGTTTAACCAAATTTGACAATTTACGTCAAAACTTCAAACGGCCATAACTTTAGAACCGTAACTCTGTTTTCAGCGAAACACCTGTCAAAACGACCGGAACATGCTGAATATTGTGAGCTTTCAATACGAAGTCATGAAACGAATTTTTTGAGGCCCAAATCACCTCCAAAGTGAAGTTATTGAGGTTTTAAGTTTTCAGACCATAATTGCACCATTGTAACTTGCATCAATTGAACCAAATCATACTGCTGGTTGATAATTCACTGCTAGTTGATCAAGTTATTGTGAGTTGATTATACGCTGTGAGTTGAATAGTTCTGTGATTTGAGAATTGTTGCGATTTGAGTTGTTGCAACTTGTCCAATTACAATCTGACGTTGCAAGTTGATTCCTGCAATTTGACTAATTATGATTTGACTTGGTGTGATTTGACTTGTTGTGACTTGACTTAGATTACTTATTGTACCTTGCAAAGTTTATCATCTCACACTTAATCACTAAAGTACTCAACACCACTTCACAGTTTCTTCTTGATTTTGTAAAATCCCGCGAAAGAATCTATTTCTAGGTTTAAATCATAGAATTGTAAAATCCTGTGCACAATCTAATCATGTCTACTAATTCAGATTCCGTCATCTCTGAGATACTCAAACTGTATGACGTGATCGATGAAAAAATGATTTCGAACCCTGTACAACAAATAAACGTGCCCGATTCTGATATTGCTAATGTGGAATCGTCATGCTCGAATTCTCAAGTTAATGAGTTTCATCAGCCACTTAGATTGCCTGATAATGCAAAGGGCAGTTGCATTGAATATTTTCGACTGCTTCATTCACACCTCACGGTACTTTTAGAGGGAACTGGATTCAAGATGGGATTTGAACATACATTTGCAACACTCTTTGGTCAAGATGTTCAGACTTTCACCGGCACAATGATTCTTAACTTAGATCAACTACAACAACAACTTGACCAAGGAGAATCTTCCAAAATTGGATCCATAGCTGGCCTTTGTGTACTCAACAAACAACTCCAAGTGTTCATCGATTCAAAATCCAATATGGATTATGACTATGATAGTCAGATGACAATAAAGTGTTTGCTGATCACACGGGAATCGAGGTTGACACGTTCAGAGATACACTACTCATTCTCATGGGTAATGTCAAGGAGTTCATTAATGAAAGGGAGCTGAATCAACAATGCAGTGACACTACGGTTGATAAGCATGATACAAACGACAGCTCTTGGACTTATACTACTCATGGCATTGATATTAATCATAGACCAGAAAATGTCCAAGTTCCATCTGCTGAGGTACATGTCACTAATCAACATGATGTGCTTTCTAATGAACGACAACATACTGATCAAATTAAGCCCACTTATGACACAAATTTGTTGGAAAAGATTGATAGCAATACCATTTCTAATTCAACAAATATGAGTCATAAAGGGGGAGAAACTGATCAGTATGCTGAACATGCTGATGTGTCAAGCTCTTTGTTCACAGTTGAGTCTTTCAAATCAAATAATATGGTTGATAAAGAAGTGTTTAGTGAACTTTCAAACAGATTTCTACAACTTGAAAAACATTGTATTTCACTTGAAATCGCAATGCAATAAAAGGATTTTCAAACTAACCAACCATGTAAAAATCCTGAACTTTCTGATTTTCGTGAATTCTTTATGATTAATGATTTGAAAGCTCAGCTAGAAACCAAAAACTTGGCAATCAACAACCTGAAAAAACATATTACTGAGATGTGTGATATGTATAATGAAGTTAAGGCTAAACATGACAGTGATGTGATTGCAACTAGTAATTTTGAACAAAAGGTGGCTGAATTACTTTTTGAAAATGAGTCTTTGAAAAAGCATTGTAGAAATCTTAATGAGTCTATCAAAGAAATGAGAACTAAGATGATAGAATAAACAACCTCTTTGATTGCCAAAAATGATGAATTCAAAGCTCAACTTTAGGACAAGGGTTTCACAATTACGGCATTAAAGAATGAGCTAAGAAAAGCAACAGGGAATAGTGTGAACACTAAGTTTGCAAAACCATCAATCTTGGGGAAACCTATTTCACAATCGAGTAGAAACCATTCAGTTGTTAGACAACCAAATGCGGTTAGATCTGAATGTCCAAAATATTCGAAAACTCGGTTTGTTTAGGATACTCACAAACATAACATGTATGGTTTCTTGTGGTTATGGATCAAATAGTAATAGGAGAAGTAAAGAGAGGAAGAGAGTTGGGAGGATTTCCTAGAGAGAGAGAGAGAGTAGAGAGAAAAATGAGAATATTAGATTGAGATGAATGGAAGCTCCAATCCTCTCCACATGTGGAGAGGGGTATTTATAGTTTCCTACAAAACGCCCACACCCGGGCTGTGGATCAGGCATACAGTGGGTAAAGACCCGTCCTTCTTCCATGGTGTTACTTAAACTAAACTAACTAATATATATAATTAACTAACTACGAGCTAACTAAAATGCTATTACATCAATTAGGTGACCGAGTCTTCTATAGGAATAATTGTATTCCTAACAATCTCCCCCTAAGCGAGGTCACCTTGGAAATTAAGCTCTTTGTTCTTCAAGCATTTTTTAGTCATGTAGCTCGTTGGTTCTGATTCTTCACTTCTCCTCACACTTTGTATTTCAAGCAAGTGAACTTGTGATTTGGATTCCTTTGTGATATGTGATCTTTGAGCTTCCTTTGAAATCATCAGCCAAAGTAAATCTCCAAGCTCATCCATAGTTGTATTGCCTTCATGTGATATAGTGACTTAAGAACCATCATGCTCACACCCTTCTGTATCTGGAGACATTGCATTAGAGTTGTGGATCAGGAGACTTTTTCATCAGAGTTGCGAAAACGTTGTTGGTAGTCTCTCAACATTTGTTGTAGCAAATCTCTCATCTTCATTGATAGTGTGGAGGATGTGTGAGCATGAGGTATGGATTGACCCGATTCTGCTGGAAACTGGAGCCATCAATGCCATCTTTATATGTGTCCCTGAAATAAAACAGTTAGCAATAAAGATAGAGAACGAACATGGCTTTGTCATTCATTTTGCGAGGACAGACTACCCTCCGGTTTTGTGAAAACCGACCTGTGATCAGGTAGAGTCTCTTTTAAAGAAGACTCTCCTTGACAGGAATTTCCAGCTTGTAGTAATGAAATTTCCAAAGAATCCACTTTGGAATCTTCATACTTAGCATGTTCTCATACCGGAACATCTCAAAGCAGACATCACGATAGAGTGAATCGGTGAATAAATATTCACGGATTGATGAGAAATAGATTTATAGAAATCACTCGCGTGTCATATGATAAACTTTTTTTGAGACACGACGAGAGTTTTATACTTTGAATCACATTTCCATAAAAAATACTTTTGTTTGAAAGATATTGTACACAATCAATGTGCTCGAAAGATTAGTTTGTGAACACATTGAAAGGTTTTAGCAAAAGTATCCGTCAATCCATATCCTAGAACAAGTTTGATTCAGTTAAGAATCGCACCATTGTTGCTTTCCAGTGTCACTTGATCATTGATCCAAGATGGATCTCACATGTCACCTACCAAGAGCTTGAGAGATGTTCGCTCTAGAAGGATTTCCATTTTCATTGTGAATATTTTCATATCACTCGGATGTTCTGGCAATACCACAAGGATAATGCGTAGGAATCTAAATATTTTATCTTATTTTCCACATTGTGTGAAACAATAAGCATATTTGGAATGTGTCCTATCGATATTTATGGATGATCTCTTTGGCTCTAGACTCAACAGTGCGTTTTGATCCGCTCCTAGAGACTGGGGAGCTGTCTCCTGTTTTGGTATCAACATAGCTCGCAATGAGCAGTCGATACATTGCACAGGGTTCCCCGTGAGAATGAAACAAGCTCTTTTAAGAGAACTTGAGTAGTTGGGAAGTTTAGTGCAGTGCGTCACTGGGTCCATGACGTCTTGTCTTCAATACTAGTGTTACCTTAGTAACCACTAGTAGATTATGAATTGAACCCGGTTTTTGCCCTAAGGTTGAATATGTGGAGGGCTATTTCTTTTCACCCTTTCTCATTTCATTTCTTTTTAATTCTTCAACCCCTTCAGTGCTTACCGAGACTTCACCACTAGAACCTTGTTGGGTTTGTTCCAGTCCTAGCTCTATCTCAGTCCGCACTCTTCCCTTTCTCACTTTACTCCTTTTTTCATAATCATTCCTAAGGACTTCTAATATATCTATGGATTGTCCCTGGGAAGATCCTTCCGGTTCTGGTGGATCATGGGAACTTATACCTAACCTTAACCGTCCTTATAACTCCATGCATAAAGATAAATGGTCAGTCTTAGGTATTACTTCCACAAACGCCTTTGCTCCCCCTCAATATGTGCATCGATATACGAAAGAGTTTAGCATATATGTGGGACCCCATTATTGAGTCCAAAAGATCACGTTTGATATCAGATTTCATATTTAAATCACATTCTCTCCCCCGATCAAAAATTTCAAACCTTTTGACATTTTGGATCCCAATTGATTTAAATAATTTAGAAAACGTTTAGGAGAGAAATGCGGTTAATTTTTAATATTTTCTGATAAAAGGAACTTTTTCTTGCTCCCCCTCAAACTGTGAGGGAGGTTGTTATGTGTCAGATTTGAAGAGTTTGAAAAAAGATTCGAAGTTTTAACGAAAACTCTTTGAAAACTTACTCATTCTGACACATAACCATCACAAATCGTATTGTTGCTTTTGTTTTGTACCAAGTGTGGGGAGTTTTGATGATACATAAAATTTTGAGAAATCACTCTCCCCCTCAATCAATGAAGGATGTTAAAAAATATTTTCATAAAATATTAAAGTCATTGATTGAGTGAAAACTTTATCAAACTTTTAAGTTCAATTTGATTTTCAATCAAAATCTCATGGTACCACCAAGTTTTGCACAAATACTTTCCGGAAAAATCATATAAGGGAAGTATTTGGCGATAAAAAGAAGACTTCTCTTCTTTATCAAGAAATAATGCACTGAAACGTACATTAGATTGAGGGTGCATGAATATAAAGTAATTCACACTCGGATGAACGACACCCTTTACTAGGAACAACCGTCTTTTTGGCGACGTGTTTTCCTTATTTTGAAAACCGGGTTGCTATCTGAGTAATAGCAAGCCATATTTTTGAAGTGCGGGTTGCAGCTTGAAATGACTACAAGCCATAATTTTGAAGTCCGGGTTGTAGCCTAAAATGACTACAAGCCATAATTTTGAAGAATATTTTGAGATACGACATGTTTTAGGAAAAAAACTTTATTTGAAACCGAAAAAAACTCTTGCTCAAGCATATGTATGATTCCATGTCATTATTGAATGACATTTCTAGAAACGTACATAATATTGATTACACAAGAGACATGTCGTGAGAAGAATATTTTTGGATTTTTTTATGATTTTTCAGATTTTTATGATTTTTATAGGTTTTAAATTTTTCTGTATACAATTTAATATAATATATGTTCAAAGGATACTAATCAGTTTAAGAAGATGTTGACATGAGTACCAAAATGATAGTATCATTCGGCTCGTTGTAGAAGTTAGTAGTCAACATCTCTTAAACTTTCACCACCAAAGCTTTCGAGGCTCCTGAATAATCGTCTGAAGCGGTAGATGCCATGACAAAATCTTAAACGGGATTTTACAACTCTTGTGACTTAAACCAAGACGTCAAATCTTTCCTGGGATTTTACTAAAGTCAACAAAAGAAACCGAAAGATGTAATATGCGAGTTAGACTTAGAGAGAGATCTTGGATTAGTGACAATTAGCATTAGGTGTCAAGTCGCGACAAGTCAAGTTACAATAGATCCGATCGTAATAAGTCAAGTCGTAAAGATTAACTCACAACGTCAAATTACAATCAGACTAATCGAAACGACTTAAGTCACAACAATTCACCAAACACAAGTAGTTAACTGGAGATTGGGTTACTAGAGTAATCTGAGTAATACTTCTAAATGGTGCATCTTGATCAATGGAGATTGAGGAAGGTGAACCAGTTGAGTCAGCAGGAACCAGAGCAAGAGCTTCAAGAACTAGATGATCAACATCCGTTGAAGCTTGGAAGTATTCATCAAACATAAATCCCAGTCATCCTTTGTGAGTAGAACATTAGGTGTTGGAGGAGAGTCGTATGACCATTCTTCAAGCATCAATCACCATGTGGTATAATCACATTTCTTCCCCTCAAAAATTGCAAGCGATGTTTGCACTTTTTGATTGAGCAAGTGAATAAGAATACAATCAATCATGTATTTTATTCACACTTCTCCCCCTCAAAAATTGCATACGAGGTTGCCATTTTTGATTGAGCATGTGAATAAGAATACACTCAATCATGTAGTTTATTCATTCTTTTCCCCCTCAAAAATTGCATACGAAGTTTGCCATTTTTGAATGAGAAGGTGAATGTGAATTCAAGCAAAGATTAGTAGATCCACTTGATGACTGAACGAACATAGAGGAAGCATGAACCGTATTGTTGAGAATGGTCAAAACTAAGAAGATTTCTCTTCTTCCGAAGATAAGGCACACTGAATCGTACACCTTTATTTTCTTTGATGAACGGGGCCTGAAGTGTTGTCATCAGATGCCATAATGATGAAATTGAGGACCGAGGCTTGAACTGAGGTGTTCAAACGTCATAGTCGTTGAAGAACAAGGCCTGAACTGATGTGAACAGACGTCATAGACATTGAAGAGCGAGGCTTGATCTGATGTGATCAAACGTCATAGTCATTTGCATCAAAGTTGAGCTTCATTAACCCCTGATTTATGAGATTTCACTCTTTTTGGCAGCCAAACTCTGAGTCTTTCCTTAACAGGATTGAACGATGTACCTGCACTTAAGTAAAGAGTACTTGCACTGACATTGAGAGTTTGTTTGCATTTATATGGGTTAGTGAAATCAACATCTATTCCATTTGGGGTTCCACTTTCAACCTTGGTTTTGCAATCAATGAACATCTTTCTTATAGGTATCCATCTAAGACCTATAATCTTAAAAATTCTACCCGTCCATATCCACTTAAGGCAAGTTCTAGGAATGTTTGGTTTCTCATGTAAAATGGAATTATTGTGGAGAGAAGACCTTTGTCCTAAATTAATCTGCCTACCAGGTTTTTGATTATAACTTTTTGGCTCTACGGGCTTGTTGTATGGTTGAACCTTATCAAAAATATTCACTATCTTCAGGAATTGTGTAGGACAACTAAGATGGTTTGCCTTAAGAACACAAGTAAAACAAGTTGAGCAAACAAGGTGCTTGGATTCAGAATAAACTCTAGGATTCTTAGAGTGATTAGCTACAGGGATCGCTTTAATCGATGTGCAACTCCTCATGGAAACTGGACACTTCCTATTTGTTTGTTGAGTGCTCATAGGTTTTGGTTTGCTGCTACTGGCCGAGTTCTGGAGTAAGCTAGAAGGCATCCTATGAGGTCGTGAACCTAAAATACCATTCTTTTGAAGTAGAGCCCTTTTCCTAGCCTTTTCAAGATCATTGTTCATGTACAAGTCATTTATATCATAAGAGTTTTGAGTTTTAACGCTTGGTATTGACACTATTTTTTAACATATCCTAGAAGAGTCAGGAGAAGGTGTAGCTACTTGTTGAGCTTTAACAAACCCAGAGGCATTTTTCTTAGGCAAATTATGTGAAGTGACTGGTTTTGACAAAACTTCTTTCGCATCAACTTGGGAGGCAAACTGAGTTTTTGAAAATTTTGGATGTTCAGATCTAATCACATTCGGTTGTCTAACCACTGAATGATTTCTACTTGATTGTAAAACCGGTTTTCCCAAGATTGATGGTTTTGCAAACTTAGTGTTCACGCTGTTTCTTGTTAGTTTTCCTACCTCATTTTTTTGAGCAGCAGTTGTAAAGCCCTTTTCCTGAATTTGAGATTTGAATTTATCATTTTTGATCATCAAAGATGTTGTTTGTTCTGAAATTTTAGTACCAGTTTCTTTGATTGAGTCTCTTAGGTCTATATGATGCCTTTTCAAACTCTCATTTTCCTTAAGTAATCTAGCCACATAAAGTTCCAATTCGATGTTTCTTGATTTAATAACATCGATGTCATGTTTAGCTTTGACTATATTACTTTTCTCATTCAGGATAGTAATATGCTTTTTCAAATTGCTGATTGTCGAGTTTTTGTCTTGAAGCTGAGCTTTCAAAGTGTTAATATCAAAAAATTCACGGAACTCAGGAAGTTCCGGATTTTTGCATGGTTGGTTAGATTAAAAAGATTCTTCCTTTTGTCGCACTGCGATTTCAAGTGAAATACAATGTTTTTCAAGTTGTAAAAATCTGTTATAAAGTTCATTAAAAACTTCTTTATCAACCATATCCTTTGATTTAAACCTCTCAGCTGTAAACAAAGAATTCGACACATCATCATGTTCAGCATCCTGATCACTTTCTCCCCCTTTATGACTCATGTTTGTTGAATTAGAAATGGTATTGCTATCAATCTTTTCCAACAAATTTGTGTCATAAGTGGGCTTAATTTGATCAGTATGCTGCCGTTCATTGTCAAGCACATTCTGTTGAATAGTTAAGGGTACATTAGCATATAACACATGTTCTTTTACCTGTCTGAAATCTGCATCCATATCATGTGTAACAAGATTCACTGAACTGCTGGTAGTGTCACGCTTATCCGTCTCTAATCCTTTGCATATAGTGATAACTGACCCAACATCCGATGCTTTACCCGAATCAACAATACCATCACATGATAGCACCTGACATGCCTTCACCTTGTCGTCATACATAAGTATGTGCTGTGCTCTTTCCTCAATGAACCTCTTCACATTACCCATGCATTGGAGTAGTGTTTCTCTAAACGCATTAACTTTAATTCCAGTGTAATTAGTGAAATACTTATTAACCATTTCATTCTTAGTGTATTGTGAATCAATGAACACTTGGAGTTGGTTGTTAATCACACAAAAGGCAGCCATGGAACTTCCTTCAGAAAATTTCCTTTGTCAAGTTGTTGTTCAAGTTGATCTAAATACTGATTCATTTTGACAGTGAAGGTCTGAACATCTTGACCAAAGAGTGATGTGAAAGCACGTTCGTATCCTGTTAAGTATCCAGTTCGTTCAAAGAGAACCTTAAGATATGAGTGAAGTAGTTGAAAACATTCAATGCACCTTTCCTTTGCATTATCGGGCAATTTTTACGGCTGATGAAAGTCTTTCTCATGAGAATTCGAGCACGATGATTCCATTTCAGTGTTATCAGACACAACAACGTTTATTGGTTGTTCTTTGTTGGGATTGTTATGTTCATCAATCATGTCGTACAATTTGAGTATCTCAGTAATGACTAAATCTGAAGAATTTGACATGATGTGGACGTGCACGGGATTTTACACTTCTATGATTTAAACCGAGAAATAGATTCATTCGCGAGATTTTACAAAATCAAAAAGAAACTGTAAGACACCGAAGACTTGAGATGAACTTTATGATCAGTTGATGGACTTGATGATCAGTTGATGTTGTTTAGTTGTGATCTTGGTTCGGTTGATGCAAGTTTGGCCTCAAAAATTTGGTGAAAATTTGGTCTAAAAACTTAAAACCTCAATAACTTCACTCTGGAGCGTTTTTGGGCCTCGAAACTTCGCCTGAATTGATATATCATTCAGCGTGTCGTTTTCCTCGGTCTCACGGTCGTTTTGACAGGTATTTTGTCCAAAACGAAGTTACGGTTCAAAAGTTATGGCCATCTGAAGTTTGGTCGTCAAAGGTCAACTTTGGTCAACCTACAACTTTAGCAAATCACTAGAAGAGGTAAACGCTAGTTGGAGATAATCGCAATCTGAAGGTAAGCAAAAACTGGAGTTAATCGCAATCTGATAGTAAACTCAAACTGGAGGTAACCGCAGGATGAACTGCATAATGAGCTAACCGCAGAATGAGTTAACCGCAGAATGAGTTAACCGTAGGATGAGTTAACCGCAGAATGAGCAAACCAAAAACCAGAGTTAACCGTAGAATGAGTTAACCGCAGAATGAGCAAACCAAAAACCAGAGTTAACCGTAGAATGAGTTAACCGCAGGATGAGTTAACCGCAGAATGAGCAAACCGCAAACCAGAGTTAACCGCAACCCACTAGAATCCAAAACAATCACTATCCTGCGTTTTGTCCTTATACCCAATAAAGTAAATGCAAACTAGCTAACCGCAGGAACCAGTAGCTAACCGCAACCAAGAAATAAAACAGTAGAGCTAACCGCAGTCAAGAATAACGCTTCCCAACTACAAATACACATTTGATGTAGCCTAACCAACTGAAAAACTATGTAATACTAACACCAATGATCATAAAAGTATACCCATAACGTATCAAATAACACTAGAAAGATCAAACCATGATGTTTTCAAAGAAAACTCTTCTAACTCACAAAAACCACAAAAACCACACCAAATCCTAATATCCAAGGCCCTAAGATGAAACCTTGGCTCTGATACCAATTGTAGGATACTCACAAACATAACATGTATGCTTTCTTGTGGTTATGGATCAAATAGTAATAGGAGAAGTAGAGAGAGGAAGAGTGTTGGGAGGATTTCCTAGAAAGAGAGAGAGTAGAGAGAAAAATGAGAATATTAGATTGAGGTGAATGGAAGCTCCAACCCTCTCCACATGTGGAGAGGGGTATTTATAGTTTCCTACAAAACGCCCACACCCGGGCTGTGGATCAGGCATACAGTGGGTAAAGACCCGTCCTTCTTCCACGGTGTTACTTAAACTAAACTAACTAATATATATATATATATATATATATATATATATATATATATATATATATATATATATATATATATATATATATATATATATATATATATATATATATAATTAACTAACTACGAGCTAACTAAAATGCTATTACATCAATTAGGTGACCGAGTCTTCTATAGGAATAATTGTATTCCTAACAGTTTGCCTCCCAAGTTGATGCGAAACATATTTTGACAAAACCAGCCACTTCATATAACTTGCCTAAGAAAAATGCCTCTGGGTCTACTAAAGCTCAACAAGTAGCTAAACCTACACCTGACTCTTCTAGGATAAGTTCGAAAATAGTGTCAATACCGAGCGTTAAAACTCAAATCTCTTATGATATAAATGACTTGTACAAGAACTATGATATTGAAAAGGCTAGGAAAAGGGCTCTACTTCAAAAAGATGGTATCCTAGGTTCACGACCTCATAGGATGCCTTCTAGCTTATTGTAGAACTCGACCGGTAGCAGCAAACCAAAACCTGTGAGCACTCAACAAACAAATAGGAATTGTCTAGTGTCCAAGAGTAGTTACACATCGATTAAAGTGATTCCTATAGTAAATCACTCTAAGAAACCTAGACCTTTTTCTGAATCCAAACACCTTGCTTGCTCAACTTGTCTAAAATGTGTTTTTAAGGCAAATCATGATAGTTGTGCTACAAAATTCCTGAAGGAAGTGAATACTTGTGATAAGGTTCTACCATCTAAGACTAGAAACTACAATAAGCCCGTAGAATCAAAGAGTTATACTCAGAAACATGGCAGGCAGATTGATTTAGTACAAAGGTCTTCTCTAAACAAGACTTCCACTTTACATGAGAAACCAAACATCCTAGAACTAGCCTTAGGTGGATACCGACGGGTAGAATTTTTAAGGTTGTTGGTCTTAGATGGATACCTACAAGAAAGATGTTCACTGATTGCCAAACAAAGGTTGAAAGTGGAACCCCAAATGATATAGATGTTGATTTCACTAACCCATATAAATGCAAACAAACTCTCAATGTCAGTGCAGGTAGTCTTTACTTAAGTGTAGGTACATCGTTCAATCCTATTAAGAAAAGACTCAGAGTTTGGCTGCCGAAAAGAGTGATATCTTATCAATCAGGGGTTAATGAAGCTTAACTTTAATGCACATGACTATGACGTCTGTGCATATCAGTTCAGGCCTCGCTCTTCAACATAATGGCGTCTGCTGACAACACTTCAGGCCTCATTCATCAAAGAAAAGAAAGATGTACGATTCAGTGTGCCTTATCTTCGGAAGAAGATAAATCTTCTTAGTTTTGACCATTCTCAACAATATGCTTCATTCTTCCTCCATGTTCATTCAGTCATCAAGTGGATCTACTCATCTTTGTTCGAATTCGTATTCACTTGCTCATTCAAAATGGCAAACTTCGTATGAATTTTTGAGGAGGAGAAGGGTGAATAAACTACATTCAATCAAAAATGGCAACCTCGTATGCAATTTTTGAGGGGGAGAAGTGTGAATAAAATACATGATTGATTGTATTCTTATTCAATTGCTCAATCAAAAATGGCAAATCTCGCTTGCAATTTTTGAGGGGGGAAGTGTGAATATACTACATGTTGATTGATGATTGAAGAATGGTCATACGACTCTCCTCCAACACCTAATGTTCCATTAACTAAGGATGACCGGGATTCATTGTTTCAACTTATGTTTGATGAATACTTCTAACCTCCAACGAATGTTGATCATCAAGTTCCTGAAGCTCCTGCTCCGGTTCCTGCTGACTCTACTACTCAACCGGTTCACCTTCATCAATCACCATTGATCAAGATGCACAGTCTAGAAGTATAACTCAGACTACTCAAGTAACCCAATCTCCAGTTATTCCTCAAGGTGTTGATGATGACTACCATGATTGTGAAGTTGCACACATGAATAATGATCCGTCCCTTTGTTCTATTTCATCACGGATTGTTGTTCATCCAAACGTACACTTTGTAAATCAACCACAAGAACATAATGGAAAATGTCAGTTATAACATCAAAATGGCTAAGAATTTGGACATGGAATGTCAAGTAATCACGGAGTTTATTTGGTATTCCTTATTTGAGATTGAAGTTGACTTTCACAAAGGCATGATCTTGATTTATCTTGAAGTCGGGGTTGGTTGGATGAAGATTCGTCGAGATCCTTGCTTGAGCTTTTACCTTTGCAATGACGAAGACTTGGATATCTAGTTATTTTGGTGATTCTTCATTTTTATTACCACAAAATAACTATCACTTAAAGGAGTGTCACAACTCACACTAAGTTGTCGGTAGTCAAGAGGTGATGTACGTCTTATACTTGATGGTTGATTGGTTGAAGAGTATAGAGTACTGTAAGGAATTAGTGAAGTCAGTATTTAGATACTGCTGAAGGATTCTGTTGATAGGTTCCTGCGGAAGCATATATTGGTTTCTGCTGAAGAATAGTTCCAACTGAAGAATAGTATTACTGCAGATATAGTTAATCCGTAGATAGAAATTAGTTATTTTAGGACATGATATGTAGATTATCGTTTATTAGTTTTATGTTATTCGTTTCTTGTAGAAGAATTTAGGGTTTCCACTAGTATATAAGGAACCCAAGGATATTGTATTATGTACGAGTTTTTCAAAACAATTATTAGTGAATAATATCGATCCATAGAGGATCAAAGTTTAGCATACAAGTTTATATTTATATTCCGCAGTAAGTGTAAGCTAACATAGATTGTCTATTTACTTTGCTAGTGATTACATTAGTTGACTAATGATCTATTGGCTCGAGATCTATCAAGTGTAGATCCTACAAGTACTTAGGGATTCGATGTTGCACGAACTCTCTACACCGCTCTTAGTCACACACTAGTGCAAGCTTAAGTCACAAGAACGGGGAATTCTACTTTAGTTTCAAGTTTGGTATATTGGGTTTACTTCATCAGTGGTCACTTCAAATAGCCTACATAAGGGGTGGTAAAAGAAAGTTAGAGAGAGTCTTTTTGTAGCAATTGATTCTCACCAGATCCATTTAATTAAATTTTTGTTCTTCTCACAAGATTTCAAGAAAATGTGCCTATAATGTGTTGCTGATTCTGAGGTATCAAAACCAGCAAGGGGGAAGGAGACATACATCTAAATGCATAATGAGTACATGTGATGAACTTAATTCTTCTTCTTAATTGAAGTTATCCCAGGAAGACAAATGTCATAACAGCAGAGAATATCAGTGTATTAACTCGTTGCGTTTGGTGTATCATTCCAACTACGTGGGGGAAGTGGTCTTCTAATACTTGTGGTATATACTACTTCAGCTTTCAGTGGGAAGAAATATTGAGAAGAATATTTGGAGCGTGAGATGATATTGCTTATCAACATCTTCATACGTGCTGATATGATTTATGGTAAAGTGCTTCTGGTTAATGTATCATGTACACATTGTTATGCTGATTCTGATGAGATTGCAACCATCAGGGGAGAGATTTGTGCACATCAGGGGCACACAACAGGTTTACATGATCGGGCTTAATCATTTACTTCAGAGTTGATATCCGCAAAGAGGGTCAGTGCTTCAACATGTTACTTTGGTGTCATCGTTTCTTCTTGTGTTGGATACATGCGTTCAATATGGATTGAGTTGGTATGTGTAAGATAACTAGAAGCGTTGGTGAAATGAAGATGTTGATATCTTGTTCCCCCGAACTGACAACTGCTCCAAACCGCTAAGTAATGTGTACATTGGGGATGCACAACAGGGTCATGTGATCGGTCTTAATCACATATTCCGGGATTGATAACCGAAGAGATGATCCGTGTTTTACCCTGCTACTTCGATGTTATCATTTTCTTCGGGTTCTCGAGCTTCATACAATGAGACTTTTTGCATCACTTCAACCACTCGGGGGAAGTGGTCTCATGAAGATGATTGTCGATTCGGGGGGAAGCTACCAAAGCGTCACATTGAGAAGGCAGAAGTTCAGATGATTATTCGTGGGCCTCAAATGCTTTGGTGGTGAACGTTTAAGAGAGGTTGATTATATATTTCTACAACGTGTTGAACGATATCCTCTTTCTAGTATTCAAGTCAATATCTTCTTAAGTTGAATAATATAATTTGCACATATCTTAAACCAATTTTTTTTTTTTTTTTTTTTTTTTTTTTTTTTTTTTTTTTTTTTTGTAAATATTTTTCAAAAACAAAAAAAAAAAATAAATACAAATTTTTCAAAAACTACAAAAAGAATCTTCTTTCTTCGTGTGCAAACTTCTTACCTTCAAAACTATGTTCCTCCATTAAAACTAATTATGCTTTGCATTGTCAAAATGGAACATGTTTTAAGGGGGAGAAAATTTTCACAACATCATGAAGTTTGCACACCTTATCATAATTCTTCATGGAAAACTGTTTCTTCTTCATTCAGGTTAAAAATTTTCTCAAAAGTATCATACATCGTCGAAATCCTCAAAGATTCTGGATAACGATTTTTGATCCTCGATTATTTTCCTCGAGTTTGAATTTCTAATTTTTTCATGGTTGTTGACTAATCATTCCATAAAATGTTTCAAATGATAACACCAATCAAAAAGGCATAATCAGATACTAGGGTTTATGTAACTATCGATTGAAGCATTTCCCTTTGATGTGTTTTAGTCTAATTAATTAGTTCATATTATAGCCTTAGAGAACACTAAAGAATTCTTGATTGGGTGTTTGCTCAATTAGAAACAACATAGGTTTGAAATCAAGTGACTTAGGGTTTAAGATGTCAATGTCTTTGCTGCTACTACTAGGGTGTTTGCTTGTACAATAATCATGCATCATGATACTAGTATGCATGTAAAGTCTCAAAACCTAACCCTAAACCATGATAATAATTGGAAAATCTCGAGTGAAAGAATGAATTAATCTGTGATCTGGTGTGTTAATTTGAGAATTTTGTGCACTTAGGAAGATTTAGAATGAGTTTTTGATTCTCCTATATGCTTGTTTGTGCCTGATGCATTTTCTGTGAGCAAGTACATGTCATCGTATTTGAAGTCAAGATATGTTTCGTCAAAAGTTTAACTACTGCCAAAATGTTTAGTATGAAACATGTTTTGAGGAGTAGAAAAATGTTCAACTGTATTGTTCATGTAGTTGCATATTTTAGTTTGATTTCTGATGCACCAATCTCTCATGAGCGTTTTTTTAATATGTAAAATCAAGTAAATATTTTCATAAGAAGGATGAGAGAGGTCAAAGGGGTTAAATGTGTCAAAAGGCCAAACTTGAAACAGGATTCAAATGCTGGGAAACAAGCTTTTCAAAATCTTTGCATTGTCGTTTTACTCCGGTAAAGCAAGTGTGGAGACCAAAGCGAAGTCGTTCAAATTCTGTCAAATTTTCAAAATCTGAAATGCTTTCGATGTACTATAAGAATGACCTTGCTTTTGTAATCTCAAATGCCGGAAGATTTCCACGTATTACTTATACAAATCTTCAAAAAGAACCCATGTGGTTCAACCTTAGGACGAAATCTTCTTCTTCAGATTTTAGAACTCCTAGAGAAACACCGGGTTTCTCAATCAACTTCTCAACAGAAAATGAGTTTTAAATCTCCATGGATTCCACTGTTATTTCAAAATGAAACACCGGTTTTTAGTCCTCGTTGGAATTCAAGGTAAGGAAAGTTCATCGCTAAATCATTCTTTAAAACCAAGCGTGCACTCCATTTTGTACATATTTTTTCTTTCAAAAAAAGTGTAAATAAAAAAATTAATTAAATAATAATAATAAAAAATTACAAAAACCAAAAATAGTTTTTCAAGGCATGTCTTCTGGCATCGATAACATTTACGGACCTAGAAATGTCATTCAATAATGACACGGATCTTTAAATGAAGTTCGAACAGAAGTTCAAAAAGTTTTCAAAACATGCCTAAATGGCTTGCAGTTATTTCAGACTGTAACCATACTTAAAATTGTGGTTTGCTATTAATTCAGATACGCAACCCGTTTTTCAAAATGAGGAAAGCACGTCACCAAAAAGACGGTTGTTCCTGTCAACGCCTGATTTAGTTCTCCCGGGCATGGATTACGTAACATACATGCATTATCGACTTGATGTATGCTTCAGTGCATTATTTCTTGTATAAGAAGAGAAATTTTCTTTTTATCGCCAATACTCTTCCTTCTATGATTTTTCAGGAAAGTATTTGTGCAAAACTTGGTGGTACCATGAAATTTTGTTTGGAAATCAATTTGAATTCACATTTTCACAAAATTTATCACTCAATCAATGACATCAACTTTTTCAATTTTATCATGGGTTATTGATTGAGGGGGAGAGTGATTTCAAAATTTTATGAATCATCAAAACTCGTCACTTTGTACATATCAAGCAGCTTTGAAAAATTTGTGATGGTTATGCGTCAATACATGATTTTTCATGAGTTTCTCGTTGAACTCTAAATCATTTATAAACTCATCAGTTCTGACACATAACCGTCCCCCTTATATATTGAGGGGGAGCTAAAATTGTTCCTATTATCAGATAAAATTTAACCTGACCACATTTTCTCCCAAAATGCTTTCTAACTTATTTAAATTAATTGAGATTCAAAATCTCAAAAGGTTTGATATTTTTGATCAGGGGAGAGAATGTGATTTAAATATGAAATCTAATAAAATGTGATCTTTTGGACTCAAGTGTAGGCTCCCTCATATGTGCTAAACTCTTTCGTATATCAATGCACATATTAAGGGGGAGCGAATGATTCATGATGGCTATTGTTGAAGAATACCAAAGACCGACCATTTTACTTTATGTAATGGAGTTATAAGGTTAGTTATTAGTTCCCATGATCCAGTCAGAACCGGAGGGATCTTCCCAGGGACAATCCTCTAGTTAGAGTAGAAGTCCTTAGGAATGATTAAAAAAAGGAGAAAAGTGAGATAAGAGAAGAGTGCCGACTGAGATGGAGCTAGTACTGGAACAAACCCAACAAGGTTCTAGTAATGAAGTCTCGGTAAGCACTGAATGGGTTGAAGAATGAAAAAGAAACGTATATGAGAAAGGGTTAAAAGAAATAGCCCTCCATATATTCAACCTTAGGGTAGAAACCGGGTTCAACTCATATGCTACTCGTGGTTACCAAGGTAACACTGTTATTGAAGACAAGAAATCATGGACTCAGTGACGCACTGCACTAACCTTCCTAGCCACTCAAGTTCTCTTAAAAGGACTTTTTTCAATCTCACGGGGAACCCTGCATAATGCATCGACCGCTCATTGCGAGCCATGTTGATACTAAAACAGGAGACACCTCTCCAGTCTCCAGGAGCGGATCAAAACACACTATTGAGTCTAGAGCCAAGAGATCATCCATAGATCTAATTAGGACACACTTCCAAATATGCTTACTGTTTCATTCACCGTGGAAAGTAAGATAAAATAGTCCTATGCATTATCCTTGTGGTATTGTCAGAACATCTGAGTGATATGCAATTATTCACAATGACGATGGAAATCCTTCTAGAGTGAACATCTTTCAAGCTCTTGGTAGGTGACATGTGAGATCCGTCTTGGATCAATGATCAAGTGACAACTGGAAAGCAACGATGGGGCGATTTAACATTGAATCAAACTTGTTCCAGGAAATGGATTGACGGATACTTTTGCAAAAACCTTTCAATGTGCTCACCAACTAATTTTCGAGCACATTGATTGTGTATAATCTTTCAAACAAAATTATTTTTGATGGAAATGTGATTCGAAGTATAAAACTCTCGCCGTGTCTCAAAAATGTTTATTAAGTGACACGCGAGTGATTTCTATAAATCAATTTCTCATCAATTAGTGAATATCAATTCACCGATTCACTCTATCGTGTTGTCTGCTTTGAGACGTTCCGGTAAGAGAACATGCTTAGTATGATGATTCCGAAGTGGATTCTTCGGAAAATTCATTACTACAAGCTGGAAATTCCTATCAATGAGAGTCTTCTTTAAAGAGGATTCTACCTGATCACAGGTCGTTCCTTACGGAACCGAAGGTTAATCCAACCACGCAGGACGAATGACAAAGCCATATTCGTTCTCCAACTTTATTGCTAACTGTTTTATTTCAGGTATACATATAAAGATGGCGATGGTGGTACCCAATTCCAGCTGAACCATGTCAATCCATACCTCATGCTCACACTACCTACTCATTATGAATGAAGATCATGAATGATGAGAGACTTACAACAATGAATGTTGATAGACTAATATCAACGTTTTCGCAACTCTGATGAAAAGTCTCCTGATCCAGAAGAGTGTGAGCATGACGGTCCAATAGTCACTACACCACATGAAGGAAAGACCACAAAGGATGAGCTTGGAGATTTACGGTGGCTGATGATCTCAAAGAAAGCTCAAAGATCACACATATGCTAAAGGAATCACAAATCACAAGATCATTGCTTGAAGTACAAAGTGTGTTGAACATGAAGAATCAATACTACGAGCTACAAGATTACAAGAATGCTTGAAGACAAAGATCTGAATCTTCAAACGTGACCTCGCTTAGGGGGAGATTGTTAAGAATACAACTATTCCTATTGAAGACTCGGTCACCACAAGAATGTAATAGCATTAATATAGCTCGTAGTTACGTTAATATTTAGTTAGACTTTAGTTTAGTTAAGTATCACCGTGGAGGACGGATGGGTCTTTACCCACTGTACACCCGATCCACAGCCCGTAGGTGGGCGTTTTATGTAAGACTATAAATACCCTTTCCCACCCATGGGAAAAGGGTTGGATCTTCCATTCTTTCAATCTAACATCTTACATTTTCTCTCCACTTTCTCTCTCTAGGAAATCCTCCCAACTTCTCTTCATCTCTCTACTTCTCTTATTACTATTTGATCCATATACACAAGAACCATACATGCTATGATTATGAGAATACTACATTATGCAATGTATCGAAGCAATAATTACTGAATCTTGAATATAATATTATGCTTAATGGGTCACTACCCATTCTTTGGATTTTTCACGATGCTTAAGCTTTATTGTGATTTGTTAAAGTTTCTTTCAATCAGTCTACAGTGAAAATGAAAAGTAGATGCCCACTTGAATTAGAAAACTGGGATATAGGATTTTGGAGTATGCTTTCCTATAAGTAGTGAATTTAATCATATCACGATGCGTAAGTTATGAAAATACTAAAATTTAGGTAATCTGTAATTGATTGTTTGCAGGTTTACAAGAGCAGGTCATCATTTTCGTCGTCGAAAGGTATGTTATCTCAGTCTTTCTTAGCTTGTGCACATGGAACGTAACACAAGTGTTAAAAACCATCTTATTTCTCCGGAGTCTGTTTAGTTTTATTATGCTCTTTTTGTAGTTGCTTTAGTCTTGTGTGATTGAAGTTAATTTATATAAATTTTGATACAGTTATTAAACCATTAATGGAGAATTGAAGATGCGAGTAACCACGATTATTAGAAGATGGTTACAGAGTTCCGCTATCACAGAGGTTAACATAGAAAATGTTTTAGGTACTTTTTGTGTAGCTCTAATAATATTATCCTTTTACTTTGGTGTGAGGGAATGCGACCATATATGACATGTTCATTGGTTATAGGATTTAATTGGAAGCAAATATATCATGTTTTTTCAAATTGTCAGTTTCGATCTCTGTTTTTGGTTATATATCGCTACATATTCTTTTCAGGAAAATTAAGTGGACTTGGTAGCTTTGGCATGTGGTGCAATGGTGAGTTAATAGTACGCTGGCATGTGGTACGACGATCAAAACAGAGGTACACGGGTCATACCATGTAACGTAAATCCTTTTTGAACAGTCTTTCAGTAAGCAAGCACATATATTTTATGTCTTCTGAATGGCTAACTATATGTACAAATTTATAGATAATGGTTTGAATTGCATTATTTTTTGCAGGTAGCTTTGTATTATAGAATGGTGCTATGTTTGTAATCAACACCGTGTTCTGTACAGTTTAGCTGTCATAGGTACGGATATAGCAATGTATTTTTTTATCTAATGATAAATGTTGCTATTAATAGAGACAATAAGATTTTAGATTCATGGCTGTGAATTTTCTTAGTCACAACAAACATAAGCCGAAAGTTCATTCACCGTAAACAAATACACACACTAATAGCAGTAAAAAATGAATAGATATTTACACATTTTAAAGTAGTAAAAAAATGAATATATGTTTTTAGTTTCTTTCATTAATCTCAAAATCCTATGATGTTTGTTTTTAACAGGTGATGTCAAGGTGCGTGGATACGTGTTCGAGAAGAAAAATTAATACCTTTAGAGCTTGAGTGATAAGGTGCTAATCATTTTTTTTTTTTAATATTTACTTTGTGATTGTATTTATTGGTTGTAATATTTACTTTGTGACTCCAGCATGTTGCAATGCTCGCCAACATTGATGTGATAAGGTTGCTAAGATCCTCAAGGAATGGACTGCATGGTTTAGTCAATGTCGAGCTATTGACATTAATGGTAACAACATCTTCTTCTTGGTCTTGCCTACAAATATTTACCACATATTGAAAATACGATTTTGAGTTGTTAAGAGCTTTGGTTTTGAGTATTGTTTTAAATTATATTTGATCGAACATTATTTGGATTCATAGGGCTGACCCTTAAGGTAAATCCATAATCCTGCTGCATTTACTTCTTTGTTTTACACTATCCACTCCTCTTATATTGGTTATGGGCTTTTTATTTTTAAGCTTTTGTGATATGGGCTTACATGGGTTATTGATTGAGGACTAAGAATAAGTATACTTTAGTACAAATATAAGTTTATTTAGTTTATGACCTTATTTAGTTTTCGTAAACTTGGTAAGGTTACTTTTGTTGGATTACCTTATTTTCTCACCTTATGAGCTTATTTAGTTTCCGTAAAGTTGGTAACGTTACTTTTGTTGGTTTACGAGGTTATAGGATGATTGTAAGCTATCTAAAGCATTGCGATTTGTGTCATGAAGTTTTAGATGTTATTTGGATTCGCATCCATGATGTTAGCAGTAACTATTTTGCTTTTTCAAAAACAAAAGATAGCATCTACATTTTTTTAGTAGTCAGCATTCAGATCGATAAAAGGCCAATATCAAACAAAAGATAGCATCCACATTTTTTTTAGTAGTCAGCATTCAGATCGATAAAAGGCCAATATCGTTGGTAAAACCAACTTAGTTTAATACTGAGGCGGACAAGAATAGTCGCGTATATGAATTTGGTGCAAATTCTGTCGCGGCCTTCTATTGTGGTTCCTATATGTGTTTCTGCAGTTCCGTTTTAGCACCGATCTTGGCTTTTAGTCGATCTGAATATGAGCTTCTATCAGAAACTCGCTATACTAATTTTCCTTCTCAAAATTGAAATATATCTATCACTATCATAGTTGCTTTCGTATCTTATCACCTTAGCAGATATTGTAATCTACTTTAATTATTTCCATTCTCCACTATCTACTGGCCATACTTCTTGCTTTCACAGGGTATGCTATTCTCATATTTGAATGCGTCATATTCTATGGCTTTTTGGACCCGTAGTAAAAGAAAAGATTAATTTTTAGAAGTGATTTCCAGGATGATTACTATTTTGCACATAATGTTTGGTCTTACAACTTCTATAGCTTCGCTTATCCATGTAATCCACTAGAGGAAATTTAGTTTCAATAACTCCATATGTGAATTCCCGCCTATGTATCCATTACAGTTTCCAAGTTTTAACTTTGAATGTAAAAATGGATGGTTGTATTTTGCTTATAACCCGTTTGATGTAGTACATATCCCAAATTGACCCATTTATAAGGTTTATTGTTGGATAAGTTAGTTCAAGCTCTCAAGGGAACAAATTTATTGCAAAACATTCTTTATGTATTAAGCTGCTAAAATGGTAAAGTTTAATCTGTACAATATTGATTGCTTTGCCACAATTTCCTTCAAACCCTTACTCAGTTGAACGTAAAGATGGTCGTATATTAGACTTTACTTTTGTAGTATGTTAGCGTTGTAACGTTGAACCATAAGAATAAAGATTTAGCAATTGTGACCCTTTGTATGGTAGTGTTGTAATGTTGAATTATGATTTATAAGTGTACTTTGGAAATCAATTTTTGGTATATTATGAAAGTGGCGGATACGTCATTTGCACAAGCGAGGAAAGGCAAAGACATTCAAGGCATTCCTTGGGACCGATTGAATATAACCATAGAAAGTTACAGACGTATAAAGCTAGAACAGTACAAACTTTTATTGGCTTATGAAGTTTGAAATTAGTGAATTCTAAATGCATATTTTCTTATTTCTATCTTAAGTTCTTGACATTTAACGATTATATGTGCTTTTGCAAGAGCACTACAACTTTGTTCAACAATAGAAACATTCATGTTACAGATGGCAACTTAATGCATATCTTATGCTGTATATGAAAGATGTGTATAGGTAAAAAAAAATAATAGTAGTTAGTTACTCATTTTGAAGATCACATTATGTTAATTTGAGATGAAATTTAACATGAGGTATTATTATCTGTAAATTTTGAATTATAATATAGTATCAATCAAAATGCCTTTACTTACATATTCTATGGAATTTTAGGTGTCGACAGCATGAGCATTGGGTATTAAATCGAGTAGCGCTCGCACCAATCATTTGCTATTCAAGACAATCAATTTTGGACATGCCAACACGTGGATGTTTATTACTTTAATTGTAACAAACTCAATTGCTTTTTGACGGATTATCTCATTCTTTCTTTCATATATTAATCGAACATGTTAATGTTTTATGTGAAAAGCTTATTTTAAAATATCTTTTGAGTATTTAATAAGCTTTTGCTGATCGTTTAATAGCTCAAGGCTGTTAAGCCTTTGATATAGGATTTTGGCTATGAAAAGCATAATGATAATATTGACGGAATATTCTATGAAAGAAACAATACTATCACAACAAGGTTTTTCTAACTTCTCCGTTTGTTATTCCAACTAGCCCCAATGCTATGTGATCAAGTATAGCACGGTTTACATCTAACAGGGATCAAAGATCCTTGAGGCTAAACAAACCTAACAACAAAAGACCTCATGTCTAATGTTTATCAGACCCTTCGTCTGATGTTCCCACACACACTCTTTTAGATGCTTTACATTTTAACACACTTAGTGTTATTGTAATTTCTAAGTACGAAGCACCTTGGAGGTGATGTTCACTTTGTTTTACTGTGAAGCATGCACTCACCACTACTCTATCTAAAGGGGTGTGATCTTCCTTTTATAACATAAGGAGATCATTACAAAATTTGATAAGTCTTTGTCATCTACTATCTAGCTTATGACTCAGTCAATACGTATCAATGTTTACAACTCATTTAGAGTGTTCAATTTGATGACTGATAAAAGATATTATCTAGTGACTATGCACAAAATATCTTCTTCATCTTTATCCATTCAGTAGTATGACTCATTGATCAGCAGCAGTGTCAATCAGCAGAATCCATCAGCAGAATCACTTTCCAGTAGAAACGTTCTTCAGCAGAATTTCATCAACAGAATCTTTTTGCTCTTCAGCAGAATCCATCAGCAGAATCTTTTTGCTTATCAGCAGAATCTATCAGTGGAAACACTCTTCAGCAGGATTGCACTTAGCGTATTTTGCTTATCTTTTCAGTATTCTTCATGTTTCATTCTTCTTGTTTATGATCATCAAATCTATTAAATCTATGGAATATTTAATTCCTAACATTTTACTTTTCGTATCATCTCATTTTCTCCATCTCTCTAAAAAATTACCTGATGTCAACGGGTCTATAAGCTAGTAAGAGATAAAACTTGGCACAATTTATAATCCATTTCTGTTTTTCTTTATCATCATAAAAAACTCGGCAACACAAACTAATTATATTTCTCTCCAGTAAAAACTAAAGAACAAAAAGGGCTACTTTAATTTTATGGGAACACCGTACCAAGACTAGTGGTTAAGCCACTTACTAGCATGGGGGTGCATGGGGCATCATGGGTCGATCGACCATGAACTCAATTATCATGCACCACTACTTTACTACAACTGATAATGCATCAAACTTTATATCTTCAACTACAGTACTATATTATTGAAACAGTGTAGGCCATAACAAATTTCTCGACATCATTTTAGATTCATTAAGATCCTAAAATTAATACACAAAATAAATATAAATCGGAACACATATGTGTATGCGACATTACAACGTACTCAAGATAAATTTTAATCAAAAGTTGATGAGAATCTTGACGCAGTCAGGCTTCTTCATTATCTCGAATGCTTCATGTATGTTTTCCAATCTGATTTCGTGTGTTAGAAGCTCGGCCATCTCTATCTCCTGCAAAATGCACATAAATAGAAATAGGCGTATGAAATTGTCTATAATGTAATGTTATCATGTGCATTTGATATAAAAACATAAGTGGTAGTTATACAATCAGGATGGTTGTTTTAGACCTTATTGATACATTTTTGAAGTATAACCGGAAGATCTGATCGTGTTTTGATCCCACCAAAGAGTGAACCCTTGAGAGTCCGGCCACACATTATTGCTGGATCACTAATGGTTCGACTAGTCTCTAGCCCAACCCCTATCAAAATAGTTGTGCCAAGCCCCTGTGATCATTTGTTTAAGTTTAGACTTTTAAGTAAACTTGCATAACAATTAAGAGTAACTAAAATGAGGATTGTAAGGGTGTTTACAATTTTGGAGGCCTCAAGAGCTTCGTTCGACAAGGCTGCGACTCCAGTGCACTCAAATGAGTAGTCGACACCTTGGCCATCTGTCATATCTTTAATCAAATCTGAAACTCGCTTGTTGGGATGGTTTTGAGGGTTGATGAAATCAGTCATTCCAAACGCCTTTCCTTTTGCTGCCTTTTTTTGGTTTACATCCACACCTATTATCTTCGCCGCCCCTTGCATTTGTGCTCCTTTTATTACCTATATAGATTTGTTAGTCAGTCATATAGTCTACAGAACATATACCTAGTAGAGGTTAAGGTATATACCCCGAGACCAACAGCTCCAAGACCAAAAACGGCAACAGAGGAACCACTGGGGACCGGGGCTTCCTTCCACGGAGCACCAAGGCCAGTGGTGAATCCACATGAGAGGAAACTAGCATGAGGGAGGGGCATCTTGGGGTCAACCTTGAGCACATAGTTGACATTTATGACCATGTATTCGGACCATGTGGAGCAAGTGAAGTGATGATAGATTGTTTCTCCGGTTCCAGCAATAGACATTCTTGAGGTGCCATCGAACATGAGACCGTTCAAACCCATTGGGTAGACATTACAAAAGTTAGTTCTTCCTGATTTGCAATTCGAGCATTGTCCACATTCACCTACATAGAGTGGAATCACCAAGTCCCCGGGTTTTACTTGTGGACTTGCATCTTTCCCTACGCTTTCAACCATCCTGTATCCAACATGTTATATAACAAATCCAAAAAATTAGATCATTCATTTTTCACATATGTATATGCACACGTACCCAACTCCTTCATGTCCAGGAATACGCGGAAACAAAGGCTGCAATGTTAGTCAAACCATTAGAGCAGGGCATTTCAAACCATTAAGAAATTGATTCAAAGAATGAGACATACTAATGGGAAGCCATTGCAGCATAGGATGTCAGTATGGCAAATACTCGCACACAACATTTTGATCCTAACTTCTGATGCTTTTGGTGGATCCACCTTTACTTCCTCTACCGTGATCGCCCCACCCAATTCTCTGACCACCGCAGCTGCACCAGAACAGAATCATGACATTTTTGTTAATGTTGTTATGCATATAAATAAAGAATGTCACAAGTGCACGCACCTTTGCAAGTAATGACATCCGGGATCGAGTTTGTCATAGCGTTGAAGATAGAAGTATAACTATACAAGGATTCAAGTTATTGTAGATGGAGTATGGAGTAGATTTATAACATGCGTATGGAGTAGATTTATAACATGCGTATGGAGTTTTTATTCTTAATTTTAATGGAGTACTTTTTTCCATATTCAAAATGGAAATGTGTTTGGAGTCATTATCATTGTTTTGAATTTTTTAATAAGTGCAGGTAGAGGATGCTTTTCTCTGAAATCTAATATCATGGTAGGGTTTACCATACCAATATACAATTTAGATTTGGGATAAATAAAAGGATTAGGTAATGTAGATAGAAAAATCCTTAGAAAATTGAGGGATAGGTAATGTTGGATTCGTTTAGCGTGTTTCCTCAGAAGTATTTTTTTCTTTTTAATGTTGGTTGTTACTAAAATAGAACTTTGATTACCCATAGTCTTTGTAATAATTAAAATGACGCGCATAATGAATCACAGTGGTCATAAAATCTCAAATGGTAGTTCATTTTTGACCTTGTTGCTGAATTTTTGTAGTATAGCAGGAAGATCAGAGCGTGCTCTAATCCCACCAAAGAGTAAGCCCTTTAAAGTCCGACCAAGCATTAACCCGGCATCACTAACTGCTCGATCCGTCTGCAACCCAACCCCCAGGATTACTGCTATTCCTAGCCCCTGTAGTCACAATTTTATACTTTTCATGTTTTATATTTCAGAGTATGGTGGTAAAATACATATAGGAAAACTTAAAGTGCATGTGTACCAATTTGGTGGCCTCAAGAGCTTCATTTAACAAGGGTGCAACTCCAGTACACTCGAATGAGTAGTTGAACCTTGCCCATCTGTGATATCTTTCACCAATACAGAAACTCGTTTGTCAGGATGGTTTTGAGGGTTGATGAAATCAGTCATTCCAAACACTTACCCTTTTGAGGACTTCTTTTTGTTTATGTCCACCCCTATTATCTTTGACGCCACTTGCATTTGTGCTCCTTTAATTACCAGTAGAGTGTTTCATATTTTTAGTACTCTAGCTTCTAATGACACACTTTAAACCGGAACACTTGAAACTTTTGTTCACTTGTCGAATATCACACATATTTCACTTGCGTCTCTTCACATTTTGAGTGTATTCGGATGTGCAATATAACATATTCATATGTGAATATAACTGTTCTTTGATCTCAAGTTTTTAAGGTTTTTTTGTGTTCTCACAAGAACTCGTGTACACCTAGTCTAAAATATCTAGAAGTAAAGATGTATTAAAGAACATACCCCTAGACCGAGAGTACCAAGGCCAAAAATGGCAACAGATGAACCAGAATGGACAGATGTTTCCTTCAACGGAGCACCAAAGCCGGAGGTGAACCCACATGAGAGGAAACTAGCATAAGGGAGAGGTATTTCGGGGTCAACCTTAAGCACAAAGTTAACATCAATCATCATGTATTTGGACCATGTGGAGCAACGAAATTGGTGGTAGGTGGTTTCTCTGCTTGCGGCTATGGACATCCGGGAAGTGCCATCGAGCATGAGGCCACTCAAGCCAAGAGGGTAAACATTACAAATGTTGGTTTTTCCTGATTGGCAATTTGAGCATTGTCAACATTCACTGAATACCAGTTGAATCACTAGGTCCCCAGGTTTCACCTTTGTACCCACACCTTCCCCTATGCTCTCAACCATCCTGTGCACCTGACCATGTTATACGTATATCGAACCATAAACTAATGAAAATATTGTATATATGTTTCTAGCACCGCTAATTATCCGACCCCTTCGACCTTCGTGTCCAGGAATACGAGGAAACAAAGGCTGCAATATTGCTTTAACTATCAGAACATTACAAATAAGTCAAAAATTGATGATAATCATTGCAACAGTGAGACATACAAAGGGCAAGCGATTACAACTTAGGATGTCGGTATGGTAAATACTCAGCACACAACATCGTAATCCTAACTTCTGATGCTTTTGGTGGATCTATTTTTATCTCCTCAGCCGATCGGCCCACCAACCTCTCTTACCACCGCAGCTGCACCCCATGTTCAGTTAGATACAACTTATTTGATGTTATTTTAAGATAGTAAAAAAGGTCACAAGTTTGTACCTTTACAAGTAATAATATCTGGGAAGTGGGATCGTGTTCGTCATAACTTTGATGATCAACTTAAGCTTACCAAGAAATATTAGTTTTGATATATATAAGCTCTCTTTTCTTAACTTAAAATGGAAATGCAGTCAGACTCATTTGACTCATTTTTATGTTGTACTAGTCATTTTGACTTGTGTTTTACTACTGAAAATCAAACTTTTATTTGTGCAAGAACATAGCATATGTTACGGGTTAAAATATATACAAATGGGTTCATTGTGATGGAAAATGTAACTGTATCACCAGAATGGAAAATGTTTTAAAGATCTATGCTATTTAACAGTTGTAATACGATTATTTTCTATTTAATTGTTAAATAAATTTTAAATCATAACCATGTTTTCCATCACTAACGCCCCAGAGCCATAAGAATTGGACTACCCGGGTATCCTTCCGGGTGAATTAAAAACTATGGGACACGAATAGCCCCCTACTTTAATCTTAGGCTACCCGCAGTATGCTTTGGTCTATCGATCGATCAATCGATCGATCGGTGTCAATCGTCCTTACTGTGGAACCAATTGAGTGATGGATCGATTGGTGGTTTTTGGAGAATGATGGTCGCCCAAGCGATCGACAATCGATTGTTACCTTCTTTTTTTTTTTTTTTTTTTTTTTTTTTGACTTTCCTTTTACCGTTTGGATTTAAACGTTGGACTAAAAATAATAATAAATAATAAATAAACTTTTATACTTATATTTTCACACTATAAATAACACACTCATTTCACTATTTTTTCATACATTCTCTATATACAATTATTTTTATTGTAATGTTTTAATTTTATTTGAATTATTATGTAATGTTTAAATTATTAAAGAAATTTAAGTTTGTGTTAAAAATGTTTAAAAAAAATGATGATGAAGGTCGCCCATGCTGGGGCACCCAATCACTTGAAAGTCACTGGAGAGAGAAAGCTGACGTGACAGATAAGATAAGAAAGATTGACCATCCTTACTGTGTGCAGCCTTATAAAGGACTCATATGTGGGACATGTTGTCAGTTTTGATCCACATGTCATTATTATATGTAAACATGCCTTACTTTTCATTAAATCACCTATAATATTGTTACGAAGTTAAATTAACTTTTATACTAAAAGTGTGTGTACGAACGAGATCAACATATGTAAACAAAATACTTACTAAATTTGACTTATATCAAAATCTTGTACGTGCACAATACTACAAAACTAGTATCTTTTATAAGCATAATTACAAGCCCGGGGTCTTTTAAAAACCACATGGTAAAGCCTAATGCATATTTATGATTTTAGCATGAGTTTATATATCACATGATCATACAAATATAATGAATACCCATTCTAATTATTCGGTTTTCCTTCCCACAAAACGTGTTTTAAGAAAAGAAAATCAAAATTCAAAAGCGGTCTACATGTTTACGACCTAAAAAGTCTATTCAAGACTAGTACGCTGAAAAACACGAGTTATAAATTTTTTGTTTAGGCTACTTTATGAGAAAAATTATATTTAAGCTACCAGTACCAACATGTACATTATTTTTAGAGATGAAAATGACCTGGCCGAAACGTATCAAAGCTCGAGCTTGATCCACTAATACTTTTAAGGCTTGAGTTGTTTTGAGTTTTAATGTTTTAACTCAGGCCCGGCTCGTTACAGACTTTTTCAAGCTCGAACTCAACTTGTTTGTTATGAGCAGAACTAAACTAACTAGAGCTAGACTAGAGCTTGACTTGTTAAGTACACTATGATCAAGCTAGTTTATTTAATTTTAAGCTTGTTAAGAAATATATAAACGCATACATTTTTGGTGATCTTTTAGTCTTGCGAGCCTAATTAGACGTTAAGTATGCAGCTCGACTTATTTTTATTTGAGAAAATGACAAAAATACCAATTTTTACCAACATACTTCACAAAATACCCAACTCTTGTAAAAAAAATCTGAAATACCTACAAAATCTTGCAAGTTTTCCGAGAGTTTGCGAATTTTATGAAAAAAATTTGCAAGGCTTGACTTTTCAAGGTCAAACTCTGCGATTTTTTGTAAAAAAATTCGCAAGGTTGATTTTGCAAGGTTAAATAGGGCAAATTTTTGAAAATTGCTATCTTTCGGTTTTCAAGCTTAGCTCAAAATATGAAAGTTGTAAATCTCTCTTTTCTCGTGAAGTGACCTTTTGAATCGCACAAAAAAGAAGTTCGTATGAGGAAGTTATGGCCAAGATACCACAACAACTAAACGAGAAAAAGTAGTGATATTTTTGCTATAACTTTCTCACACGAACTCCTTTTCGGGCAATTCAAGAAGCTACTTAACAAGAAAAAAGATATCTACAACCTGAGGTGAGATTCTTGCAAAACATATATCCTTTAAAGAACAAATAAGTCAATCTCAATCATCCATCAACATTTCATCTAGTGGCTGAGATTAAACCAAAAAATAACAAAGGGATGACAAAATTGGCATTTTACCTCATTCAATATAAAAACTCACTTTCCACTTTTTTTAAAAAAAAAACAACATATCTTACAAACGGTAAATCTTTAAGCTACGAAAAATACACCATCGCGACGAGAATTAAATCATCTTTGTATAGATATGCATTGTTATATACTATCGAAGATTTTTTTTTTCAAAATTTCCGTCCAGAAAAATCCTATGGGATTCGTAAAAAAATCTCATGTGATTCGTAAAAAGACGATTTTTTTTTTTTTTTAATTTTCATCCACAAAAATTCCACGGGATTCGTAAAAAATAACTTGTGATTTGTAAAAATGAGTAAATCATTGTTTATACTTTTATGTCACATAAAAGATACTCGTCAAGAATCTTTATAGATCACATAGGATTCTATATGAATCACAAAGGATCAGAGAGAATCACATGAGATTCTGTATAAATCTCATGGGATTCTGTATAAATCTCATGGGGTTTTGTATAAATCCTATGGGATTTTCATTTTGCTTTATATAAAATGGAAGTACAAAATCACTTGACATTCTATTTTTGTTGTGTAATGTTATGAGAAAAATTCTTGTTCACTTTGAATATATCTTGCTTACTTTGAATATATAATGTTTGTTATTTATATTATGTTTGATCCCATGGGTAATATGTATAAATCCCATGGGATTCTGTATAATCCCATGGGATTCTGTATAACTCCCATAAGATTTTCATTTTGCTTTATATAAACTTGAAGTACAATTTCATTTGAGATTCTATTTTTGTTGTGTAATGTTATGAGAAAAATTTTTATTCACTTTGAATATATCTTGTTTACTTTGAATATTTTTGTTTGTTACTTATATGATTTAAGATCATTTGAGGACTAAACTTTTTTTACATATCAAAGGACTAATCTCCATTCTCCATCTTTATTTGATCTAATAGATGAGATTAATCCCAACAATTTTAAAAATCCACTTTCATATTTTTTTTTTGAAACATTAATATCTTTCAAACCGTTAATCGTTAAGCGAAAAAAAATATACCGTTACGACGAGCATTTAATTATCTTTCTACAAATAGGTACTTTGATATATTTTTGTCAATTTTTTTTCACGTTTTTTTTTCGTGGCCGAAAAAATCAAATGTGATATTATACTAATATCACATGTGATTTTCTCGGCCATGAAAAAAAAAACGAATTTTTTTGTCGAAAGTATATCAAAGTGTCCGTCTATAAAAAGATCATTAAATGCTCGTTGCGATGGTGTAATTATTTTCGCTTAACGATTAACTGTTTAAGAGATATTTAAATTATAAAAAATTGGTAAAATATTAAAATGCTTTTAATCTCAACCATTGATTTCTTTTTAGATGGATGGTGGGGATGAGTCACTTGGTATGTAAGAAAAGTTTGATATGTAAAATAACTCTCCTCTACTTATATTATGTTTGATCACATGGGTAATCTGAATCACATGCGATTAGGAAATCCCATGGGATTCTGTATGAATCACATGGGATTCAGTATGAATCTCTGTGATTCATTATGAATCCTATGGGATTCTTTGGTTCAACACATGAGATTTTTTTGCAGCATCAAAATAGTTAATATTAAAATATCCACATTCAATAAATGAATGAAAAATAAGTTTTTATGAATCATAATTCTATAAAATAAATAGCATACTCAACATATATTTTAAAATATGACTATGAAAATTTCTTTTTTGTTATTTAAATTCTCTCAAAATTAAGCTTACAAGATGCTATTTCTTAAAAAAAAAAAAAAAAAAAAAAAAAAAAAAAAAAAAAAAGCTTACAAGATTTCTAGACATACGCAAAACCAAAAATCTCAAACATGATTTTGTATGAAATCATATGGGTATCTGTATGATTTATCTTGTCGATAAATTACAAAGGATTCTGTGTGAAATCACATGGGATTCAGTATGAATCCTATGGGATTCTTTGGTGCATTCCATAGGATTCATTATGAATCACATGGGATTCTGTATGAAATCACAAGGGGTTATTTTGAAGCTCATAGGATTCAGTATAAATCTCAAGGGATTCATTGTGAATCCCATGAGATTCTTTGGTGCATCACATAAGATTTATTTAGTATTCTAGTATATGACAAATTGTCTTCAAAAAAATATACACAACATTAAAAAAACACTAACTCAATACAAGACTATAATCAAATCCAACTCAGCGTAAAATATTCCAAAACTTACTTACACTTTTAACTCATATATGACAATTTTCAGCGTAAAATATTCGAACCTGTAACACCCTCTAAATTTATGATTTAGCAGCGAAAAAGTAATTTGGGTGTTACGGGGAGGATCGAAATCGTAATCACATAAAACGGCTTGAAAGAGACGTTTTGAAAGTTATTTGTCATTCAAATAATACTTTTGATAAAAGATGAAACCTTTGATTTAATATCTCATTAAAGATATAAAGGTTTGTAAGAATGACATATTTGATTTTTACACCATTTTAAATTATCAGAGTAATAAATGATTAAATGCCCGTTCTGTGTCTTGTCCTGCTCTGTTAATTACCTGAGATACACATGCTTAAAAGTGTCAACACAAAGGTTGGTGAGTTCATAGAGTTTAATGGAAAACCATTTATTTCAATAGATTCAGGAATATTTAGTAATAATTGTAATAAATACTAACAGTGATAGAACAAGTATTGAGTGATGTTGATTATAATCACAGATAAATCATATATGTATTCAATCAAATTCAAGTATTGGATCATAATCCTAACATGAGATGGAAACTCATGATACTAATGTAGTGAGATTTATAATTCAAATTTGGTCAATTACCTATACAGCTGTATCTAGATATATGTTTGAAGACATATATTTTCTTATAGATATTGCCCCAAGCCTCATGACACGCAAAACGTTAACAAAATACCATAAAAACGGAGGTGATTATCAAGTCAATGATAATATTGCCCTCGTGTAATAGGTAATTTGCCAATTCCTATTTTTACTCAAATATAGTGTATCACGACTAATACGACTAACCAAAAGGCATTCCGTCAAGTATTAGTGGGATAGGATGTCAAGCCTCAACAGGTTTCGAAGCTGTTCACTATATTCGCGCTTACATACAAGTGATTAATGGCTCATGATAGACGGACTTTATGGCGATAAGGGTAACTTAGGCAATATCAAGGTAATAATGTAACTAGAGTATTTATACTCTTCCTAGCAATTATTTCTGTTGAAACATAGAAATATCATATAGAGATAAGGGAATCATTCAAGATGTTATAGTAAAATCAAATATCATCTTACAATAATCAATTTGGAAACATTATCATTTGAACTCAGTATTCTAGTTTAGCAATTTGCCAGTAACATATATATATATATATATATATATATATATATATATATATATATATATATATATATATATATATATATATATATATATATATATATATATATATATATATATATATATATATATCACATCTTAAGTCATAAACCATATCAGATAAATATTAATTAGGAAATTGATTTGAATAATGTAAGTTATTCATATACTTATAAAATTATTAAAGTATATGTAAGCATGTATCTCCGCCAAAGAGTTAAAACAAGTATTGAAAATGGGGCTATAATTCACCTTGAGCAATACTGGAAATGATGAAAACTAAATTCGGGTGAAATTATGGAAACGATTATGGAAACTTCTTCAATACGGAACCTGATTATAAGGAAGGTATTAAGATTTCGACTTTATACTAATGATGGAAATGATAATGAGAACGAATAACGATATGATCGTGAGAATATGATATGCTTAAAACGCCTAAAGTTCATAAATAATATTATTTTTAATATTATCTTATTTTATGTCTTTGAAACCAATATATCATTTCCTCGAAAGTGAGGAACAATTCGTTAAGTTAAATTGTTTTAAAATGTTTTATATAAATATAACGATAGTTAATTATTAAATAAACGATTTATACAAAAATGCTCGTGACGTGATGGGATGTCGTAAAATGGAAAATAAAATAAGAATTTCAAATAAAAGATGTTGGTCCTTGTCCTTTTCTAATTTTTACACTTTTTACTCTAACGACATTAGCGTTACACCGTAAGTCCTTTTTATATATAATTTACAATTTGAGTCCTCTATTTGTCCAATAATCAATTATGAGCTTGAAATATTAAATAATATCAATTTCTATCCTAAAGATTCTATTTTTACAATTTCAGTCCCTATTTTAGGCGTTTGGCAGTTTTAGTCCCTCTAGGTGTTGTCGCGTTACATTTTTAGTCCAAATGTACAAAAATCATGGGAAGAATTATATTATAATTTCCGAAACTTATTTAGAAAATAAAAAGCTTATTTTGACAGCTTATTAGGCCAAGAGCTTATTTTTCAGCTTATGGGCTTTTAATTAGTTGTAATTAAGGCCCATTAATGATTTAAAATCCGTACATCATGGGAGACGAGTTGAGCTCATCAAAAATATCATTTTTCATGTTCTATTTTCATATCAAAAGACCTAGATAAGCTAGCTTATTCAAAGAGCTTAAAAACACCTTATTGGGCTTAAAAGCCCATCTAGCTAAAATTGTTCAGCTTTCAATGGTTGTTTGTGCGATTCACTTTGCTCGATTTTAAGGGTCTAGACGTGAGTATTTTTACAAGTTATCTAAATGAAAATGATAGCTAGCTAGGTGGTTTATTAGATGGTGTAAAAATTTTGTATGCTCGTTAAACTAAATTTCAAAATATACGTTCGATCCATAGGTATCTTGGGACGTGTTTATATAAGTAAAAAGACTTAGAATATTTCTAAGTGTTTTGCATTTTAACGAGTTGTGACATGATACGAATGATCTTGTACGATGCATGTAATATAAAAATAAAGGTGAAACAAGTGTGTGTCATGACTCCTAGGCCTTCCAAGATAGAAGCTAGCCACTTTTGTGTTTCTATATGTTTATACGTACGTAAAAGAATAAACATGAAACTATATACGTTTGATATAATATCAAACGTGATGCATGGATCTTATTTAACGTATAGAATGAATTCAAAGGAGTTCTAAGAGACTTACAATACTCCTAGGGTAGTAGAGAGTCGTGGGTGATGGAGGAAAACGTAAGAAATACTAACGTTCGATCACAACCCAAATAAACAACTTATATTTCAAACCTGATAGTACTCGTTTGCTTCCAAACCTTACAAAAAATTTCTTCTGGTCGATCAGAGATGATTTTTAGAGAGTAAGGGAGAGTCTTGAATGAATGAAACAAGGTGGTGATAGTAGAGTAGATATAGGAAGAGTTTAGGACACGTAAAGTTCAAATATGTCAAGAAAACATGTACTACTATTTATTGTCAGTGAATAAATGACTATAGATGACTTCTTTTTCATTCTAGGACTTTAAGAAATGTTTGTGTGAGCTCAAAATAAGGATACTTGTCCTTGTGATTTAATACATGTCGACTAACCATTTATACATGTACACGAATTGGAAAATGAATAGAACTTGGTTTCTAACTAATGTAATTCGACTTTTAACATGAAATGATACTTAAAATATTATTAGGAACTCATAGAAACAAACGGGAGTCAACAACGATTAAGTTTTGAGTTATATATATATATATGTCGAATGGGTGAGTTTTTGCCAAACACTTTGCCCTTCAAAAACATAGCGAAACTCGACCTATGTTTCTGAGATTGGGCACTTTAAGAGTTTACCAGGTGAGGAACAAGGTGGTGCAAAAATATATAGGTGGCGTGTTTAAGATTTGAGAGAACGAGGAGCGTTTTCTACATAAAATTATAAACTAGAGTTAGGCTTGAAATATGGGCTGATGAATAGTAACGATGGGATGAAGTTGGGCTGAAATTATTAAGGGTCCGATTATAGTAATTAAGTTTTAATTAGGATTAGTGAAATATTTAAGTTTCGTTAAACATGTCAAGAAATTGTTTTGTTATTTGGTGAATTTTGCAATATCGTAATCATGACCATTTAATATGATAAGAAAATTTTCAAATTTTTCTGTAAAAATGGTGATTAAAATAATGACAGAGATTAATATATAATTAACCTATATTAATAATATGGATTTTTGCAGTTCTCTATAGTACTCACCCGTCACTCTGAATTTCATCCCAAAATTCAAGTTTGACGTGATTACTAGAGTAGAGAATTATTAGCAGAGGATTGTCTAGAGATTTTTATTCCAAAAATTATGAAAACGTGATTCTGTCAGATTTATCTGTACTGGACAAGACAAAGTAACTGATGTATTTAAGGGCTGTGAATATTGAAAATAGTGATCCTGAATAGTAGAAAATTTATGGCTAGTGAACAGTATTCTAACGGTCGGGAATATTAAATTCCAACGGCCGTGAATAGTGTTTTAACGGCTATATTTTAGCCTATAAGTACCCCTTTCTAATTTCCATTTCTTCCATCAACCATTTTCCTCTTATTTCACATCTCAAAATGCCGCACCTCATCACTATACTAGCGATTGTGTATGTCGTCCTTGCCGCTATCTACTTAGCGTATGTTCCAGATGAAGACTTTGGATTCTTGGTCGCGATCTTGTTGTTTATCGTACCCCTTACGGTCCTAGCTATTACCGTAGACAAGATGTGGGGGTAATAATCTTGAGTTAGGGTTGTTTTAAAATTAAGTTCTTGTTGTGTTTTTATGTACTCTGTAATAAATATGGAATAGTACTCATTTTGTTTTTATGTTTAGGAATTTGTCTCATTATTCTTTGTAATGGTTTGTTTATATTTATCTTTCAGCATAATTAGGGTGATTCATCCTGTGGTGGCTCTTGCTATTGTTATGTTGGTGGGGGTCTTTGTTGCCATAGCGGATCAACCTATTGAAGATTCCATGATTTATAATGTAATTATTGTAACATTAGCACTTCTGATGCTAATTATTTGTTTATTTATTAATTTCCACGGATTCAAATAAAATTTTCGCTATTTGAGTTTTCTATCAGTCTTTGTGAATTATTAGTGTTTTCCTACTTGTACTTTTGGCGGTTTCTCATCATAATGATGAGGGGATAAGATAGGTATTTATTGTGGTTTGTCCAATGTAATATTTATGAACAGTTCATTTTATCTCTATATTTTGCTTTTAAATGAAGATTGTTATTTAGAAAATCTGAAATTATGACTGTTCCCTTCATAACATGATTCTTCCTAAATTAGACATCAGGCTATATATAATTGAGGACTAAATGATGTGACGTTTGGCACAATCATATGTTTCTCTAAATTGTTTTAGATGGTGTTCAATGTGTCGTTTTTATAATATAAAACGTAATTTCTTTTAAGAATAAAGTAGAAAATTTTTGTTCAAACTATGATGATGAGTCAGAAATTTCTAGGGTAATAACAGTATATTGTTATTTGGTAAATGGAATAGAAATTGAAATTGACGTAGATTATGATTATTATGGAAATATTACAAGGTAAATTTTTTGATACGGTAAAAAGATAGTTGTTATACTTAGGTTACATCCATCGTAACTTAAAGTAAAATATAAGAAAGAGATACAACTTAGGAAATTTTTGAACTAGAATTTATTTATTTACAACAGGAATTTATTCATCTGCTTAAATCTAGTTGCCATTCCCTTGATACTATCAAAGTCTTTAGAGATTCTTCATTCTCTGGCGAAAGTCTTGGCTTTCCAATTGATATTGTAGTTTGGACATTGGCTCTTGTAGTGCCCTTTTGCACCACATCCATGGCATACTACAGTTGTTGGTTGTCCTTTTCTGTCCGGAGTCTTACAGCTATTTTCCTTGTGACCTGTTTTCTGACACTTCCTGCACTTAACAATGCAGATTCCTGTGTGATGCTTCTTGCATTTTTTACACATGGGTTGACTTCCACGATAACCACTTTTAGTAACAGGTGTGGCGAGGCAGTCTCTATTAGCTTTTTGTTTGTATTCCAGTTGACGATGATAGTTGATACGATCTTCCAGATGTTTACGATAGCAGTCTTGAGCATTGGTGAAATTGCAGCAGATGGGGTTGATGGTTCCTATTTCAGTGAGTTTTCGCTTTTGGTTATTTCCATTAGATATAACTCTTTGCCTAATCCCTTGGTTAGGGGTGATGATAGGGTTAATCATTCTTTCTGGAGTTTTAAAGTGGGCTGGCCTATATTCCATGAAACTTTCATGGTTATGCTTACCAGGTATACCCGTCTCTCTTCTCGGATAAACTATGGTATTCCCTTCGAGTACTACTGACACAATGTTGTTTACCAATTTCTTGATGGCTTCAGGAGTCATGGTGATTTTAGATGATGATGGAGTATATGTATTGTTCATGTTGTCCATCTTCTGAAATCATTAATGAAACTCAACTTAGAATCCATCTAATGTCAGAATAATTCGAATAATGAAGCTAATTATTTCATTGATGATAGACTGAATTGAATCCCTACTGTGATCTAATTTCAAGATATGTCTGAGTTGTATCATAGATAAATGATCAACTCTTGATATGGGATTACTAAGGATCAAACTAATTTTTCTACTAACGTTGAAATTCATTAATCTTCTCTCCATTCTTCAAGTTCTCTCTCGAAAATTTATTCTTTTGGACAATCTTTGGTTTTTGGTTAATTATGGTATGTTTTAAGAAATCTTAACAATTGCAAGAAATCTTACGGTCGATTTGAATAACATTGCAGAAGTTAACATAATATTAATAACTTGACTAATTGTTTTTGTAAAACAAACGATACAAGATCTTTTATTAATACTCCATTGATCTGCGTGGAGTCATTTGTTTATCAAAGAAAATAACAAATGATGAGATTTTTGCATGAAGGTATGAGGATTCATTACATGCATGTTTGATATGAAAGAAAAGATTGATTCATAATAGAGATATATAACAGAAAAGGAGGTTATACATTATGATTCGATTACAAGTTCTGAAAGTTTCAGATTTATTGAACATTACATGAGATACTAACCAAAACTATTTGGTTTAGTAGGTACAACAAGGATACTTGTAAAATTAAGATTAGTTACGCCTCTGACGTAAATATCTAACTTCTTTCTCAAGTTCAAGTTGTGCAGCTTCCATGTTTGAGAAACGTTCCTGACACATGTTCATTTGATTAGCCAACATAGTCTCTAATGCGGAAATCTTTTGACCCTGGGTTCTGGCTTTGTCTCTGGCTATCCATAGGGTTCTTTCAATATCTTCAACTCTACCATGTGTATGACTGTGTTCTCTTCTTGCATAACGGTGTAACACCCCCAATTCATGGATGCAGCGGAATTCAAACTGGGTGTTACTCGACGGCACAATAGTCACAATAACAGAAAACGAACTCTAATTGAGTCGTTTTAAAAGGTTTATCATTCAAATTATATAAATATCAGAGATTACAAAATGAGGTCCCAGATGGTTCCATGTTTACAAATTACATTAAATGAGTTTTTGAATGATAATAAAATTTATAGCCCTCTTGAATATCCGTGCCCTTCCGTGCCATCCTTGATCATCATGAACCTGAAATACATGCTTAAGAGGTCAACACAAAGGTTGAGTGATATTCATAGAATTTGTTTAATGTTTGAACACAATATGTTGGTAGTGTGAGTTATAGGCTCACACCAATGGTTAGAAAACAAAGATGGACTACGTTGTTATACGCCCAGAACGGTTATTAATTCACTAAGCTTATGACACCAAAACGTTAACGGGTACCAATATCAATCAGCGAAGTTATCCCGGTAGGTATTTTGCCTTCATACCTATGTCTCAAATACTAGTGCATTTGTTTGAACTCGTAGTTGTTCCACACAAATGGGATTCGTCAATCCCAATAGGCCTATTCACAATATTCGCGCTCACTATTACTAGTGATTAAATGGTTCATAATAAGGGATCTTGGTTTGGCAAGGATGTTACTTAGTGATAATAAAACATAGTCGGATAGCATACAGTAGAAAGCATTGTGTTCGAGTAGAAAAATAATAGCATGTATTCCCCCCATGGGTTTGTAAAATAGTTAAACAATAGAAAGTGGGGCTATGAACTCACCTTGAGTTGGATGATGTATAATGAGAATGATGGATATGCCGTGAGAACTTCTACGAGCAACCTAGAATAATTGTTGCAACTTAGGTTTGGATTAATGTCTAAGAATATGAAAAATTGCCTATATATGTCTTGCATTTAGTCCATGATGTGGTACAATATATAGTGTAAGTCTTTGAAAAGAAATGATTCATGAATCATGTATAGTTTATATATCGTTTACTACCGTTCGGGCCGGCATAATTCAGAAGTCATGTAGTAAACGTTCGAGGAGCCAGGACACTTTAATTCGTAAATCCACAACTCATCTCGACGGCTTACATAATGAACTCCTCACATGAGGCTCCCTACAATTGTAGTAGTTGATAAAGTATATATATATATATATAAGTTTTGATCAGAAAAGTTACATGTCCAATATTTGAATAAACTTAGGAAAGTTTATGATTACATGAAGATTGTTATTAGGGTGAGTTTCTTATAACTTGTATGACAATTTCTTGTAATATCTCATGGTTCTTTTAGATGAAGTAGATCCAAATTGTATGTTTAAGTTATTGCCAACTCTTTGGTTCATGTTTTCGCCTAAGTAAGTTTATATGGTCATTTAGTCATGGCCTTGCCATGACCTTTGGTCATTGTTCCATGGTATTGAGACTCAACCTTGGCTCTAGCCATGGTTGTGGTCTTGAATCTAGGTCATTAGACCTCTTGTTCTTTTTAAACAATAACAATTATATAGTGACTTATATATATATATATATATATATATATATATATATATATATATATATATATATATATATATATATATATATATATATATATAAATAGCTGTTAAGAAACTGAAGAAAATCTCATTCTTTATTAGTTTTCTGGAGAAGTGCTCCTGAGTTTTTGAAGAAAACGTGATTCCGGACAACTTTTGTGCTTTAACTTTTTCATGAAACGGACCAGAAGGGCCTCTTTTTGCGTGTTTAAGGTTCTGTCACAGAAACTATTTTGGCAGTTTTGCCGCAAAGTTTTGGTAACTTCAAATGGTCATAACTTTTGACTCGTGTACTCGTTTTAGGTGGTTCAAATTGCTATGGTTTCCTTGTTAGGTCCTCTACTACAATATGTAATGGTCTAATATCATAATTTTACCATTTTGATCAGATTTCACCAAGAAAGTCACTAGTTTACTTGTTTAAATAACATAAGTTAACAATCATTTACAATAACTTGTTTTACCCATTTTTATACATCATGGACATGATCACAAGACAAAATATAGCATGAATGATATGTAAATAATATGAATATGATATTTAACAAGAAGTATGTTAGGGTTTGCTTACAACTTTTGGCTTTCACTTAAGAAAGGGAATCAAGTATGGAACTAGGACACTAAACCTAAGCTTTCAACCAATCACCACAACCCTTGCTAACCATTGATCTAACCCTTTTGAAAACCCTTTAACCTCAGCCCCTAACACCTTGTGTAGCTCCTAATTTAACCATGGAATCACCAAACAAACTAGAGATTCATGTAGGGAATCACTAGGCCTTGAACTTTGTAGTGTAACTTGTAGTTTGAAGATCAAAGGATCATGGTGCTAGGGATTTATGTGTGTGGCGTTTTTAGTGATGAAGAAAGGAAGGAAATGAGTTTTCTTATCATAAAATGGAAGTATATATAAGCTAGAATGAGGAGGTTACTAACTTGGGATATTTAGGAAGCTTTCTTAGCAAGTTTTACACATGTACTCATCCTAAGGCTCTAAGCATAAGATTTAGCCACATGGGGATGACTCCCCCCCCCCTAAGTCGGTTTCACAATGGATAGGAAGGATGAGTTGGTGGTTTTTGGTATTATCCTACTTATGGAGCTAGTTTTGGACCCGTAAAATGCTAACCGTAAGTTGTTAAGCCACGAAACGTAAAACCGGGTATCCTAAAAATATGAAACTTATAATTATGTTAAAACTTATCAATATACTCCATAATAAAATATAAAATGAGTGGTAGGTTCTATTGGGGTGCTCAAACCCTGCTAAAACTGGAAACACGGGTCTTAAACGCGTAATACGTAAAACGTACGAAAGTTGCGTAAAATTGAGAAAAGTAAAATGTAACTTTTCTAATAGGATACTAATGACTTAAAATGACTTATAATGTCTAGGCTGGGCTCAGTCTAGTGTCGGTTGGTATTTAATGTCTTTTAAACATAAAACCGTAAGCCTAAAAATTAAGGAATGATTTATAAAATCAAGGAATGATTTTTGGTCAAAGGAAGAGGGAAAAATATGTTGACTTTTTCAAAAAATGTGAAAACTCAAATCGTCTTAGAAACGCGGTGCAGGTATAGGCTAAGGTTACCGCTGAGTAAAAATGCTTAAAAATGAAAATTCCTGTTTTTCACGGCCGAGGTTTATTTGGTCATGTTTTTCTCAGTCAAGATTAATTCTCAAATAAATCATGAGTGTATCAAACATTTTTCTGATGTGGGGAAAATTAACGCGGTCGAGTTTCGTTGTGCGTAGAATTTTTGAATGACGTTTTACCCTAAAACGTGTAATTCCTTAATAACTTTCGCGAAAATGATCTGATGAGTGTCAAACTTTTAATTTGCCATGGAAATGATTTATCACTCGAGGCCATGAAACAAAAATCAAATTTCAGGAAAATTTCGGGAAAATGAATAGTAAAAGTGAATAGTGAAATTTTTCGGGAATAGAAATTAACCTGAAAATGCGAGTTGTTACAGTCTCTACCCCTTACGGGGAACTTCGTCCCGAAGTTCTATGTGTGTTATATGTTGGAGTGGTGTCGATGAAAAGGTGTGGTTACTTATGAGGACTAGAGTCTGGGATTTCCAGTGATGTAGTTTGATTTGTCATTTCAATGTATGGCGTAGGATGAGGCTTACTTTTATGTAGGAAAGGTAGGGTAAGAGTGATTAATAGAGATTCATATAATAGTCGCATATCAAAGGAAATTGATATAGCAGTCGAATATTAATAGGAATTGATATAGTAGTTGTATATCAATAGAAATTGGGATAGTAGTTGCAATCATAGTCTAGTAGGTAATCTGTTGTTGTACCTAGTGTTTATTGACTTCATACTTATGTTATTTTGGATACAAATAAGCCCACTTGTTTATAATTCTTTATTTACATAGAGAGGCATCCCAAACAATGTAAATAGGGAAATATAAACTTATGGTTCGGTGATTTACAATTTCTTTATTTAAACGAAAAGGCATCCCAATCCATTCAAATAATTATAAATCATCCTACTTAAGAATTCCCAACATAACATTCATACTTAGCCGGTGAGTTACAAGGTAGTGTATTACGAGATGATACTGGTGTTCCAAAAGTACAAGATGAATATTCAATCTTGTAAAGCTGATGAGGGTGCTTGTGGTGTAACTATGGATGATTTGAGCTTTAAAAGTGCATCAAGATCTGTTAATGAGCTTGTGGTTGTAATGGTTGTGAAGATAATGATGTGATATGTTGATGAACAAAATTATGTAGTGTATGCTTAACATTAATATTGGTAGAGATGTCAAGTTTGCTTTAAAATTTTAAGAGATTTTAAAGGTTTATGATGGAATGGTATCCTTAGGACCTAAACAGGATAGTACTTCTACGGGATGAAGAGAGGAATTGATAACTATCCCAAGATAGTAGTTCGGATTATCTCATAAATGAAAACTTTCAAGAATGAAATTAGGTAGTACAAATAAGGTGTTAAGATTTCGCTGAGTGGTAAGACACTATCGTGCCTCTAGATTGTTTTAATGAATTCTGGTAGTTTATCGAGTTCATGTAGGAAATTAATCTGAACATAACCCTAGTACAACTATTCCCAGTATTTGAAAATTTTAAGTCGAACATAGTTAGTCAGACTATGTTCCACTGTCCCTAGGTTAAATATAGGTGACTAGTCTATATTTAGCCAAGGTTCGATAAAATTTTCAAATACCTAAATTAGGTATACTTGTGATATGTCCGTTGCTTATGAGAAACTGTCCACTAAACAAAGGCGATGTCAAACCATTCAGTTGCAAGTCCCGCCCATACAAGACTTGTAACCTATGTTTTCACATTCCATTGCATAGAAGATAGTACGGGTAGATATGTGTGGAAAGTAAGTTTTAAGTAGTTCTAAAATAATCCATACTTGGCCAGGATCACAAACTTTAAACAATGAAGGTTTCAGAAGAAAACTTTGATGAATGTAGAGAAAGTTCAGCTTTTGTAGATGATGGATTTGTTTGTCCTTTAGAAATCTCATATTTCTATTTTGAAATTGATATATTGTGATGGGTTTTTGATATCATATGAAATGATATTGATGAGGTGGTGGAATAATTCCAGAGACCATTGCACAAATCACAATGTCTCGGAAGTAGATTAGACCACTGTGTGACTCAAAACATTTGAGAAATGATTAAGACCATTGTATCATACAATGTCCGGGAAATAGGAAAGACCATTGCAATCAGTTACAATGTCTTGGACATAAAATGTTGGAGTAGGAACATGATTGGGAGAATGTTGTTGTGCCGAATTAAATGCCCTAGAATAGGCATACGCAGATATGTTTAGATAAAATGATTGAAAATAACTTGAATGTATATATCAATATACTTATATATGTTCGTGTAGTGTAAATGCTTACGGGGAAATGCTCAATTATGTTAAGGGTACATGTATCAATATGCAATTATGTTTGTGTAGCATAAAAATGTCTACGGGAAAATGCTCAAAATAGGTATATATGAATATACTAATATGTTTGTGTAGCATAACATGCTTACAGGAAAATGCTTAAATGTGCTAAGGGTACATATATCCATGTGCTAACATGTTTGTGTAGTATGAAATGCTTAATAAGTCCATAATCGTCTGGAGGATGGAAGACACGGAGAGCGGAAGGCTATAAAATGTTTTTGCTTGTAAGTGTAGTTATAGTTTAGGTCTCAATTAGACTCGTTTCTCTATAACCATGGCTCTGGTACCAATCTGTAACACCCCCAATTCATGGATGCAGCGGAATTCAAACTGGGTGTTACTCGACGGCACAATAGTCACAATAACAGAAAATGAACTCTAATTGAGTCGTTTTAAAAGGTTTATCATTCAAATTATATAAATATCAGAGATTACAAAATGAGGTCCCAGATGGTTCCATGTTTACAAATTACATTAAATGAGTTTTTGAATGATAATAAAATTTATAGCCCTCTTGAATATCCGTGCCCTTCCGTGCCATCCTTGATCATCATGAACCTGAAATACATGCTTAAGAGGTCAACACAAAGGTTGAGTGATATTCATAGAGTTTGTTTAATGTTTGAACACAATATGTTGGTAGTGTGAGTTATAGGCTCACACCAATGGTTAGAAAACAAAGATGGACTACGTTGTTATACGCCCAGAACGGTTATTAATTCACTAAGCTTATGACACCAAAACGTTAACGGGTACCAATATCAATCGGCGGAGTTATCCCGGTAGGTATTTTGCCTTCATACCTATGTCTCAAATATTAGTGCATTTGTTTGAACTCGTAGTTGTTCCACACAAATGGGATTCGTCAATCCCAATAGGCCTATTAACAATATTCGCGCTCACTATTACTAGTGATTAAATGGTTCATAATAAGGGATCTTGGTTTGGCAAGGATGTTACTTGGTGATAATAAAACATAGTCGGATAGCATACAGTAGAAAGCATTGTGTTCGAGTAGAAAAATAATAGCATGTATTCCCCCCATGGGTTTGTAAAATAGTTAAACAATAGAAAGTGGGGCTATGAACTCACCTTGAGTTGGATGATGTATAATGAGAATGATGGATATGCCGTGAGAACTTCTACGAGCAACCTAGAATAATTGTTGCAACTTAGGTTTGGAATAATGTCTAAGAATATGAAAAATTGCCTATATATGTCTTGCATTTAGTCCATGATGTGGTACAATGTATAGTGTAAGTCTTTGAAAAGAAATGATTCATGAATCATGTATAGTTTATATATCGTTTACTACCGTTCGGGGCCGGCATAATTCAGAAGTCATGTAGTAAACGTTCGAGGAGCCAGGACACTTTAATTTGTAAATCCACAACTCATCTTGACGGCTTACATAATGAACTCCTCACATGAGGCTCCCTACTATTGTAGTAGTTGATAAAGTATATATATATATAAGTTTTGATCTGAAAAGTTACATGTCCAATATTTGAATAAACTTAGGAAAGTTTATGATTACATGAAGATTGTTATTAGGGTGAGTTTCTTATAACTTGTATGACAATTTCTTGTAATATCTCATGGTTCTTTTAGATGAAGTAGATCCAAATTGTATGTTTAAGTTATTGCCAACTCTTTGGTTCATGTTTTCGCCTAAGTAAGTTTATATGGTCATTTAGTCATGGCCTTGCCATGACCTTTGGTCATTGTTCCATGGTATTGAGACTCAACCTTGGCTCTAGCCATGGTTGTGGTCTTGAATCTAGGTCATTAGACCTCTTGTTCTTTTTAAACAATAACAATTATATAGTGACTTATATATATATATATATATATATATATATATATATATATATATATATATATATATATATATATATAATAGCTGTTAAGAAACTGAAGAAAATCTCATTCTTTATTAGTTTTCTGGAGAAGTGCCCCTGAGTTTTTGAAGAAAACGTGATTCTGGACAACTTTCGTGCTTTAACTTTTTCATGAAACGGACCAGAAGGGTCTCTTTTTGCGTGTTTAAGGTTCTGTCACAGAAACTATTTAGGCAGTTTTGCCGCAAAGTTTTGGTAACTTCAAATGGTCATAACTTTTGACTCGTGTACTCGTTTTAGGTGGTTCAAATTGCTATGGTTTCCTTGTTAGGTCCTCTACTACAATATGTAATGGTCTAATATCATAATTTTACCATTTTGATCAGATTTCACCAAGAAAGTCACTAGTTTACTTGTTTAAATAACATAAGTTAACAATCATTTACAATAACTTGTTTTACCCATTTTTATACATCATGGACATGATCACAAGACAAAATATAGAATGAATGATATGTAAATAACATGAATATGATATTTAACAAGAAGTATGTTAGGGTTTGCTTACAACTTTTGGCTTTCACTTAAGAAAGGGAATCAAGTATGGAACTAGGACACTAAACCTAAGCTTTCAACCAATCACCACAACCCTTGCTAACCATTGATCTAACCCTTGTGAAAACCCTTTAACCTCAGCCCCTAACACCTTGTGTAGCTCCTAATTTAACCATGGAATCACCAAACAAACTAGAGATTCATGTAGGGAATCACTAGGCCTTGAACTTTGTAGTGTAACTTGTAGTTTGAAGATCAAAGGATCATGGTGCTAGGGATTTATGTGTGTGGCATTTTTAGTGATGAAGAAAGGAAGGAAATGAGTTTTCTTATCATAAAATGGAAGTATATATAAGCTAGAATGAGGAGGTTACTAACTTGGGATATTTAGGAAGCTTTCTTAGCAAGTTTTACACATGTACTCATCCTAAGGCTCTAAGCATAAGATTTAGCCACATGGGGATGACTCCCCCCCCCCTAAGTCGGTTTCACAATGGATAGGAAGGATGAGTTGGTGGTTTTTGGTATTATCCTACTTATGGAGCTAGTTTTGGACCCGTAAAATGCTAACCATAAGTTGTTAAGCCACGAAACGTAAAACCGGGTATCCTAAAAATATGAAACTTATAATTATGTTAAAACTTATCAATATACTCCATAATAAAATATAAAATGAGTGGTAGGTTCTATTGGGGTGCTCAAACCCTGCTAAAACTGGAAACACGGGTCTAAAACGCGTAATACGTAAAACGTACGAAAGTTGCGTAAAATTGAGAAAAGTAAAATGTAACTTTTCTAATAGGATACTAATGACTTAAAATGACTTATAATGTCTAGGTTGGGCTCAGTCTAGTGTCGGTTGGTATTTAATGTCTTTTAAACATAAAACCGTAAGCCTAAAAATTAAGGAATGATTTATAAAATCAATGAATAATTTTTGGTCAAAGGAGGAGGGAAAAATATGTTGACTTTAAGGAATGATTTATAAAATCAATGAATGATTTTTGGTCAAAGGAGGAGGGAAAAATGTGTTGACTTTTTCAAAAAATGTGAAAACTCAAATCGTCTTAGAAACGCGGTGCAGGTATAGGCTAAGGTTACGGCTGAGTAAAAATGCTTAAAAACGAAAATTCCTGTTTTTCACGGCCGAGGTTTATTTGGTCATGTTTTTCTCAGTCAAGATTAATTCTCAAATAAATCATGAGTGTATCAAACATTTTTCTGATGCGGGGAAAATTAACGCGGTCGAGTTTCGTTGTGCGTAGAATTTTTGAATGACGTTTTACCCTAAAACGTGTAATTCCTTAATAACTTTCGCGAAAATGATCTGATGAGTGTCAAACTTTTAATTTGCCATGGAAATGATTTATCACTCGAGGCCATGAAACAAAAATCAAATTTCAGGAAAATTTCGGGAAAATGAATAGTAAAAGTGAATAGTAAAATTTTTCGGGAATAGAAATTAACCTGAAAATGCGAGTTGTTACAAACGGATCCTGGAGTCCAAGTTTCCAAGCTCCTGGTTGGTTTTGTCCTTTATCTCACCAACCTTCATTCCTAATTCAAACATTGCTCGTCTTTCAGCATCCTCTCTTTTGAAAAACGTGTCAAGGTTATGGTCGTACCATTCAAAGCGTAATGGTTGTAACTCTTTTAGTTGTTCTGTGCGAGCATCTAATATGCTGGCTTGTCAATAAATAAGAGTCCATATTGAATCAGAAGTGCTTATATTGTAGTCGGGTGAATTAGGTGAGGATAAATTATTTGGAATATCTGGTATTGAGGAATCTGAAGTATAAGGTAACGGAGATTTGGCTCAACATTCTTCCACGACATCTCTTGGCGTGAACTTTGTCCAACTTCGAATTTTGCCTAACCACCAATCAAATCTTCATATGATTCAGTAGCTCTCCTGAGTTTTTGACGTAAAGGTGAACAAATAGGTGACGATGGAAAGGATCTCTGAGTGAGTTCTATATCAGGCTGGGGTTGTGATATTTGTACGTAAGGGCCTTCAGTATTCGGAGAATTTTGATTGATAAGTGATGTACTAATATTACGGAGAGTAGTTTCGACATTCACGAGAGTATTTTATGAGTAATTTTTACGTTAAAGATGTAACAGTACGGATGAAATAATAATTGTGTAAGAGTAATTTCTAAACATGTAAAATAATCTTAACAGGTAATGTATTGAGCACGGCAGTCTGCAGACACGGAGGGCATAAAATGATATGGTGTAAAATCATTCATTTTGAAAGTGTAGTTATAGTTTAATGTTTGAAAACATTTACAGTAATTCTCTATAACTTTAGCTCTGATACCAATTTGTAACACCCCCAAATTTATGATTTAGCAGCAGAAAAGTAATTTGGGTGTTACGGGGAGGATCGAAATCGTAATCACATAAACGGCTTAAAAGAGGCGTTTTGAAAGTTATTTGTCATTCAAATAATACTTTTGATAAAAGATGAAACCTTTGATTTAAAATCTCATTAAAGATATAAAGGTTTGTAAGAATGACATATTTGATTTTTACACCATTTTAATTTATCAGAGTAATAAATGCCTCTTGTCCTGCTCTGTTAATTACCTGAGATACACATGCTTAAAAGTGTCAACACAAAGGTTGGTGAGTTCATAGAGTTTAATGAAAAACCATTTATTTCAATAGATTCAGGAATATTTAGTAATAATTGTAATAAATACTAACAGTGATAGAACAAGTATTGAGTGATGTTGATTATAATCACAGATAAATCATATATATATTCAATCAAATTCAAGTATTGGATCATAATCCTATCATGAGATGGAAACTCATGATACTAATGTAGTGAGATTTATAATTCAAATTTGGTCAATTACCTATACAGCTGTATCTAGATATATGTTTGAAGACATATATTTTCTTATAGATAATGCCCCAAGCCTCATGACATGCAAAACGTTAACAAAATGCGATAAAAACAGAGGTGATTATCAAGTCAATGATAATATTGCCCTCATGTAATAGGTGATTTGCCAATTCCTATTTTTACTCAAATATAGTGTATCACGACTAATAGGACTAACCAAAAGGCATTCCGTCAAGTATTAGTGGGATAGGATGTCAAGCCTCAACATGTTTCGAAGCTGTTCACTATATCCGCTCTCACATACAAGTGATTAATGGCTCATGATAGAGGGACTTTATGGCGATAAGGGTAACTTAGGCAATATCAAGGTAATAATGTAACTAGAGTATTTGTGCTCTTCCTAGCAATTATTTCTGTTGAAACATAGAAATATCATATAGAGATAAGGGAATCATTCAGGATGTTATAGTAAAATCAAATGTCATCTTACAATAATCAATTTGGAAACATTATCATTTGAGTTTAGTATTCTAGTTAAGCAATTTGCCAGTAACATATATATATCACATCATAAGTCATAAACCATATCAGATAAATATTAATTAGGAAATTGATTTGAATCATGTAAGTTATTCATATACTTATAAAATTATCAAAGTATATGTAAGCATGTATCTCCTCCAAAGAGTTAAAACAAGTATTGGAAATGGGGCTATGACTCACCTTGAGCGATACTGGAAATGATGAAAACTAAATTCGGGTGAAATTATGGAAACGATTATGGAAACGTCTTCAATACGGAACCTGATTATAAGGAAGGTCTTAAGATTTCGACTTTATACTAATGACGGAAATGATAATGAGAACGAATAACGATATGATCGTGAGAATATGATATGCTTAAAATGCCTAAAGTTCATAAATAATATTATTCTTAATATTATCTTATTTTTATGTCTTTGAAACCAATATATCGTTTCCTCGAAAGTGAGGAACAATTCGTTAAGTTAAATCGTTTTAAAATGTTTTATATAAATATAACGAAAGTTAATTATTAAATAAACGATTTATACAAAAATACTCGTGACGTTATGGGTTGTTGTAAAATGGAAAATAAAATAAGAATGTCAAATAAAAGATGTTGGTCCTTGTCCTTTTCCAATTTTTACACTTTTTACTCTAACAACGTTAGCGTTACACCGTAAGTCCTTTTTATATATAATTTACAATTTTAGTCCTCTACTTGTCCAATAATTAATTCTGAGCTTGAAATATTAAATAATATCAATTTCTATCCTAAAGATTCTGTTTTTACAATTTTAGTCCCTATTTTAGGTGTTTTGCAGTTTTAGTCCCTCTAGGTGTTGTCGCGTTACATTTTTTTGTCAAAATGTACAAAAATCATGGGAAAAATTATATTATAATTTCCAAAACTTATTTAGAAAATAAAAAGCTTATTTTGACAGCTTATTAGGCCAATAGCTTATTTTTCAGCTTATGGGCTTTTAACGAGTTGTAATTAAGGCCCATTAATGATTTAAAATCCGTACATCGTGAGACGAGTTGAGCTCATCAAAAATATCATTTTTCATGTTCTATTTTCATATCAAAAGGCCTAGATAAGCTAGCTTATTCAAAGAGCTTAAAAACACCTTATTGGGCTCAAAAGCCCATCTCGCTAAAATTGTTAGCTTTCCATGGTTGTTTGTGCGATTCACTTTGCTCGATTTTAAGGGTCTAGACATGAGTATTTTTACAAGTTATCTAAATGAAAATGATAGCTAGCTAGGTGGTTTATTAGATGGTGTAAAAATTTTGTATGCTCGTTAAACTAAATTTTAAAATATACGTTCGATCCGTAGGTAGCTTGGGACGTATTTATATAAGTAAAAAGACTTAGAATATTTCTCAGTGTTTTGTGTTTTAACGAATTGTGACATGATACGAATGATCTTGTACGATGCATGTAATATAAAAATAAAGGTGAAACAAGTGTGTGTCGTGACTCCTAGGCCTTCCAAGATAGAAGCTAGCCACTTTTGTGTTTCTATATGTTTATACGTACGTAAAAGAATAAACATGAAACAATATACGTTCGATATAATATCAAACGTGATGCATGGATCTTATTTAACGTATATATAGAATGAATTCAAAGGAGTTCTGAGAGACTTACAATACTCCTAGGGTAGTAGAGAGTCGTGGGTGATGGAGGAAAACGTAAGAAATACTAACGTTCGATCACAACCAAAATAAACAACTTATATTTCAAACCCGATAGTACTCGTTTGCTTCCAAACCTTAAAATTTCTTCTGGTCGATCAGAGATGATTTTTAGAGAGTAAGGGAGAGTCTTGAATGAATGAAACACGGTGGTGATAGTAGAGTAGATATAGGAAGAGTTTAGGGCACGTAAAGTTCAAATATGTCAAGAAAACATGTACTACTATTTATTGTCAGTGACTAAATGACTATAGATGACTTCTTTTTCATTCTAGGACTTTAAGAAATGTTTGTGTGATCTGAAAATAAGGATACTTGTCCTTGTGATTTAATACATGTCGACTAACCATTTATACATGTACACAAATTGGAAAATGAATAGAACTTGGTTTCTAACTGGTCAGTGCTTATTCACTCACCTTTTCTGAGCCAAAATAGGTCTTAATAATCCAAAAACTAACCTAAAAAGCCAAAGAAAACATGTTTTTATGATTGTGAATGTGCAGGTACGGATATTACGTAAAAAGACGAAAAACAAACAAAAATACGGCAAAAACGAGCACGAGAGTGGAACGAGTCAGAAAGTCAAAGCTGGAAATCAAGTTGAGCTCACAAAGTCAAATAAAGTCCTCAGAGTTTGAAGATGCATAAAAATGACCCTTGTTGTGGAAGTTTGATGGAATGACAAGAATGGCCCTTATAGTTTCAAAGATGGCAACTTTAGTCCCTCAAAGTCATATTTTGAAGGAAGGTCCTTCATCTATTCAATATTGGCAAAATAGACCCTGGAAGTTCAGTTTTGAATTATTGGCATATTAAGTCCTTCAAAATTCATAAAATACACAATTGGTCCTTGTATTAAATCTGATTACCATGACCAAAGTCCAAATCCAATTCACAAAATCTAATACCAAAAGCCCAATGCTAAAACCATTAATCCAAGCCCATACCTAATCCACCCAATCCCATGGTCAAATAATAAAAGACGGGTCAAGGTCAAAGATGGGTCAAATAATAATAAAAAAAACTTACACGCGTTCCCTTTTATCCCCTTTCCCCCTTTTACCCAGCTCAGATGAACCCTAAAATTACTCCGTACAAAATCACTGCAAGTAAGGACAATTCAGTCCAACCAAATGGGTTCTAGAAGCTATTGATGATGTCAGAGTATCAAAGAAGCACAAACGGGACATGTGGCAGGCTACTATTGGCAGAGACGCGTCACAATGATTGATCCAAGGGTGCATATCAAGTGGCAATGATTGGATAGTGATCTCACAGCTCTCAGAGGCTTCAAAGAAACACAGAGCACACGGATTGCCAGCTTGGCAATCCGTGACCCTCAACTCCTCCTCAGCTATAAATAGGTGCTTGTATTAGCTCATTTGGTAGTTAGTTAGAATTGTAGCGAAGCTCTGCTAGTTTTTAGTCATGATGTATTTAGAATAGCTTATTGTAATTGAATTTCAGCTTTAGTTTTAATAAAATTCATTTTCCTCTTTAACTTTTAGCTTATTGATTTACTTCTGTTACTTTGAGCTTTTATTACTATTAAGTTCATTAAACTTTTAGAATCTTCATATAGCTTAATCAAGTCTTTTTTTCAATACAATTTAGTCACTTATTCAAAATCAATAAAAAACAGAAAATATAAAAAAATATAAAAAATATGTTTTCATTTCTTTAGATAAGCTTACAAATAAGCTGAGTATTGTTTATACATTCCATTTAAGTTGTTTAGCTTATTGTGGAATTGTTTCTAGTTGTAATTCTTAATAGTGCATGTTCAGTCAACAAAAGTCAACTGACTTTGATCATTTGATTTACTGGTGAATTGGATAAGTTGGGACAGATTTGGAAGGTCCCTGCCTATCATAAAGATAGGCAAGCTTAGACAACTCCCTCTGTTCTAGTTGAGGGAGAGGCATTTGGTACTTTTCTAATCTAGCTTTAATAAATAGCATCTGTTTTGATTTTGTATTGGAATTGAGTAATATTGTTTCATTGTATTGACTTGCTGTTTTAGTGATAATAATTGTTGTAGATTAGCTAATTTTGATCATTTATTACATCTGATTTGCTAGATTTGATGTTTATAGATTTATTAGTTCATCAGTCTTACTGATTGATTTGTGATTTGTGTGTTTCTGTTGGATCATATTGATATTGGTAGTCAATTGTGCTTTATATAGTGGTTAGTAAACTAATTGGATCTGTGGTTCAGAGATTTGTGGAGTTTATAATTGTTTCATAGAGAAAGTTGGAAGTAAAAGAAGTGTTTGGATCTAATTGTTGCTGTGGTTGCTAGTAATTGGATTAGTGATTTGATTGCACACATAGGTCTAATTTGAATAATAGTAGAGTAATATAGCTTAAAAATCAGTAGGTAGACACATTAATAGTCAAACTTAGGAATAAAAATTAGTTTACTGCTTAAATTTCTAAAATCAGTTAGTGTAGTTGTAATAATAGGAACTTTGTAACACCCCAACCTGAAAAGGCTAAAGTGTAACATTATGGGGTCCAATCAAAACATAAGCAAGCGGAATACATTAGTAATACAAGGTTCACAAAACAATTCTAAAGATAAAGGACTAATTCTAAACATTACAACTTCCAAACTAAGAACCAAATGGGAATCTCTAACTCTATTCTCTACTCCAAGGGAAACTATCAATAGTGTAGTCCACTAAGAGCTCCTAAGCACTCTTCACCCAACCCAGCTTCCTTCTAAAACCTGCCGCAGGAAAATAAATGCGGCTGAGCTTAAAAAGCCCAGTGAATAGATATAAACAAACAAAAGCTAATAATAAAAGGGAAAAGAAAGTGAATCCGAAATGAATCCAAGCAAACCTGTTGAGACGAATATCAAAGAATATGGAACATATGAAAGAATCAACAGAACACGATCAAAGGGAATATGTATAAGGAATATCAAATGAATCAAAGGAAAATGAAGCAAATGAACTAAGGAAAACATAAGTCATTAACAATAAAGAAGTTAGAACAACAAGGATCACATATATAGTAGAAGTAACAACACTGCCCAACAATCATATATCAAATTGTATATAGAGTAGCTAACTCGATGTACCAAATGTGAAATGGAGTGTATTGCACACACATACCCATTCACCATATTCAAAACGAAACAAAGTACATAGGATGCATCCATACGCTCCCTGCAAAACAAATATACATATACCAAGCTCTAGGCTATGCATACATACAATAATAATAATGGCCATGGTGTTATAGCATATTAGGGAACGCTGTGGACAAAAACCCACCTCCCCAGATAGTGTCAATACCACTGGTGCATCAGTGGCAAGGCCATGGACTCCCCATGACTGGCTACAATTTAATTAAATAATGGGAAACATATAAGGGCATAGGAATGCTATAAGAAATGGAATATAGTATACAACAATTATCAAAGAAAATCATAACAGAAATGGATCGATCAAATATAGATCATACAAAGGGATCATAGCAATGGTTCAAGTCAAAGGTCCACATCAAAGATTCATATCATGAGGTTCAAATCAAAGGTTAATAATAGCAAAAGGGTCCATAGCAAAGGTTCAAACTTTGAAGCTAAATAATCAAAAGATATTAAACAATGTCATGAGAAATCTTAGAGAATAAAACAATTAAGGACTTTTAAAAATGATTTAAAACCTTTTTATCGTAAAAGTATTCCTTTAAAAAAACATATTTTATAAAAGTCATAAAACCTTCATATAAAACTGGCATCATATCATAATCACATAAATCGTTTCAAAAATAGTTTTTCTGAAAAGTTATCAGGTTATATCTTTAAAAGGGTCTTCATACGAAATTATACTATCAATGAACCAAGGATATCAGGTGTATAAAGATCAGAATCATGATGCTGGCAATGGAATGGATCATGAGTCATAAGAAACCTTACTAAAAGGTTAGAATATCTGTACCTTAACCGCAAGTGCAAACACATCATAAAGATCGGAAATTACTCCTTCTTCGGCGAATCTACACGAATTAATGATCGGCTTATTATTAATAACTTATTATAAATCAGATTACTCATTTTACTCGGCCTCCCATTTTTAGTAACTTTCCTTTTATAGCATCTTTCCAAAAATAGTAACTTCCAAATATAGCAAGTTTCCTCTTTAAGTAGTTTAACCATTTTAGGTAACTTTCTATTTTTAACAGGTTCCCCAAATTAGTAATTTTATACTTTTAGGATTATAAATGACAATTTAATAATCTTTAAAGGTTATAATGACCAATATAGTAGTTTAGGGTTAAATATATCAATTTAGTAAAGTTTAAGGTTTATATGTGTCAAATGTTTAAGCTTAGGGTTTATATCGTAAATTAATATCATAATGACCGATTTCAGATTTACTCGACTTTATTATTTACATAGATGTGACCCGACTCGTTTAAACTGAATTAACCACACCCACATACGTTTACTCACGCGTTCTAAAATATACTCATTTTAACGCACTCATGAAAATCTCTAAAACAATTATGCCCATGATACACATGCCTTATCATATACACCTTCTTGACATCACACATACATATACACACTGTGACATGCATGAACTATATTTAGATTTTAACCTACCCAACACACAACTCACACGACACACACAAATAGACATGCATCTGACTCTTACAAAAATACTTTACAAACCATACGTACCACATGCAAGGCCAATGATTTCAAAATATAATGCAACTAGACAAAGACCTCTATACCAGTCTTGTTTCATATACACTTGCATACAACAACGAAATCCCTTTTCAAACAGTTTGAAAACACAAGACTTATACCTCATTCGACTTACCAAGACTCACATGGAAACACACAACTTTGACAGTAACTAAAAGACTATTCACATGAAATAACGAAACCGAAACGAACCCTCACGCTCTATCTTATCCAGCTTCAATCCAACATACACACATATACATGTTTAATACGACACACACGATATGCAAAACCCATCCCCACTTTTATGGGTTCAACGAGCCACAACCAGCCCAACATACTCACATAAAATCACATCAAAACCAGGTCATTATTCATGATAGTAACCATGCATGCCTTACGTTAATTCTTTTAGTCAAACAGAAAACAAGTTGGACATAAGTGTTTCGTATATTCGCGATTTCATGAGGTTCTTATAATCATTTTAAGTGTCAATATAAACATATCATTCGTATTACTATTTATATGATCATAGATTATATTCAGGTTACATGTTATACGTATATATGTTATATTCATGTCGAGAATAACAGGGACGTAAGTAGGTTGTACCTTTGGTCGAACGTGAAGAATGGAAAGAAGGACAAGGACTCCACAAAACTAAACCCAAAATGAAACCCTATTCGAACCAAGACCAAGCCCTCTTTGAAACCAAAAAAATCACCACGATCAATAACCCTTTAAACCTTTTCTTTCTTGATTTCTTGCATGCTAAACGAATGGGAATTTTTGACATCTTCAAGGTTCGGTTTAGGAGAGGGAGTAATGAACTGATTAACATGAATGAGAGAAAGAGGGAATACGTATGTTTTAAGTGAGGAAATAACCGTGTATTGCTAGAATTAAGGAACAATCACATCTTTTATTTTTGTTAACATATTTGGTCAAATTCTTTTTGTGCTTATCTTCTTTTTGGACGTGTGAATTTGGGAGGGGATATCAGAATTTTCGGCCCAGTGATGAATTATAAAACGTGTGATGGTCTAGAAGTTAGGCAGGTGCACAGATTTTATTAGTAACTTAGGTTTAGGATAGATTTAATTTAGGTGTGTACTTTATAAGGTATAGTTTAGGTTTTTAATTTATGTAGTGTATAACATATAGTTTAAAATGTCAAAAATTTATTATCACACTTAGTTTATCATTCAAATTATACGATTATGGACTTTTGGGTTTTACAACTCTTCCCCACTAAAAAGAAAAATTTCGTCCGCGAAATTAGAAGTGAAATGAAACAGAAAAACACAACGAATTATGAGCAAAAATGTGAAGGACTTGTTTCTCATGACTCTATCTTGTTTATCAAATAGCTTCAGCTTCCTCACAAAAGATATACCATACCGAATCCAAATCAAAAGAATGATATACCAAACGTAACATATGATAATCGTATCCCCTCGAAAGAGATACTGGGAATACATAGGATTTGGCGGATATATCGTCCGTGGAATTTGAAATGAATAGATCAAACGGAAATGTACCAATTCATGAAATGAAAAGAAAGTGATTAACTTGCTCGAAATAGTTTCTCCAAATAAATTTTAACAAGTGGATAAGTTTCTTATGACTCGATCTGAAATAAATAGGATAGCCCCGGGATTCCCACATTAAAGAATTCTGATCCAACGAATACGAGACGAACATTAAACAGATGATAGTCGAAATCTTACAAGAGATTAGGAACATCAGATGAATATGGAATAAATACAGAAGTGATACTGGAGGTAGAAAATTTAACGAATCAAATCAGGTTCTGAACATACTAAGGGACTTGTACAAAGGAATCAGAGAACCATATATCGAATTTTCAAACATACCAAAAGTCTCCTAAAGGAGTTGGTGACCTATTCATACTGATGATTAACTAGCACAAATCGAAATATCGAATCGTATCGAAAAGTATACTAGGATAGGAAAGGATTGCCGCACGGACACGAATGAATCTACGGACTAACATAACATGAACCAAATCTCCCTTAATGCCAACATGTCTAACTCTTCCTTAAGGAAACATCATATGGAACACACAATTTCCTATCTAAAATTTTAAACTTTCTCTTCCACAAGGTTAACAAATCCATCAGTCCTTGTAACCAGCTCCAAACATTCAATGAATAGCTTCTGGACTTAATTCAACACGAAGGTGTTCTACATCTCTGTTCGTACACTATCTGAAAGGAAAACTTGTCACTTGCATTCCATCGATTTTAATGAGCAACCACAATTAGACCACACACTTGTCAACTTCCTGCTCAACACTTCTTCCAAGTTCAAATAGTTGTTCTGCTTATCAATCAGCCAGTAGGTGAGAGCATTACTATACTTGAGTCTGGCCCCTCAGACCTGCAGTAGTTCTCCTTGGGACGGTGAAGCAAAAACGCGAATCTCTGACATGTTCACTGCAGGTGTGCTAAGTAACTGAAGAATCTTCTGCCGAAGGTTTTATGCCAAACTTGCTAATTGAATACACCTTCTAAGAAGCAAAATGAACTGACTAACCCAAACGATCTACCATAACTCGAATTATGTCATTCTACTTAAGTGTACGCAGAGATTTTGTTCCAAGATTTATGAAAATTCAAATCCTACTTTACACCCCTGATATACCTTAGTACAATTAAGAGGGATAAAGAAGGTAGAACTGTGCCTCAATCATAACGATTTCTTTCCAGCCTCCTAAAACCAGGTCATAGTCCGTTATCTTGCTCCTGAGCTTCCTAATACCTATAATTGGATTCCATCTTCATGTAATATATGTCTTCAATTCTTGAGAGCAAACATCACTGCCACCAAGTCCAAGTTACTCATTGCACAACTCCCTTCAAACGGTTCTAGTTGTCTTGATGTATAAGTAATAACTTCTCCGTGCTGCATAAGGGCATAACCAAGTCTCTTCTCGAATTGTCTCAAAATTGATACACACTTGAAGGTATGGAAGCTAATTTCTAATTCAGCTTTTCCAAAATTCCGTTCTCCTTCATGCTAAGTTTCTCTCTCTGACTCATAAAATTTCTCGACAGTAACGCAAGTCGTGAACATCTTCCAACCAATATCATGCTCCCAGAATATACAAATGATCCTCACATTTCCAACCTAATACGAAAATGATTCTCATGTTTCTTTTCGTCTCTGAATGTACTAAGATGTCATACTATGGCAACTTTTTCTAAGAACTCACGAAAGACACGATTCACCAAGTCCATGGAATAGTCAAAGCATCAGTTAATACTATTAGCATTACTAACGGTCATAAGGGTTGTTACGAATACGAAAGGAAATTTCTAGCAATAATCTTCAAGCCATAACTCCATCTAAAGGGAACTCCGCGTACTAAGGCTAATCAGATACATCTTCGATTCGAGGTAGGGGATGATGATTTCTAACAATGATATGGTTCCACTTCCGGGAGTCAATGCATAATCTCTTGCTACCATCCTTCTTCATTGCGGATAGAACTGAAATACCCCAAAGAGATACACTAAGACAAATAAACCACTTCATAGTTTTTGGTTACTGCTCCTCCAGATCTCTCAATTCAACAGATGTTGCTCAATAGGGAGTTTAAAAACAAATAGGTAAAACGTCATTCTATACGGATAGGGTTCTGTCTCATCAAACTTTACTGTTCTCAGGCACTTCTCAAAGACATCCTATGATCCCCATAAGTTCAAGTTATATGACGTAATTATTATTACGTTGGCCATGCGTCATAATACTTGCATCATATAAACATGCCTTTATGGAAATCATATTCAACCTCGAGTCATGACTAAACAATCTCTCAGTGCTAGGTCAAAGCAAATTCACAATCTGGTGTAAATCTTGGTGGTTCATTCAGGGATTATAACAGAAATCTCAGATCACAAAATGACTCTCAAAGTGAGATTCATCCCACGAGAACAAGAATAGATGCTAGGAAAATTTTACAACCGCGAAAATAACGTACGAGTTTCCAGGTTATCAAGGATAACAAAATTTTAACAATCAGAAATCATGATAGAAGTAAATCAGAGTGGTTCAAAATGTCAAAGAAGAGACGTAGTATGACAATAGTTAGCATCTTGATGCTCAGTCAACCAATCCATACTGGAATAATATCGAATTTAACATTCCAAGGAAGGACAGATCAACATAGAAAACCTTATCATTCAAAAGTGAGGGATACATTCCTATACTCGTGATTAATTACCACAATATTTCTCATAGGAATTGAAATGAATAGGGCAAAATCTAATACTGTAGGGAGACTTAGATAAGCTCACCAAAAGTAAGAGAAATCACAGAATGTGTCAAACACATCATGGTCATACGAATTCCCAGAATGCTGGAAGAGGCATCTAAATGGTTAACAAATGAATTAGAGGTTGGAATCAAATGGGAATGAAGTTTATAGAATGTCAAACATTAGTGCAAAATTCTCAACGCGTTCTAAACTTACTTAGTCCCTAATCTCATGTTGTGCAGAATCATAAGGTTCAAACCTCCGGGAGGAGAAATCTAAAAAGGACTTAACTAAAAGCAAAGCATGAATCAGAGTAATGCGGAAGCAACGATACTTAACCAAATGCCCTATAGTCTACCCAAACCTCACCAGTCATAACTTAAGTTTTCAGAGTGGAAATCCTAAAGCAACTTTTCAAGGGTTTTTTTCATAACTCCTATGGTGCAAAACTTAAAGGCCTAATACTCACAGGTCATAGCCTAAGCTCTACGGGTTTTGAATCCGCCGATCAAACCTGTCTCTGATACCATAATTGTAACACCCCAACCTGAAAAGGCTAAAGTGTAACATTATGGGGTCCAATCAGAACATAAGCAAGCGGAATACATTAGTAATGCAAGGTTCACAAAATAGTTCTAAAGATAAAGGACTAATTCTAAACATTACAACTTCCAAACTAAGAACCAAAAGGGAATCTCTAAGTCTATTCTCTACTCCAAGGGAAACTATCAACAGTGTAGTCCACTAAGAGCTCCTAAGCACTCTTCACCCAACCCAGCTTCCTTCTAAAACATACCGCAGGAAAATAAATGCGGCTGAGCTTAAAAAGCCCAATGAATAGATATAAACAAACAAAAGCTAATAACAAAAGGGAAACGAAAGTGGATCCGAAATGAATCCAGGCAAACCTGTTGAGACGAATATCAAAGAATATGGAACATATGATAGAATCAACAGAACACGATCAAAGGGAATATGTATAAGGAATATCAAATGAATCAAAGGAAAATGAAGCAAATGAACTAAGGAAAACATAAGTCAATAACAATAAAGAAGTTAGAACAACAAGGATCACATATATAGTAGAAGTAACAGAAATGCCCAACAATCACATATCAAATTTGTGGAAAACTAGAAGGGGGGTTGAATAGTTTACCGTTTAAAAATCTTTTTAACTTGTTTAATTATCTTTTGAAACTTTTTGTTTGATCAAAGATATAAACACAAACACAATATGTAACATGCAAGTATAAAGAAAGAAACGATCAATTCACAACACGAGTATTTATCGTGGTTCGGCTACAAGGACTCTTTTTCCTTGCCCTACGTCCACGCCCCGAGTATCCAACTCGAGAGTTTCTTTCACTAGTCAACAAGCTCCTTGTAGAATACTAACTATGTTAGAAACATGATAAGTGTTGTGATTTGTGTGGCGTTAGTGAAGTGAGGAGGAGGGAAAAAAGGAACCTTGAGAGAAAAAGGAAATATTAGATTGATATGAATGAAGGTCCAACCCTCTCCACATGTGGAGAGGGGTATTTATACTTACAATAAAACGCCCACTCCCGGGCTGTGGATCAGGCATACAGTGGGTGAAGACCCGTCCTTCTTCCACGGTGTTACTAAGACTAATACTAATTAACTAATAAACAAATTAACTACGAGCTAACTTAATGCTATTACAATCATTAGGTGACCGAGACTTTTACAGGAATATTTGTATTCCTAGCAATCTCCTCGTAAGCGAGGTCACCTTTGAAATTAAGATCTTTGGTCTTTAAGCATTCTTGAGTCTTTGTAGCTCGTAGGATCTGATTCTTCACTTTTCAATACACTTCGTACTTCAAGCAAGCGAACTTGTGATTTGAATTCCTTTGAGATATGTGATCTTTGAGCTTCTTTGAGATCATCAGCCAAAGTAAATCTCCAATCTCATCCATAGTAGTATTGCCTTCATGTGATGTAGTGACAAAGGACCATCATGCTTACACCCTTCTGTATCTGGAGACGTTGCATTGGAGTTTGTGAATCAGGAGACTTTTTAATCAGAGTTGCAGAAACGTTGTTAGAAGTCTCTCAACATTTTGTTGTAGCAAATCTCTCATCTTCATTGATAGTGTGGAGGATGTGTGAGCATGAGGTATGGATTGACCCGATTCAGCTGGAAACAGGAGCCATCAACGCTATCTTTATATGTGTCCCTGAAATAAAACAGTTAGCAATAAAGATAGAGAACGAATATGGCTTAGTCATTCATTCTGCGAGGACAGACTATCCTCCGGTTTTGTAAAAACCGACCTGTGATCAGGTAGAGTCTCTTTTAAAGAAGACTCTCCTTGACAGGAATTTCCAGCTTGTAGTGATGAATTTTTCAAAGAATCGACTTTGGAATCTTCATACTTAGCATGTTCTCATACCGGAACGTCTCAAAGCAGACAACACGATAGAGTGAATCGGTGAACTAATATTCACGGATTGATGAGAAATAGATTTATAGAAATCACTCGTGTGTCCTATGATAAACATTTTTGAGACACAACGAGAGTTTTGTATTTTAGAATCACATTTCCATCAAAAATACTTTTGTTTGAAAAATATTGTACACAATCAATGTGCTCGAAAGAATAGTTGGTGAGCACATTGAGAGGTTTTTAGCAAAAGTATCCGTCAATCCATATCCTGGAACAAGTTTGATTCAGTTTTGAATCGCACCATCGTTGCTTTCCAGTTGTCACTTGATCATTGATCCAAGATGGATCTCACATGTCACCTTCCTAGAGCTTGAGTGATGTTCGCTCTAGAAGGATTTCCATCTTCATTGTGAATATTTTCATATCACTCGGATATTCTGGCAATACCACAAGGATAATGCGTAGGACTCTAAATATTTTATCTTATTTTCCACATTGTGTGAAACAATAAGCATATTTGAAAGTGTGTCCTAACGAGATTTATGGATGATCTCTTTGGCTCTAGACTCAATAGTGCGTTTTGATCCGCTCCTGGAGACTGGGGAGGAGTCTCCTATTTTAGGTATCAACATAGCTCATAATGAGCGGTCGATACATTACACAGGGTTCCCCGTGAGAATGAAACAAGTTTTGTTAAGAGAACTTGAGTGGTTGGGAAGTTTGGTACAGTGCGTCACTGGGTCCATGACGTCTTGTCTTCAATACCAGTGTTACCTTAGTAACTGCCAGTAGATTATGAATTGAACCCGGTTTCTGCCCTAAGGTTGAATATATGGAGGGCTATTTCTTTTCACCCTTTCTCATTATATTTCTTTTTCATTCTTCAACCCCTTCAGTGCTTACCGAGACTTCACCACTAGAACCTTGTTGGGTTTGTTCCAGTCCTAGCTCTATCTCAGTCCGCACTCTTCCCTTTCTCACTTTACTCCTTTTTTCAATCATTTCTAAGGACTTCTAATCTATCTAGAGGATTGTCCCTGGGAAGATCCTTCCGGTTCTGGTGGATCATGGGAACTCATACCTAACCTTAACCAACCTTATAACTCCATGCATAAAGATAAATGGTCAGTCTTTGGTATAACTTCCACAAACGCCTTTTGCTCCCCCTCAATATGTGCATCGATATTTGAAAGTGTTTAGCACATATGCGGGAGCCTTTTATTGAGTCTTAAAGATCACATTTGATTATCAGATTTCATATTTAAATCACATTCTCTCCCCCGATCAAAAATTTCAAATCTTTCGAGATTTTTTATCTCAATTGATTTAAATAAGTTAGAAAGCTTTTGGGAGAGAAATGCGGTCAATTTTAATATTTTCTGATAAAAAGGAACCTTTTCTGCTCCCCCTCAATCTGTGAGGGAGGTCGTTATGTGTCAGATTTGAAGAGTTTGAAAGAAATTTGAAGTTTTTAACAAAAACACTTTGAAAATTTCTCATTCTGACACATAACCATCACAAATCGTTTTGTTGCAAGGTTTTGTACAAAGTGTGGGGAGTTTTGATGATACATAAAATTTTGAGAAATCACTCTCCCCCTCAATCAATGACGGATGTTAAATCACTGAAATATTTTCATAAACTATTAACGTCATTGATTGAGTAAAAATGTTTATCAAACTTTTGAGTTCAATTTGATTTTCATTCAAAATTTCATGGTACTACCAAGTTTTGCACAAATACTCTCCGGTAAAATCATAGAAGGGAAAGTATTTGGCGATAAAAAGAAGACTTCTCTTCTTTATCAAGAAATAATGCACTGAAACGTACATTAGATCGAGGAAACATGGATATAAAGTAATCCATGCCCAGGTGAACTTCACCCGGTGAAAGGAACAACCGTCTTTTTGGCGACGTATTTTCCCCATTTTGAAAAGCGGGTTGCTATCTGAAGTAATAGCAAACCATATTTTTGAAGTCCGGGTTGCAGCCTGAAATGACTACAAGCCATATTTTAGAATGTTTTGAGATACGATATGTTTTTGAAAAGAACTTTATTTGAAAACGAAAAACTCTTGCTCAAGCATATGTATGATTCCGTGTCATTATTGAATGACATTTCTAGAAACGTACATAATATTGATTATACAAGAGACATGTCGAGAGAAGAATATTTTTGTATTTTTGCAGTTTTTCAGATTTTTTATGGGATTTTTGATAGTTTTATATGTTCTACAAATTAGGAATGTGAATATAGAAGAGTACATATATATATATATATATATATATATATATATATAGGGAGGTTAACGTAAGATAGTACTTAAAATAGGAAGAATAGGAAGTAATCTGGACCGTTAGATGTATCAATTATAGATGTAATTTGACTAATATAGACCAATGGCATTATCGTAATTAATTAAAAAACTAGTGGTAATTTGTACCATGCCAAAAAACTAATTAATGGCTCCATGCCTCCATTAACGTCAAAATCCATTCCAGATATTTAAGCCCTCAAATTAGCGCTTATTTTTTTAATGGAAAATATCATATCTCAAGTTTCAAACTACTAACTTGTAGGCTAATTTATATAATTTGCAGTCTTTATTTAAAAGATTGTGTTTGGCATATTTTTATTTCATTCTCGTATCGACGCAAGGATACACGATTTACAAATCATTGATTCACATGAATCAGATGTATCAACATCATGATCTATAACGAATAGCAATTTGAAACATAACTATTAAAAAATACATAAAACAAAGAGATGAAAAAAATATGATATACAATGCATAGTGAGTAGATACACATGAATGCAAAAAAATAAGTACGAAGAAAGAATTGATACAAAAGCCAATAACAAAGCTACTGATTAGAGATTACAAATTATTGAATTAATACACCAACTACCAATTGATACGCCTATCAATAAATAGATCCGATATATCAGGTGGCAATGCTTTACAAAGTTGATACGCAAGGCGAATGGAAGGTAAGGTGTTTCATATGAAAGTGGAAGAAGAAAAGAGGCTTTAAGACGAGTGAGAATTAACACGGTGACATCGAGATCAAGCCTTTTTTTAAGTTTTAAAATCTTTTTTATTAAGACAACTAATACACATGCATAAATTTTGATACACGAGAATATTATACATATGTTTGTCTCCATATTACTAATACACAACACATTAAAACACAGTCGAAACAAACTACACCACAAGTTGAAAGTTCATACACGTACAATACTAAAACATGAAAGAACATGCACATGTATCAAAATTTTCATTGATAGACAACCAACATGAAATGTTCAACTGATATACATCAGAATCACCACAATGAACAATTGATACACATCAAAATCTTCAACTTATACACATGGCCATGTCGTCGGAAAAAATGGCGGATATTTATAAATTTTATTCTCACTATAAATTGAAACAAAAGAAACAACGTAGATCCAATAATAATGGTGAATGTGGTTAGGAAGTAGGTGATAACAACGTTAGTAATCTTGTTTTGATGGTCGTTGAAGCCAATCGCGAATCCATACAATGGTAGAATAACACTTTTGGTTTTTATCGTGAAGGTAATCTACGGTGTGGCCGGAAATGGTAAACAAGTAGGAGATGAAGGTTGGCCGGTTTCTTAGGAGAGGGAGAGAGGAAAAGGAAAAACTAAAGAGAGGACCATTCATTTTAGGTTATCTATGGTGTTCATATATATCGATGTAAGCACCATCTCGAAAAGCCAATTGAGCTGATGACGAGGGGTTGCTTATATTTCAATGGAAGTTAAAATTGGAGGAAACAAAGAAATGCAATGAAGACGGCCAGCTACAATTGTTGACTTCAAAAATGAAATACTAAGAAACTAGAGAACATCGTACATGTGAGAAGAAAAAGAGGTAGTTTAATTTTCGAATGGTTGAATGAGATATAAGTGGACGTGTAGATATTCAGAGGAGGTGGCAATTACTAAAAAGCCCTTTTATTTTCTTTATGTATTTTTCTATCAAATGATTTATTTAAATCCACATGTCATTTAGTTATTGGCTTCCTACTCTTCTCACTTTAAGAACTATCCCACTTGAACCTCATTCTCTCTCTCTCTCTCTATATATATATATATATATATATATATATATATATATATATATATATGTATGTATGTATGTATGTATGTATGTATGTATGTATGTATGTATGTATGTATATATATATATATATATATATATATATATATATATATATATATATATATATATATATAGTGAAGCGTTCAAATGAGAAGCCTAAATTTTGTGAGAATGCGAGAAGCAATCCTAGCCACTCATTTTATCCTCCTTTAACTTTAATCTAATGGATAATATTAGTTAATCAACTTTTTGAAAATTTCTTAAAAAATTTAGAAAAATTTTAAAAAAAAATTCGAAAATTTTCAAAAAAATTTCGAAAAAAAAATTTTTCGAAAAAATTTTTTCGAATTTTTTTTTTCAAAATTTTTTTTTTTTCGAAAAAAATTTTTTCGAAAATTTTTTTTTCCAAAAATTTTTTTTTCGAAAAAAAATTTTTTTGAAAATTTTTTTTTTCGAAAAAATTTTTCGAAAAAAAATATTTTCCGAAAAAAAATTTTTTGAAATTTTTTTTTCCGAAATTTTTTTTTCGTCACATGTGAAAAAAAATTGAAAATTTTCACGAAATTTTTTGTCACGTGTGAAAAAAAAATTCGTCGCATGTAAATTTTTTTGTCACATGTGAAAAAAAATTCTGTCACATGTGAAAAAAAAATTTCGTCACATGTGAAAAAGAATTTGGAAAATTTCACGAAATTTTTTTTGTCACGTGTGAAAAAAATATTCGTCATATGTGAAAAAAAAAATTCCGTCACATGTGAATAAAAAAATTCGTCACATGTGAAAAAAAAATTGAAATTTTCACGAAATTTTTTTTGTCACGTGTGAAAAAAAATTTTGTCACATGTGAAAAAAAAATTTCGTCGCATGTAAAATTTTTTTTTCGTCACATGTGAAAAAAAGAATTTCGAAAATTTTTCAAAAAATTTTTTGAAAATTTTTCAAAAATTTTTTTTTAAATTTTTTGAAAATTTTTCAAAAAAATTTTCGAAAATTTTTTGAAAATTTTTCAAAAAATTTTCGAAATTTTTTTGAATTTTTAAAAAAAAAAATAGTTAGCTAATAATATCTATTTGATCAAAGTTTAAGGAGGATAAAATGAGTGGCTAGGATTAGTTCTCGCTTTCTCACAAAAATTAGATTTCTCACATGAATGACCCCCTATATATATATATATATATATATATATATATATATATATATATATATATATATATATATATATATATATATATATATATATATATATATATATATGTGTGTGTGTACAATATGTAGAATAGGATATACGAAAGGGAATAGAAATGTACATAAGGATACAAAAAGAGAGCCACAAACCAATTACAGTACAAAACAATCACCACATCCAAAATACATAAATATGACACTAAACCCCACCACTGATCACATCATTCAGTACGTTGTAGAAGGCGGTAGTCCTCATCACGAACTCTGCCACCCACGTAGCACTCCAGGCTACGGAAGATTCTTCGCAACTTCAATCTCTTGCGGATACCAGCCAAAAACCTCTTGTTCCGTGTTAAGTCATTGGCAGTCCAGTGATTGGTATAACGTCTAGTTCCATGGTCATAGACATGGTATTCTTTCACTCAGAAGTCCAACGCCTCTTCAACCATACGTAAGGTACCGTCGCTGAACTTGTGTATTTCGTTGAAGCGCAAAACCATAGGAACGTTATATTTGTCACGAAATACCGCTGCCAGGGGAGATTCTATGACTGTAAAGTCAGCAACCCGTTCCAGACTATTGACATTCCATAGAGGTCGTGTGAGGTTGAGCTGGGATTGGTAGCTGATGCCAAGCTGGAAGTCTTCTACCCGTTTCCTAATGACAATACCCCTGATCCAGTGAAGTACGGCAAACACAAGAGACTTCTTTTCTCGTGATGGTAGATGATGCAGCTTTCCTTGAAGATGGAGTAGATACAGATCTTCGAAATCATTAGGGCGTAGGTGTTTGAAGTCCCCTTCGGATATGATGTAGTCCTTGAAGTCAGCTCGTCTGAGTGTTATGTTCTTGAGGTAGTCATATCCATAGATGGGATGTATCTGTACCTTAACCACACTGATGATTTGAAGAGGTGATCGAACAGACTTTCGGTCACCTTGAGCTTGAAACCGATCAATGTAAAATTGCTGCTTCTTCAGCCACCAGTGAGAAATGCCCAGAGATGCCGAGATGTCGTAGTCACATTCTTGAGTACTCCACATGCTGTCGGAGACAAGCTGTTCCAGCCCGATGTCAGAATAGAGGGCAGCTTTCATCTTTGTGATGGACAAGGCCGACTTGCATTGTCTACTCCCAAGCTTAAGATATTCGAGGTCTTTGTTGAAGAAGAATTCAGCTTGGATAGTAATATTTCCAGGAGGTCCACCCAAAGGAAGTGGATTGTTGTAATTATACTTCATGATCCCTTCATCCACAATGTCGTTGAACATTTTGTGGCACTCCTCCATCTGGTATTGGAGATGGTTAACATCCTGATGAAATGCTTTGACAATGTTGAAGGCCGGACCTTCCAGGTCTTTCTGAGTTAGCCTTGATGGACCACGCTTCTTGCAGAACCATGTGATGAACGTTCCCATATCACCAGTTTGGGAAAGTAGAGAATCTTCGGAAGGAGGGACGAAACTGATGGTGATGGCATTGATCCAGTTGTTATCATTGGTTGGCAAGTCGGAGGAAGGAATCGTCCAGTCAGGTTCAGGTGATTGTGGTTGGTTGTCATCTGGTTTCCACCATGTCTCTTTGTCAGCCTTGATTAAGAGAACATGCGGTGGATCATTGGAGTCACTTCTGGTGAATGATTTCCACCACTGTCTCCCAGGGATATGAGTTGTAGATGCATCATCTTCATCGTCATCAGAAGAATCAGTGTGTTGAGGATCGATAGATGCTTCATTAAAAACAAGATCATCATTGACATGAGATGCAATAGAGGTTGCACCAGCGTCAATAGTAGTCCAAGCAGCATACATAACTTGTTTGGCTTGTTTGGAAGGTGCTGACTTGGTTGACTTGTCAATTTGATGTTTTTGAGATGGTGATGAGGTGGGTTGTGATGGTCTACTAGGAGCATGCGACCCACCAGGCAGAGAAGGAGTGCCTGATGGACCAGATGCCCCAGCAGGTGGTGGAAGTGGAGGTGGTTGAGGAGGTGATCCAGATGGTGGCCTAGGATGACCCTGAAACCTCTGTTTTCTTTTTCTTTCAATTTCCATATCCCTGGCGTATTCCTCAGCATCATCTTGTTGAATTGAGGCCTCCAATGCATTATACAGTTTGACATGAGCATCGTGTCCTGTATGTTGACCCTGTTGATACATGCTGTGCTGCAGAATGATCTTCATATCATTGATAGGTAGGTCTCTGAATCTGGATCTGAGGGGAGCTTCAAGAGCAATGCTGACCGCTTCAGCTACCTGTTCGTTGATTACCTGAGATACTTGTCTTTCAAGGTCAAGATGCTCCAGCTTGTATAATCTGCTGCCGTGATTGGTAATAGTTTTTGGCAGATTAAGGTTTACTAAGGTTTGAAGTAAAGAGGCATGCTTGTCCAACTTCTCATGGATGGTGAGGTTATCTTGAACAATATCAGCTGTCATACCAGCTAAAGTGTCCAGATCCAACTTCTTCTTTGTGGTAGCAGGAGCGGCAGATTCAGTCGGTTTCTCTTGTGTAGTAGCTGCTTGTGGGGTGTCATTGTTGTCAGGACCAGCAGTAGGAGTTGGTGCAGACCTGGTAGGAATGGTGGAGTTATCTTGCTCAATAGGCACATCAACCATTGACACAACTTCTCCACGCTCATCACCAGACTTGTCACCTTCAGCATCATCCGGCTTATCCACGAGGAATTGATCACCAAAAGTATCCAGATTCTTGTATGATGCCAGCGTACCAGTAGAGTTGTCAGGTTCCATGACGAGCTTAGGATCATCAGTTTTTAGTTTGAGGTTACCTTGAAGATCTGGATAAGCAGTAGAAACAAACTCGTCATCGAGTGGATCAACAGGAGGTACAGACTCAACAGGTTTGTCTTGTACCATTTGGTGGCTGGTTACATCTTGTGTAGCGAAGTTAGATTCATCACCTTTGGGAGCAGAGCTGGTGTCAGTCTCAGAACTGCTTGATTTAGCGGGTTGCCCAAGACTTGGTGATGGAGCATTGTCTGAAGAAATCTTTGCAGATGAGGATGTTGGTGAACCTTTTTTGAAGATATACTTGGAGCTGGTTGATTTGGAGGCAGGAGATGATATTTTCAATAGAGTGTGTAACGCCAGTTCTTCTTTGGCAACATCCTTGCCTTTTCCTACCACGTGCTGGATTTGTGAAGCTTTATTTGACCCAGGTTCTCTAATGTTGACACCACTGACTGGTGGAACAGGTGGCATGTATGCATCCTTTAAACTTTCAGCAGTTGCCATTTGTACCATTTCTTCTTTTGTGAGAGGCAACTGTGTGGTGCAAGGTGCAGCTTTGGGATCCTCAACACTTGGTGGTTTATTCTTTGTGCTGGTTCTTTTACCTCTTGTGATCCGCTTTACTCTTTTAGTGCCTTCAGATGACGCAGCTGAGGTTGTACCACCCTTGCGTTTCTTGGATGCAGATCTTTCAGACTTAGTGGATAAGGAGGGCTCATTAGCTGATGCTTCCCGACTTGTCTTCAGAAGTTTAAGGTATATCTCATAATATTGAGCAGTCAATGTATCACGAGTGAGAAGGGCAGTGGGAATGTCCATGCCGAAGATGATCTCGCCTGTGCTCTTTGCATCATATTTGAGGAACCCAACCGGATGTTCATCAGTGGGTTGATGAAGAGGGGATTCATCTCTAGGGTGGAATTTGAGAGATCGTTGAAGACTAAGTATGATCAGCTTAGTGAAGCGAATGCTTGGAATCACGAGCTTGGCTGATCTTTTCTTACCGTCTTTGTTTGCTTCAAGGTTTGCCTTATCGACCAAGAAAGAGTGAATGGACTGACTAAATTCCTCCCAGATCCGTTCAGCAAAGTTGATGTTCACACCGTTAACAATGCCCCAGAGAATTTGTAGAGATGGAGCTCTAAGTCTTTCATACCCCGATGTTTTGCCAGTCAGACACAAGTTGATGAGGCTTGCAATTGCTCTCCATGGTTGATAGAGGTCATGGGTGATAACCGTGGAAAGCGTAGACACTTGAGTGGGATACCCAAGTTCATTGATGAAGTCAATAAGGGTAGCGGGATTAGGTGGGGGAGTATATTCAACATTGTCACCCGTTGGCAATATCTGCAGTGCACTACCAAGAGTTTCCATGGTGATGTTCACCCAATGCTCATCCAGCTGACACTTGTAAGTATTGGTAGCTCTATCAAGGCATATAGTGTTCCAGAACTGTTGGATATAGATGGAGGGGATTGAGGAGGATGCGGTGAAGGCATTGAAGAAGGTGGTGTTTTTCAGTATGTCCAGTTCCATTCTGAATATAGGATGATTCTGAGGTCTATCGGTCTTAACATAGCAATTTCTTTTTCCAATGGGTACCCACTTGTTAAATGGCAGAATGTCGTTGTCAGATCGAATGGGTGGAGCCAATTGACCTTCGAGAATGGGTTCTGCCATAATAGCTGCATATGACACAAATCAACAAGGAAAGCAAACCATGTGACAATGAGTGTTAGTAACTAGTGAGACCTTGTCACCAAATGGTAGGGCCAAGAGCCTTGTTAGAACAGTGATAGGCACTCATGAGGGAAAACATTCATCACATAAGGTAGCAATTAGGTCAACCAAGAACGAGTGCCATTTATGCCAAGCAATGCATAGATAATAAGACACCCATTTACTAACACACAAGCATTGCACACCTAATTTGTGCTAGACAAAGTGGGTCACCATAATTCCCAGCAAGAGTTAAACGCAGGACCATTAACCGCAATCTCAATTAACCGCAAACAAATAACAAACTCAATTTAACCGCAACCACAAGTTAATCGCAAAGACATAATCTCAAAGAAATCGAATCGCAACAAGTCAAGATAAACGCAAACAATTGAGTTGCATATCACTTTAAACGCAAGAGCAGGTAACCGCAAAACAACTTAACCACAGTCCAATAAACTCAACCAATTTAATCGCAGAAGCAAGTTAAACGCAAGATTAAGCTAACCGCAATTGAAGTTCTAGCTAACCGCAGTTAAAATTCTAAGCTAACCGCAATGGGGAACATCTGCTAACCGCAGTCAAGAGCATAACCTAATCGCAGTCAAGAACATAAGCTAACCGCAGTCAGGAGTATATTCTACTCGCAGTTAAGAACATACGCTAACCACAGTCAATAACATTTACTAACCACAGTCAGGAACATACACTAATCGCAATAAAGAACACAAGTTAATCGCAGTCAAGAAAAACTCCACAAGCTCCGATACAACCCGTCAAATCTTCCAATTAACACCATGGATAACACCAAGATCCCTCAATCAAGATAAGTAACAATGCACATCCCTACACTACGCTTAAGATACTACGCAAGGTATTTCCATTCTAACCGCAACTCAAATGAGACCAAAAAGTCACATACACAACCATAAACATCACACAACAGTAATTAAAGAGCAATTAAATGCAGTGGAAAGCAAGCGTGATCTAACCTATTGACAAATAAACGCAATATACACGAGATATCAGGCAACGCAAGATCCCACCAACCAACAAGCAATCACAGGAAACAATCAAGAATTAAGCGCAATCAAAGTAAGTAGGGGAGCGAGTGAAGTGAGATTAGATATCAAGAGGTGTTTGTGGTTAACTTCTTAATCGCAAAAGAAAAAGAAAAAGCTTCTTAAATATGTGATGGGTAAACTATGACATATTGTCACAACCAGTCCTTGTACTTCATGACTATACATTAGACAATGATACATGTGTGCAAGATAGGTCCCTGAAGTTATGAGTGATATCCAAGTGATGAGAGAGTTTTTAAGATGTGCATATAGAACCATGGGGTCAGACAACAGACTACCTAAAGCAACACATAGCATGAAGAGCAAACTTATAGACACACTGTGTAGCCAGAAAATATATACAGAAAGATAGCATGAAAGTAAACTGAATGAAATAACAAATACACTATATGAACACAAGCTACAGACATAAAGCATATACAGGGAGTGAATCAGTAAGTAAACAGGAGAATTACGAGTCTTGAAAGGAATTAGTCAGGAGTCCACATGATGTCATCTCACATGTGAGTAGACATTTCTCCAGTCGTAGGAGATGTCAGTGTCTTAGGAAGCCACACACAGGTTTTAGTGGACCTGTTGTGTAATCCCTTTGTAAAACCTGTGTCAATGGTACACACATGTGACCATTCATCACGAAAGTCCTTCCAGTTGGTATCCATATCCAAGAAGATCTAAGCCTGTATGTTGTTTCATGTATAGTGACATTCTTATGATGAGCGGTTCTATGGTCATATTTCCTTGGTTTATGTCTCAAAGGTTTTACAGGTTTAAGACCATTCGATTTATGAATTGTGGGTTTTGAGCACACAGACTTAGTCAAAGCACATTTTTTATCCACTTGAGAAACACATCGAGTATTCGAGAATTTAGGTCTTTTAGAAATAAAAGCATTTGGTTGTCTAATGGTAGTTCGATAACCAACATTTTTCAAGACAGGTTTTCCCAAGATAGATGGTTTTGAAAGATTGAGGCTCATTTGACTCTTTGAAACATAACTTGGCACGATGTGCTCACCAGGAATTCTAGGACATGAAGTCAGACTTTGAACCGAGAAATCATTGTTTTTAGTAAATTGTGGAGTAATCAGATTGATGTTCTCAGCATTTATTTGTTTGAGTTACTCACACAGTTTATTACATTTTACTTTAAGATTCTCATTTTCAACACGTAATTTATCCATTTTGCAATTAGTTTCACAAGCATCGTATTTCCATTTGGCATCATTACGTTGCTCATACATCTTGATCTGATTTTTAAGACAGTTGATAGTTGAGTCCTTGTCATGCAGCTGAGTTTTCAGATTGTTGATCATAAAATATTCATTAAGATCAGGCAATTCCGGATTTAGACACGGTTTGCAGTTTTGAAGACATTCTTCTTTATGTTGTATTTCAATTTCAAGTTCAATGCAATGTTTTTGTAATTGTGAGAACTTTTTTTGGAGTTGATTAAATGTCTCTTTTTCAACCATGTTTTGGTCCATTGTCTTGGAAAACTCAACTTTGAGACAAGGGCTTTCATCAAACAGATCATTTTTTAAGACATCATACAGATCATTTTCTCCCCCTTTATAACACATATTTGTTGAATTAGATAAGGGTAATACACTGTTAGTCTGTTTCAACATATTTGTGTTATAACAGGGATTACTTTGATCTGTATGGTGACCTACGTTAGATGGTGTATTGAATTGATCAATTGACGATACCTTATTGCTTGAGTCCGGTGTGAGTATGTTCTCCATAGCCTGGGTCACTACCTTATCAGAAGTGACACTCATATCATCTTCTGAATACATGAGTTCAGTGTTGACAGACTTTGCATCCAGACACTCTCCATCCATTGACTTTGCATCCACCGTTAAGCCCAAACCCAAACTATCACATGCATTACCATCAAGTGTCTCAGCCTTGTCATCATATGCTGGTTCAAGTCTTTGCTGTCTCTCGATGTACTCTTTAACCTTATCAAAGTTTTGACGTAGCTTATCTCTATAGTTGTCCACATCAATTTTTGTGTGGTCAGCAAAGCACTTCATAGTCATCTGACTGTCGTAATCATAGATCATGGAGGATTTGGAGTTAAAGAAGCTATGCAGTTGTTTGCTGAGTACACATAGGGCAGCAGAGGATTCCTCATAAGATGTTTCTTTTCTGACCAATTGTTGCCTCAATTGATCCAAATTCAAGATCATAACTTCTGTGAACGTTTGAACATCTTGACCGAATAGTGTTATGAATGCACGTTCAAAACCCATTATGAATCCATTGCCCTCTAGTAGCATAGAAAGATGTGATTGAAGTGTTTGAAAGCATTCAATGTGACATTCTGTTGCCAATTCCAGCAATTTGCTTGACTGAGGAGTCGCATTCTCTTTAGGGTCCGAGCATGACTGTGCACTAGGGTCAACATACGATACTGGTCCTTTCATTTGTAAATGAAGCATACCATTCATATGAGAACCAAACTAACCTCAAGTAAGTAGATAACCGCAAGATATGCTAACCACAAGACCTAACCGCAGAACACTTAATCACAGAGGCAGAACACCCAAACCGCAAGATATGCAAACCACAAAGACCTAATCGCAGAATACTTAATCGCAGTTAGTTAACCACAATAATCTACCCGCAGACAACTTAATCGCAAGAGCTAATCGCAGTGCACAAAAATCCAAATCTGTCACTTTCCTTGCGATTTTTTTGTATCCCAAAATAGTAAACGCAGTCAACCTAACCGCAGATAACAGAACTTAACCGCAGCTAAGAAATGGAACAGTATACTTAACCGCAACTTAAAAGTCCGCCCAAAATCCAATCCAAACTTTACGTAGATTAAAGATACGGTATAACCAACTGAAACACAATGCACAACTAACACTAATGATCATAAAAGTACATCACAAACACGTGTAATAACACATGAAAGATCAAACCAAGATGTTTTACAAGAAAGTGACTTCAAATTCACAAAACCATACAAAACACCATCAAATTCGATTCTACAAGGTCCTAAGATGAAACCTTGGCTCTAATACCAATTGTAGAATACTAACTATGTTAGAAACATGATAAGTGTTGTGATTTGTGTGGTGTTAGTGAAGTGAGGAGGAGGGGAAGAAAGGAACCTTGAGAGAAAAAGGAAATATTAGATTGATATGAATGAAGGTCCAACCCTCTCCACATGTGGAGAGGGGTATTTATACTTACAATAAAATGCCCACTCCCGGGCTGTGGTTCAGGCATACAGTGGGTGAAGACCTGTAACAATTCATAATTTCAGGTTAATTACTATTCCCGGGAAATTTACTATTCACTTTTACTATTCATTTTTACTATTCATTTCTTTCTGAAATTTTCCCGAAAGTTGATTTTTATTTCATATTCTCGAGTGATAAATCATTTCCATGACAAATTAAATGTTTGACATTCGTCAGATCATTTTCGTGAAAGTTATTAAGGAATTACACGACATTACACGTTTTAGGGTAAAACGACAATCAGAAATTCCACGCACAACGAAATTTGACCCCGTCAGGTGACCCCACATCATAAAAATGTTTGACACACTCATGATTTATTTAAGAATAGATCATGACTGAGAAAAATCATGACCAAAATAAACTTCGGCCGTGAAAAACTGGAATTTTCAGTTTTAAGCGTTTTTACTCAGCCGTAACCCTAGCCTATACCAGCACCGCATTTCTAAGATGATTTGAGCTTTCAACTTATTAAAATAAGTCAACGTATTTTTCCCTCCTCCATTGACTAAAAATCATCCCTTGATGTTATAAGTCATTTCGTGATTTTTAGGCTTACGGTTTGATGTCTAAAAGACATTTAATACCAACCGACACTAGACTGAGCCCAGTCTAGACATTATAAATCATTTTAAATCATTTTTATCATATTAGAAAAGTAACATTTTACTTTTCTCAATTTTACGCAATATTCGTACAATTTACGTATTACGCGTTTTAGACCCGTGTTTCCAGTTTTTAGCAGGGTTTACCACCCAAATGGAACCTACCACTCATTTTATATTTTATTATGGGACATATGGACATGTATAACAATACTTTAAAGTTTCATAATTTTACGACACCCGGTTTTACATTTTAAGGCCTAATCAGTTACGGTTGGCATTTCCCGGAGTCAAAATTCATCTAACATCTTAGGATAATATCAAGACCAAGCCAACTCACCCCCTTATCCCTTGTGAACCGCCAAAGGGGGGGGGGAGTCACACCCTTGTGTGGCTTGATCTTGTGTCTTGTTGTCTTGGATGGTTACATGTGTTCTTTTGGCAAAAATATCCTAGTAAACTAACCTCCTCATGAGAGTATAAATACTCCCTCCCCTCCCTTCCTTTGGCCGGCCATCACCACACACCACAACACTTCACATTTAGCTTTAAGTCTTCTAATTTCTTGCAAGGTTCAAGTGCTTCTTCAAGTAGAAACCCTAGTTTGATCATAAGTTACCAAAAATCTTCCAAACCCTAGAATACTTGATGATTTCTCTTGAGTTTAAATCCACTCAATTCACCTCAACTTTCATTACATCTCTTTCAAGAATACCAAGGGTAGAAAGGTTGCATGAAGTGAAAAGGGTTGAAGCAAGTCTATCAAAGTCCATTTCCTTACTTGTTACTCCTTTCTTTAATTAGAAAGCCAAAAGTTGTAAGCCTAAACCTAACATGCTTCTTGTTAATTTCTCATGTTCATATCATTTACATGTTATTCTTGCTATATTATGTGTTGTATTTATGTCCATGATGTATAAAAATGAGTAAAAGATGTTGTTATAATGGATTGTTAAAACAAGTTACTAAAACAAGTAAAGTAGTGACTTTCTTGGTAAGACCTGATCAAAATGGTAAAAATTATGTTATTGGATTATTACATATTATATTAGAGGACTTAACAAGGAAACCATAGCAATTTGAACCACCTAAAAAGAGTAAACGAGTCAAACGTTATGGCGATTTGAAGTTACCAAGATTTCCGGCAAAACTGCCTAAAAGTTTCTGTGACAGAACCTAAAACACGCAAAAAGAGGCCTTTCTGGTCCGATTCATGAAAAAGTTAAAACACGAAAGTTGTCCGGAATCACGTTTTCATTCAGGAGTAAAGAGGCTTGAGCCTTGAAAACACCTTCTGAGTGAGAAATTTCTCAGTTTCTTAACAGCTATTTACATATTTATAAGACACTAGATTATGGGTATATTCAAAAAGGAACAAGAGGTCTTATGACCTATAATCAAGACCACAACCATGGCTAGAGCCAAGGTTGTGTCTCATGACCATGGAACAAGGACCAAAGGTCATGGCTAGGCCATGACGAAATGACCATACCAACTTACATAGGCGTAAACATGAAACAATAAGTTAGGCGATAACTTGAACAAGCAATTTGGATCTACTTCACTTGAAAGGAAACCATGAGATTTTACCAAGAGAAAATGGTCATTCAAGACTTATGAAACTACCCCTAATAAGTACCTACCTTGCCAATCCTAGGCCCCTATCATGAACCATTTAATCACTAGAATTAGTGAGCGCGAGTATTGTGAATAGGCCTATTGGGATTGACGAATCCCATTTGTTTGAGCAGATTAGTTCAACAAATGCACTATATTTGAACATTAAGTATGACGGCAAAGTACTTACCAGGGCAACATAACCGCCGATTGATATTGGTACCCGTTAACGTATTGGTTGCATGAGCTTAGTACATAATAATAACTGTTTTGTTTTCTAACATGAGTATGAGTCTAATTAACTCTTACTACCAACATATTGTGTTCAACCGTTAAACAAACTCTATGAACTTCACTCAACCTTTGTGTTGACCTTTTAAGCATGTATTTCAGGTCCATGATAATCAAGAATGGAGCGGAAGGGCACGTACCGAAGGAAGAAGGCTATAAACTATTATGTCATTCGATAAAACATCATAGACTTTATATTGATGTGTTTTGAAACAATGGAACCTTTTGGGACCTTACTATGTAAACTCTGATATATTTGAATAATATGAATGACAACTCTTTTTAATACGATTCGTTTAGAGATCGTTTTCTATTATTATGACTGTTGTGCCGTCGAGTAACACCCAAGTTGAATTCCGCTGCATCATGAATTGGGGGTGTTACAGATTGGTACCAGAGCCATGGTTATAGAGAAACGGGTCTAAGTGAGACCTAAACTATAACTACAATAACAAGCAAAAACATTTTTATAGCCTTCCGCTCTTCGTGCCTTCCATCCTCCAGAAGATTATGGACTTATTACACATGTTATGCTACATGAACATATTTGTATATTGTCATATGCACATTTCCTTAGTTTGAGCATTTTCCATAAACATTTGATTATTTTTGACGTTATAATACTAATTGTAGACATCATGTCCGCACCTCCATCTCCCGATCATCTTCCTGCTATGCCTGAGTATTTACCAATTCTTCCCGGACCTAATGATCCTTACTTTGAGGCAATTGATTACGACGATGAGGAAGAACCTTATGAGGATCTAGACAATGAAATAGATTCGGACGAAGATCCTGAAATGGATATGGAAATAAACATCGATGAGTACGAAGAGGATCCTGAAATGGATGTTGACATCGAAGGCATCGATGAGGAAGCGGAGGAACTATTAGTGGTGCCACATCTATCACCATTAACATCTCCACCTCCCGCTTCCCCAATTTCATCCGAATCTAACCGTACCACTCCAGCTCAAGTTCCGAATTCTACTCACCAAACCGGCGGAACATCTACATCTACACATATGTTCGTGAATTCAGCTCAATACGAAATCTGCTCTTTGAAACAAGCTCTCAACCTAACCCAACTCAAAGTTCAAAGTATGGCAAGTCAAATGCACGACTACATATCCAAGGTAAATTCTGCCAGAATGGATGCCATGAATGCTCGAGACGACCTATATTGGTTTAAGCTTGACATGAGCTACGTGAAGAGTGACTCGACTCATGTTGGGGAAGTAGTCTTAAATCCTTTGACGGGCTTGGATAATGTCAAGGATAGACTCACTTTGGTTGAGAGGGCCCAAGAACAGGATGCGGTTCAAATTCACAAACTACTTCACCGCCTAAATACCGCTAAAATCCGGTTAGATGTTGCAAACTTTGATAGGTATCAACTTAAGAATGATTTGTGTGGAATGCAAACTCAAATGAGTTCCATACATCAAAGGCTATACCAAAAGGATGTCAAAGAATACCGTCCGAATGAAAGTGTAGACGTGTTAGCAACACGCGGAAATAATAATCCAACCGGACTACAACAACCTCCCAACCGACGTTAGACTAGTGTTATAGTACTAGTTATCTTTAGTACAACGTTGTAATTACTAACTGAAAGTATCAGTTAGTAAGTTTTGAATGAACTTGTAATAAGTTCGATTTTGTAATCAACGTTATATTAATAAAACTCTTGTTTTATATACTATCATGTGTTATGCTTTTAAGTTTCAAACATTATCATCCTATCATTCTTATCAAAAATTGTGCTCATCTCACAACTCTCTAATTACAACGTATCTTTTGAACAATAGAATCATGGCGCCAAAGAAAAAGACCCCACCAACGATGACGCAAGCTGCCATCCGCAAACTGGTAAAGGACAGTGTCAATGCAGCACTTGTCACGGAACGAGCAGCCGTAGCTGCAGCAGCTGCCGAAACTGCCACAGCTGCTGGTGCTGTTGATGCTGCAGCAGCTGCTGATGCTGTAGCAGCCGCAGAAGCCGCCACTGCTGCGGAAGCTGCAATAGCTGCGGAGGCTGCCAGGATTGCCAGTCTTAACCTTGGAGGACCTACCCCTCCGGTGACCAATGTTACTACAGTACCAAAGGGTTGCTCGTTCATTTCCTACCTGAAATGTGAACCCATCAAATTCAAGGGTACTGAAGGGGCTGTAGGTTTGACCCGTTGGTTCGAAAAGGCGGAGTCGGTGTTCTTGGTTAGTAAATGTATCGAGGGGGATAAAGTTCAGTATGCCACAAGTACTCTGTTGAATGAGGCCTTGTCCTGGTGGAACTCAATTGCTCAACCCATGGGCATTGAGAATGCCTACAAAATTACTTGGGCTAATTTGAAACAAATGATGATCAAGGAATACTGTCCTCGCAGCGAGATGCAAAAGTTGGAAGTTGAGTTCTGGGATCACGCGGTTAGGGGAAATGATATCATAACCTATAACCGTAGATTCCAGGAACTGAGGATACTTTGTCCAACAATGGTTTCCATAAAGGAAAAATTGTTGGAAAGGTATATCTGGGGACTTCCCTCAAGCATACAGGGGAATGTGACTTCGGCAAATCCCAAGGAACTTGATGAGGCTATGCGGATGTCCCGTAGCCTCATGGATCAAGTGGTACGTATGTCGGAAACCCGAAAGCAAAACAACCCCAACAACACCAACAATACCAACAACAGCAATGCCAACAACCCCAACAACTCCAGCTACCGTAACAACAACAACAACAACAAACGACCATGGGATGGTAACCGTGGGAATAACAACAACAACAACAACCAAACCCGAAACAACAACCATCACAATCAACAGAACAGGAGACAGGAAGCCGCGACGGCTTATGTTGCTGCACCAGCTGGTGGTAAGTACGTGGGTAATCAACCACAATGTACCAAGTGCAATTACCATCACGAAGGTCCTTGCCCGGCCAAATGCCATAAGTGCCAAAAGCCCGGACATCTTGCCAAGGATTGTAGAGGCAAGGGTATAGCTACTGGGGCTAACACACAGCCCATAGTTACATGTTTTGGGTGTGGGGAAAGGGGACACTACAAGAACAACTGTCCTCAAAACCAAGGACCCCAAGGCGGAGGTGCTCGTGGTAGAGCCTATGTCATGGGAAAAGAAGAACCACACCAGGACCCGAACGTGGTTACCGGTACGTTCTTACTCAATAATATTCCTGTTAAAGTCTTATTCGATTCTGGTGCTGATATGAGCTTTATATCTACTAGAATTGCGCCTTTACTTGATATTCCATCAATCACTTTAACCACTAGTTATAGTATTGAGCTAGCTACCGGTGACTTAGTAAATACCAATACCGTAATCCCAAACTGTACCCTTAATCTCTTAGACTACCCCTTTAACATCAATCTTATGCCAATCGAACTCGGAAGTTTTGATGTTGTTATTGGCATGGATTGGTTGTCTAAACATCAAGCTAACATTATTTGTAGTGAAAGAGTTGTGCACATTCCATGTGACAATGAAACTTTGATCATTCGTGGTGATCAAAGTGGAACTCGAATAAACATCATCTCATGTATCAAAACCATGAAGTACATTGAGAAAGGATGTTATGCTTTCTTAGCCCACGTAACAGAAAAGAAAACCGATGAAAAACGTCTCGAAGATGTTCCTATTGCCCGTGAGTTTCCTGAAGTCTTTCCAGAAGACTTACCCGGACTACCACCAAATCGTCAAATAGAGTTCAGAATTGATTTAATACCAGGAGCGGCGCCAGTTGCCCGCGCACCATACCGGCTAGCACCTTCAGAGATGCAAGAGCTATCAAATCAATTACAAGAACTTTCGGACAAGGGATTTATTCGACCTAGTTCCTCACCTTGGGGAGCTCCAGTTTTGTTCGTGAAAAAGAAAGACGGGTCATTACGAATGTGTATTGACTACCGTGAACTAAACAAACTAACCATAAAGAACCGATACCCACTACCAAGAATTGATGACTTATTCGATCAATTGCAAGGTTCAACCTATTACTCAAAAATTGACCTACGATCAGGATACCACCAAGTTAGAGTTCGTGATGAAGACATTCCAAAAACAGCCTTTAGGACACGATATGGTCACCATGAATTCCAAGTGATGCCATTTGGATTAACAAATGCACCGGCAGTATTCATGGATCTCATGAATCGGGTGTGTAAACCATATTTGGACAAATTTGTGATCGTATTCATAGACGACATTCTCATATATTCCAAAAACGAAGAGGAACACAAAGAACACCTGAGAACAATTTTAGGACTACTCAAGGAAGAGAAATTGTATGCAAAGTTTTCCAAATGTGAATTTTGGATTCAATCAGTACAATTCCTTGGGCATGTGATTGACAAGACCGGTTTACATGTCGATCCCGCTAAAACTGAAGCTATCAAAAACTGGCCAACACCTACCACACCTACAGAAATTCGTCAATTTCTGGGTTTAGCCGGGTATTACCGAAGGTTTATTGAAGGATTTTCCTCAATAGCAAAGTCTTTGACTAAACTAACTCAGAAAGACAAGAAATATGTGTGGGATGAAAACGAAGAAAAAGCTTTCCAAACCCTCAAACAGAAACTTTGTAGTGCTCCTATCCTAGCATTGCCAGATGGGATTGAAGATTTTGTAGTCTATTGTGATGCATCGCACCAAGGGTTAGGTGTCGTATTGATGCAACGCGATAAGGTCATGGCTTATGCATCAAGACAACTCAAGGTTCATGAGGAAAATTACACCACTCATGACTTAGAGTTAGGAGCTGTGGTCTTTGCACTAAAAATCTGGAGACACTATCTATACGGTACTAGATGTACTGTGTACACCGATCATAAAAGCCTACAACACATTTTGAACCAAAAAGAACTAAACATGAGACAACGTCGTTGGTTGGAATTACTAAGTGATTATGACTGCGACATTCGTTACCACCCAGGAAAGGCAAACGTAGTAGCCGACGCCCTGAGCCGAAAGGAACGGGTTAAACCACTACGAGTCTGAGCCTTAGTTTTAACCATAAATTCAAACTTTCCTACTCAAATCCTTCACGCTCAAACTGAGGCGGTGAAACAAGAAGACATCCAAAAAGAAAAGTTGGATGGCATGATACAGAAGAAATTCGAAACCCGTTCAGATGGAACTCTATGCTTCCAAGGTCGAAGTTGGTTACCACTTTATGGTGGCCTACGAGACTTGATCATGCATGAATCACACAAGTCTAAATACTCCATACATCCAGGATCTGATAAAATGTATCATGATCTTAAGTTACTTTATTGGTGGCCGAACATGAAAGCCGACATTGCAACATACGTTAGCAAATGTCTTACCTGATCCAAAGTAAAAGCCGAACATCAAAAACCATCCGGTCCATTGCAACAACCAGAGATTCCTATGTGGAAATGGGAAAGAATTACTATGGACTTCATTACCAAGCTCCCAAAGACATCAAGCGGTTATGACTCCATCTGGGTCATAGTTGATCGTCTCACAAAATCCGCACACTTTATACCAATCAAAGAGACTTACAAAATGGAACAACTAACCCGACTGTACGTCAAAGAAATAGTCTCAAGACATGGTGCACCAATATCCATCATATCCGACAGAGATGGTAGATTTACTTCCAATTTCTGGCAGTTACTCCAAGACGCCTTTGGAACAAATCTAGACATGAGTACAGCATATCACCCTCAGACCGATGGTCAGAGTGAACGAACCATCCAAACACTTGAAGACATGCTTCGAGCATGTATAATAGATTTTGGAAAAGGATGGGATACTCATTTACCATTAGTCGAATTTTCCTACAACAACAGCTATCATACAAGTATTAAAGCAGCTCCATTTGAAGCACTTTACGGTCAAAAGTGTCGTTCACCTGCTTGTTGGGCTGAAGTGGGAGAAGTTCAACTCACTGGACCAGAACTCATCCGTGAAACAACAGATAAGATTGTACAAACCAGAAGTCGATTACAAGCCGCAAGAGATCGACAGAAAAGTTATGCCGACACACGACGCAGACCCCTAGAATTCCAAGTCGGAGATAGGGTTATGCTAAAGGTATCGCCTTGGAAAGGCTTGATACGATTCGGTAAACGAGGAAAACTAAACCCAAGATACATCGGACCATTCAAAATCCTAGCCAGGGTTGGCCCTGTGGCGTACAGACTTGAGCTTCCATCAGAACTCAGTAGTGTACACCCCACTTTCCATGTATCTAACTTAAAGAAATGCTTATCGGATGAATCACTCGTGATTCCACTCGATGAAATTCAACTCAATGACGATCTTCAATTTATTGAGGAACCAGTAGAAATCATGGACCGAGAGGTCAAACAACTCAAGCAAAGCCGTATTCCAATTGTCAAAGTTCGTTGGAACTCACGACGTGGTCCTGAATACACATGGGAACGAGAGGACCAGATACGAAAGAAATACCCGCATCTTTTTACCAACGAAGCTTCTACTCCCAACGCAAATTGATCTCCGGGATGGAGCTCTCATATGGGGTGGAGACTGTAACAATTCATAATTTCAGGTTAATTACAATTCCCGGGAAATTTACTATTCACTTTTACTATTCACTTTTACTATTCATTTTTACTATTCATTTCTTTCTAAAATTTTCCCGAAAGTTGATTTTTATTTCATATTCTCGAGTGATAAATCATTTCCATGACAAATTAAATGTTTGACATTCGTCAGATCATTTTCGTGAAAGTTATTAAGGAATTACACGACATTACATGTTTTAGGGTAAAACGACAATCAGAAATTCCACGCACAACGAAATTTGACCCCGTCAGGTGACCCCACATCATAAAAATGTTTGACACACTCATGATTTATTTAAGAATAGATCATGACTGAGAAAAATCATGACCAAAATAAACTTCGGCCGTGAAAAACTGGAATTTTCAGTTTTAAGCGTTTTTACTCAGCCGTAACCCTAGCCTATACCTGCACCGCATTTCTAAGATGATTTGAGCTTTCAACTTATTAAAATAAGTCAACGTATTTTTCCCTCCTCCATTGACTAAAAATCATCCCTTGATGTTATAAGTCATTTCGTGATTTTTAGGCTTACGGTTTGATGTCTAAAAGACATTTAATACCAACCGACACTAGACTGAGCCCAGTCTAGACATTATAAATCATTTTTATCATATTATAAAAGTAACATTTTACTTTTCTCAATTTTACGCAATATTCGTACAATTTACGTATTACGCGTTTTAGACCCGTGTTTCCAGTTTTTAGCAGGGTTTACCACCTAAATGGAACCTACCACTCATTTTATATTTTATTATGGGACATATGGACATGTCTAACAATACTTTAAAGTTTCATAATTTTACGACACCCGGTTTTACGTTTAAAGGCCTAATCAGTTACGGTTGGCATTTCCCGGAGTCAAAATTCATCTAATATCTTAGGATAATATCAAGACCAAGCCAACTCACCCCCTTATCCCTTGTGAACCGCCAAAGGGGGGGGAGTCACACCCTTGTGTGGCTTGATCTTGTGTCTTGTTGTCTTGGATGGTTACATGTGTTCTTTTGGCAAAAATATCCTAGTAAACTAACCTCCTCATGAGAGTATAAATACTCCCTCCCCTCCCTTCCTTTGGCCGGCCATCACCACACACCACAACACTTCACATTTAGCTTTAAGTCTTCTAATTTCTTGCAAGGTTCAAGTGCTTCTTCAAGTAGAAACCCTAGTTTGATCATAAGTTACCAAAAATCTTCCAAACCCTAGAATACTTGGTGATTTCTCTTGAGTTTAAATCCACTCAATTCACCTCAACTTTCATTACATCTCTTTCAAGAATACCAAGGGTAGAAAGGTTGCATGAAGTGAAAAGGGTTGAAGCAAGTCTATCAAAGTCCATTTCCTTACTTGTTACTCCTTTCTTTAATTAGAAAGCCAAAAGTTGTAAGCCTAAACCTAACATGCTTCTTGTTAATTTCTCATGTTCATATCATTTACATGTTATTCTTGCTATATTATGTGTTGTATTTATGTCCATGATGTATAAAAATGAGTAAAAGATGTTGTTATAATGGATTGTTAAAACAAGTTACTAAAACAAGTAAAGTAGTGACTTTCTTGGTAAGACCTGATCAAAATGGTAAAAATTATGTTATTGGATTATTACATATTACATTAGAGGACTTAACAAGGAAACCATAGCAATTTGAACCACCTAAAAAGAGTAAACGAGTCAAAAGTTATGGCGATTTGAAGTTACCAAGATTTCCGGCAAAACTGCCTAAAAGTTTCTGTGACAGAACCTAAAACACGCAAAAAGAGGCCTTTCTGGTCCGATTCATAAAAAAGTTAAAACACGAAAGTTGTCCGGAATCACGTTTTCATTCAAGGACAACAAGGCTCGAGCCTTGAAAACGCTTTCTGAGTGAGAAATTTCTCAATTTCTTAACAGCTATTTACATATTTATAAGACACTAGATTATGGGTATATTCAAAAAGGAACAAGAGGTCTTATGACCTATAATCAAGACCACAACCATGGCTAGAGCCAAGGTTGTGTCTCATGACCATGGAACAAGGACCAAAGGTCATGGCTAGGCCATGACGAAATGACCATACCAACTTACATAGGCGTAAACATGAAACAATGAGTTAGGCGATAACTTGAACAAGCAATTTGGATCTACTTCACTTGAAAGGAAACCATGAGATTTTACCAAGAGAAAATGGTCATTCAAGACTTATGAAACTACCCCTAATAACAATCTTCATGTACAAATAAACTTTCCTAAGTTTATACAAATATCGGACATGTAACTTTTCGGATCAAAACCTATATCTATATATTTTATCAACTACTACAATAGTAGGGAGCCTCATGTGAGGAGTTCATTATGTAAGCCGTCGAGATGAGTTGTGGATTTACGAGTTAAAGTGTCCTGGCTCCTCGAACGCTTACTAACATGACTTCTGAATTATGTCGGCCCGAACGGTAGTAAACGATTTACCAAAACATACATGTTCATGAATCTTTTCATTCAAGGACTTACAATATACATCATACCACATCATGGACTAAATGCAAGATATATATATATAGGCACTCCGTTATATTCTTTACTCAAATCCTAAGTCGCAACATTCTATTATAGGTTGCTCGTAGAAACCTACACGATCCAATCATCACCTTCATTACTTGCTATCCTACTTAAGGTGAGTTCATAGCCCCACTTTACATTATTTCAATGTTTTACAAACCCTTGGGGGAAATACATGCTACTTTTAAACCGAACACAATGCTTTGAAACTGTATGCTGCCTGATTGTTTTATTATTACTAAGTACCTACCTTGCCAATCCTAGGCCCCTATCATGAACCATTTAATCACTAGAATTAGTGAGCACGAGTATTGTGAATAGGCCTATTGGGATTGACGAATCCCATTTGTTTGAGCAGATTAGTTCAACAAATGCACTATATTTGAACATTAAGTATGACGGCAAAGTACTTACCGGGGCAACATAACCGCCGATTGATATTGGTACCCGTTAACGTATTGGTTGCATGAGCTTAGTACATAATAATAACTGTTTTGTTTTCTAACATGAGTATGAGTCTAATTAACTCTTACTACCAACATATTGTGTTCAACCGTTAAACAAACTCTATGAACTTCACTCAACCTTTGTGTTGACCTCTTAAGCATGTATTTCAGGTCCATGATAATCAAGAATGGAGCGGAAGGGCACGTACCGAAGGAAGAAGGCTATAAACTATTATGTCATTCGATAAAACATCATAGACTTTATATTGATGTGTTTTGAAACAATGGAACCTTTTGGGACCTTACTATGTAAACTCTGATATATTTGAATAATATAAATGACAACTCTTTTTAATACGATTCGTTTAGAGATCGTTTTCTATTATTATGACTGTTGTGCCGTCGAGTAACACCCAAGTTGAATTCCGCTGCATCATGAATTCGGGGTGTTACAAGACCCGTCCTTCTTCCACGGTGTTACTAAGACTAATACTAATTAACTAATAAACAAACTAACTACGAGCTAACTTAATGCTATTACAATCATTAGGTGACCGAGACTTTTACAGGAATATTTGTATTCCTAACTCTCCTTTCACCGGCGGAGAAAACCTTACACGTCGCTTATACACGTTTACCGACACTAAGCTAGATGTCGAGTTCTTTTACAAGGGTACAACCACTCCCGTTAGTTCTTTTACAAGGGTACAACAACTCCCGTCACACTTTGTATTTTGAGGACTAAAATACTAACTGGTCACTACTGAAAATACACAATCAAATGAAGTGTAAACTACACAAGTCTAGACAATGCTAAGCTAACAAGTCTTGCAATGTTGTGTTGAATACTTGTAACTTTTTATGAACTCGTGAACTTCTTTGCTACAAAAAGAAACTTCACATATGAGATGTTAAAGGGTTAGATGAAAGAATGAATGAATGTGTGAAAATATGATGTAGAGTGATAAGCCAAAAATCAAACTTATGGCTTAGTATTTATAGCAAAACCTACTGCAGGTCTGGCGGATACGGCGGAACCCTCAGATGGGTTTCGCCCGTGTACCCCCAGGGTTCCGCTAGGCTTGCAGTTGGTTTTGCAATAAATCTTGCAAACCAAACAATGTCACATCTCATTACACCTAGTCAAACACAAAACTTGTGCAAGCAAACATATGGTTAGTCAAACACACTTTCTTTCCATAAATGTATATTGACAAAACTTGCCATAAATGTGATGTGACATTTCTATTTTAAGAAATAAAAAGTGTTGTGTTTTATGAAATGTAAAATGTAGCAAATATCTAGTTGTGCAAGTCTTTAAAACTAAGATTATGATTTACTTAGAAACTAAAGTTTACATTTTGTCGTTAACAAAACTTAGCAAAGATCGTAAAATATAAATAACGTTTTTAGGCGATATTTGTATTAACAATCTCCCCCTTTTTGTTGATGACAAAACATAAACTTTGTTTTCAAGTAACTCACAAAATCTTAGTGTTTAAGACTTAAAAAAAATTATCTTAAACTTGTTTTACTTAAGTGATGAAAATCATATTAAGTTTAAAGGTTTAATATATTTCTCCCCCTTTTGTCGAAACAAAAAGTAGAGTAGCGAAGAGAAATAATGCACGTTCTCCCCCTTGGTCGATACTCCCCCTAAAAGGAGTGCCAAGATGGGAAACATGGATTTTGATACTACAAAAAAATGGTTAGTTGGTGATATATATAATCAAGCTTGTAGTTACCACACATAATGTAACCACAATAACAACTCAAAAATGATCAACCAACAATGCAAGTAAGTAAGTAGAAAAAGATGTCATTTCAAGTAAAATTTGACTTTTAAAAGTCAAAGACAAGAAATGGGAAAGATCCTCCTACTTCTAAAAAAAACTAAAAATAACTAAGAAAATAATAGAAAGTCAAATCCTACTTTCCTAAATGGGGCAAAAAGGCCTCCAAATGTTGTCTAGGATTTGTTTGGGTGGGAAAGAGCATCCAAACATTCTATGACGTGTTAGAATGCAAAACGGGTTTCATCTTGGAATTGGTGAAGCAACAATTTGATGCTTTCACCCATTTTCAACATTTGCTCACAATGTGAGCAAACATGGGGATGATTGGGTGGAAATGGGTTGGTGATGGTTTCTTGGTTTGAGGATGGGTTGTTTTTGGTTCTTGGGTGGAGGATGGGTTTGGTATAGAGTCAAGCAAGGTGGTTTGAAATTCCATTACTTGATGGAGGTGATTCTCGACCATGCTTTGGATTTCCTCATAGGAAGGAAATAAAGACTCAAAGGTTTGGGCTTGAGAATGTGGTGGAGTTGGGTGATCATGGTTTTCAAAATTTGGTTCTCCAAAAAGAGGACCATGGATGTCATGGTAGACAGGGTGAAACAACAATGGTTTGGGTTGGTGGTACTCTTGTTGTGGTGGTTGGTTGTGGTTAAAATTCTCATTTTGGTCAAGAAATGACCTTGGTGTTTCATTTGCAAAAAGGTGGTGGTTGAGTTGTTCTTGGTGGAAGATCATTGAGATCTTGGACAAAAGGATGTGGTGAGGTTGGAGGAGACCCAAATAACTCCATAGGTTCAAGTTTTGGTAATGGTGATGGTGATGGAGTTTTGGATGGTTGGGTTGGAGCACTTGGTGGAGTTGGGTCAATGGGTGATTTTGTTGGTGGTGGAGTGAGCTCATTGGGTTCATTGGGTGATGGAGATGGAGATGCAAGGTTTAGAAAATGTTCATTTTTTATTGGTGAGGTGAATTCATCCGAGGATGAGGAGCTTAGGTTGATGGATTGGTTAGACCAAAGTGGTTTGACACTTATCCGGGCGGTTTCCGGACGGATCTTGATGGTTGAGAGGTAATAGTTGACTTAGTCATTGTTAAAATGGTTTAAAGATCAGAGATTGTGATGGAGAAGGTGTGATTTGATAGTGTTTAGGATGGTTTAATTTATAATGATGAAGGAGTGTGGGAAGGAGTGTTTGGATTTGATGTTTAGCCATACAAAAATGGAGGTTCCTAATGATTTGGAAGACTAATTGTGGGTTTTCAAATCATGGAAGTCAATCGAATGAAAATGGTGAAGTAGGAAGACAAAGATTTGCACTAAATGCTTAGTGGTTTTGGCAAATTTGTTGAAGGATATGTCACAGGGATTTCAAGGAACCTTTGGAAGGGTTCCTTCCTTTATGTGTGAAGGTTCCGTGAGGTAGTTATGGGTATTTTTGAAATTTGGCGGGAAATGGTTTTCTTTGAGTTATAAGGAATGAGAACTACCCTATTGTGCTAAACAAATTGTAGGAAATTGGTTTCTATCTAAAAGGATGGTATTTTGTTGATTGGATGTTGAAATGTTGAAAGCTAAAAAAAAATCTGCAGGACATTTGGCGGAACCTTCAGAATACACAGGCGGAACCCGTGCGAGGGTTTCGTCCGATCCGTTGGGCCATTTCTGGGTTGCCTAGAAATTACACTGGCGGAACCCATCTGAGGGTGCCGCCAGATCCGCCAGACCTGAAAAACTATACAGTCCACGATTTTGACCCGCGAGATGATTTTCAAATTTTTCGAAAACTCCTAAAATCAAAAATATAATGCATATCTGGTTAGGCAATGCAAAAAATGGACATGTAAATACGCATACCATAGGACTTTGACCGGGGGCTAGCGAATTTCACTATACTTAGTGAAAAATTCATAAACATGAAAATTTGACACGTGCCAAACGTTGCCTACCTACATCATAGTAAGTTAATACATGTTCCAAATAGTCTCAAAAATTGTACCAACCCACAAATACATGACCAACATTGTTTAAAAGACCAAATTGTTCAAATAGCACCTTGTGCCAAACACTCCTACATACCCGCACTCATTGACGGTCAATCTTGTTCTTGAGCTTTCCAAGGAATCTTCCAAGATTCTTAAACATCCCCTTTGTTTGCTTGAACTCTGCTGACTCATTTGGAATATCCGGAAGTTGGGATAGGTATTCTAGAGGTGGGAGCCTAGAGTTGGGCAAAGAGTCATCTTCACTCATTGAGGAAGATGATGAGGAGGTAGGAGGATGAGGACGTTTTCCTTGGGCTTTGTACACTCTCTTATCACTTAGTGGGACAAAGGTGTGTGGAATGAGAGAGTAGTCAAGGCGAATACCGTTAGGAGTTGGTGGAATGGGAGAGATGAACCTAAAGAGACGGGTCAAGAGCATTCCATACGGCATAGCCGTTGTGCCATGCACGGGAATGTCGGCCATTCTCTTGGCCATGTAGTAGGCAAGGTTCAACGGTTGCCTAACGGACAAGGAGTAGAGCATGTAGCAAAGGCAAAGATTTATATGATCTTGGTTTCCTATTGTGCTAATGACATTGGCTCTAAGTACTTCCTCCCATTTCTTGAATTGGGGCTTGAGTTCATTAAGTTCCATTCCATACGGGTCCTTATCAACCTCATTTCCCGAACGGGTTCTCCTAGTGTTGGTTGTCCTAACGAAGAAGTGATTACGAAGTTCATCTTTGGACACAAGAGGGGTGTCATAGGGACGGATGCGGTCAAAGAGTGTGTCAAGAGTTGAGAGGGAGTGCAAGTCGGAGTAGATGCAAGTACCACGGTTTGGGACACCTATGATTTGAGCAAACTCCTCAAGAGTGAAGGAGTATTGATGACCACTAGCCCTAAAGTTTATAGACATGCGACCATATTCATCCGTGGAGAGAGTGACGGATGCATAGAATTCTAGAATGAACCTAGGACAAATAGGCTCGTCGATTTCTAAAAGACACTCAAAGTTGATTGTGGCAAATTCGGTGTAGAGGTTTGTGCCTTCTAGGAAGGACGGGTCAATGGTTCTACCCTCATGGACATAATGTTTTTCTAAGGCTTTGAAAACATCGGCTTGATTTGGGGTAAGGCCTTTGGTTTTGTGGTGTTTGGGTAGGTACTTAATGGTGTCCTTGTGGCCGTAGTGGGTTAGAGGAGGCATGATGATTCCTAGAAAAACAAAATTTCACATTTTAGTCTAAGTAAACGACTATTATAATGTGTATGTTCTAGTGTGTGCCTATATGAAAACAATGTGGAGGTGCGGTTATCTTGACTCATTTTGATGCTTCAAAAATGTTTTATAATGCAAGTTTTGTTATAAAACAAAAGATAACCCAAGCGCTCCTAGTTCAATGTAGCTTCGTTTGAATGTACCCGAAAATACATATTGGTTATGTATTCCCTTTAGCATTCAAGAGACATTATGCAAGTGATGTTTTAAACATAACGTTTTGATTTTGTATTCTCAATGTGAGACGAAAAAATATTTGTCCTATTTCTGAGAAATTTTTGGAAGAATTTGACATGGGGTGTTTTAGCAAACATGTTTACACTTAGTAAGAATGCAATTCCTAACTATGGGGTACATGATTAGTTTTGTTAAACACCTAATTTCATGCATGAGTTTCTCAAGTTAATGCATAACCCCAAGTTTTTGTTTTTGTGCAAAAAATAGAATTCCTAGACTCAGATCAGGATTGTAATCAAGTTTAGAATACTTACAATGATGATTGTTTTGCAATGTGAATGAAAGGAAGACCAAGAAATCGCAGGTATGGATGGATGGTAAAGTGAATAGTAACAGTTTGGAAGTGGTGGTATGAGATAATGGGTGTTTGGTTTAATATAAACAAAAAAATGGTTCTGCAGGTCGGCGGATACGGCGGACCCTTAAATTGGGTTCCGTCCGTTGTGTCTGAGGGTTCCGCCGACCCTGCTGAGAAAAAAAAAAGTTATGGATTTGTTTTGATTTTTGTGATTTTTTCCTAATGCTAGAACTACAATGTAGGTTCCATGAGTCCTAAGCCTAGCCTAAGAAGGTTAAAAGGTTCTCATTTAAGGGGTTTTGTGAGAATGTCGGCTATGTTGTCTTCGGAAGAAACTTTCTCAATTGAGATATTTCCTTTTTGAACGTTGTCACGAAGGAAATGATGACGGATTTCAATATGTTTGGTACGAGCATGTTGAACCAGGTTTTTGCTAAGATCAATAGCTCCTTTGTTGTCACAAAGAATGGTAATGTCGTTTAGTTGAATTCCGTAGTCGACAAGAGCTTGCTTCATCCAAAGAGCTTGTTGACATGTCTTTCCGGCCGAAACGTACTCGGCTTCCATTGTTAAGATAGCAAGAGCCGTTTGCTTCTTAGAGAACCATGAGGTGAGACAATGTCCAACAAAAGTACAAATACCGCTTGTGCTTTTTCTATCAACATAGTCACCGGCATGATCCGAGTCGGCATACACTATGGTGTTTATTCCCGTTCCTTTGGGATACCATAAACCTAAATGTGTAGTGCCCTTAATATACCTAAAAATCCTTTTAACGGCTTCGAGATGAGTAGTCTTAGGATCTTCTTGAAAACGAGCACATAGACAAACACTAAACATAATGTCGGGTCTACTAGCCGTTAGGTAAAGTAGACTACCAATCATACCTCTATATTTAGTGCTATCTACGGATTCACTTTGCTCATCCTTGGTGAGTTTAGTTTCCGTGGACATTGGTGTTTTAATTGGTTTCGAATCTTCTAATCCAAATTTCTTAAGCATGTCCTTAATATATTTAGATTGGTTAAAGAAGATACCATCTTCTAATTGTTTAATTTGGAGTCCTAGGAAAAAGTTGAGTTCTCCCATCATATTCATTTCAAACTCGTCATGAATGATTTTTGAGAAATCCACACATAATTCTTGACAAGTTGATCCGAATATAATGTCATCAACATAGATTTGGACTATGATAATATGTGAATCTTTCTTCTTAGTGAATAGAGTGATGACGTATAGTCTATATATGGGCCACAAGCCCAAATATTAAACATTACTAAGGCCTAAAGCCAACCATGCGTGGGCTATTATGACATGGGCCGCATCAATAATAGGAATGGGCTCACGTAAGCCCAACCAACCTATATACGGAATAGATAGAGATCTTCTATCTATGGAATAAATATCCTTAACCCGGATAAGCACCATGTGTGCGAAACGTAAGGAGCACGAACCCTACAAGGATTTTGCGCCTATATAAGGAATGACATAATTCTCATTCAAGGTACGATTCACAAACCCTAAAACTCTTTACGAGAACCCTAAATCGATTACTTACTCTCACGCCGGAGTCTAATCGTGGGAGACAATCCTACGATAAGCCTAACGGTGTTGTTTATTTTCTTAGTGCGCAGGTTTCAAGCATTAAGAAGCGAATTGGTACGAGAGCTAGAGCCCATAATCAGGAACGCCCAACTTTTGTATCAACAAGTTGCGCCATCCGTGGGACCCTACTAAGAACTAATGAACTAGAATGACGAAGAATAAGAATTCAAGATAGCGGACTCCGCAGTTGGAAAAAACACGTGACCCCCAGAGGAAGAATCAACAAGATTCGACCCCTAGGCAGGTTGTTGGAACAACCAGCGTACCTGGTCACCAAGAGGCAGGGACAACCCAACCGCTCCCAGTGGTAGAATTGCCTGTAAGGACTACCCAAACCACCACACTGGTCCCAAGCGTTGAGGAACTCCAGCGCACCCTCTTCACTACTCCTCACCAAACTGTACCCACAGTAAACAACACTATGCCACCGGGCGCGCCTAACTGAGATTGGGTGCCTAATACTGAGGCAGACATTCTTGCAGCAACTGAGGACACACCCAACCTAACGCTGGGAAATTGTGTATCCCAAAATTATGAAACCCTAACTGTCCTCATGCAAGAAGAGGCAAGGAGAAGGTCAAGTACGAGCCTACAAGCTCGGCTCAATTTTGGTCCTGAACGCGAACCATCACCACCGCGCCACCCACGAGGAAGACGCGCAGATAACGAAAAACGTACTACTATCCACGATAGGCTGGGTACGACATCTGATTCACAATATTCAGATGAATATGAAGGCAGCGAGAGGCGCACTAATGTTCATTCCAGACTTGGCAATCGAGGGATACAAGACCGACTAGGACCTCAGCATTCACCAAGCCAAGGGTCCTCCAAATCTGGGAGTAAGAGAATTCACGACAGATTGGGGAAAAGAATGTCCCCAAGTGAAAGCCCCTCAAACTCTTCTTCTGAAAGAAGTCGGCACAAGCGCCGAAAAAGATACTACTCTTCCTCCAGTGACTCCTCGGACAACGAGGATAGAGAAATAGGACATTGGAAATCAAGAGGGAGACGCCGCGAAGAAGAGAATGAAGACATATCTCTTCCATGGCGACGCCAGAAAGTTGATGCGTTTACACGACGTATCAGCGATTACTCCGACCACAAAAGGAGGTGCATGCCCACTAACGTGAAAACATATGATGGAACAGGTGATCCTGATGATCATCTAAAAGTTTTCGAATCAGCTGCCACTATCGAAAACTGGCCACAGCCTGTGTGGTGCCACATGTTTAATTCTACGTTGGTAGGGAATGCGCGCACATGGTTTAGCAAACTCCCACGACGGAGCATCGGTGGGTTTGAAGAATTACGGAAAGCATTCCGTCTCAACTTCACCCAGAGAAAGAAGTGCGCTAAAAATCCTGTTGAACTAGCCAGAGTAAAACAGCGCCAAGGGGAATCAACCAGCGCTTTTATGGAACGCTTCAAGGATGAGTGCATACAGGTCAAAGCATGTCCCAAAATTCTTAAAATTTCAGGGTTCATGAATGAAATTAACAACCCAGAACTTATCCGGAAGCTAAATGACAAAGTTCCCCAAACTTTCAATGAGCTAACAAAGCGCACCAGATCCTTCATACAAGGAGAAGCAGCTGCTGCGGACAGCAAAAAGGGTTACTCGAATTATAGGCAACAAGAACAACCTAGGCGACAATCCAATGATCAGAATAACAACCGCAACAGGAATTACCGCAGTAGAAGAGACAATGACAAGTATACCCCTCTCACAAAAACTCCGAGGGAAATATTTGTAACAGAAGGGGCAAATTTCCCAAAACCTCCACCAATGCGTACCGCAGAGGAAAAGCGCGTAGGGAATGGATACTGCGAGTACCATGCTCAAAAAGGCCATACAACTAACGAGTGCTTCCAGCTAAGACAACTAATTGAAAAGTTAGTAAGGGAAGGCAGAATGGACCACCTTGTAAAAAACATCAAAGAGGGAAAAGACAAACAAAGGAACGGGGGTAAGAAAGAACCTCCCAAAGAAAAAGCTGATACCATATACATGAGACAGTCATGGCAACGTAAGATAAAACAAAAAGTCAGCCAAAAATTCTCTGCAGAAAAAGAGATATCCTTCCCTACTCTAGCTGCGGACAACGCAGTAGTAGAACCTCTAACTATTGAAGTACATACGGGGGGACATGATATCCACCGCATGTACATTGACGGAGGAGCATCCGCAGATATCCTATACGATCATTGTTTCAAAAGACTGCGACCTGAAATCCAAAGTCAATTGATACCAGCAACAACGTCGTTGACTGGATTCACAGGAGAAAAGATTTGGCCTATGGGGCAATTACGCTTGCTAGTGGCCGTAGGAGATGAACAACACTCAACTACAACATGGATAAATTTCATGGTAATAAAGTCTCCCTCACCATACAACGGCATCATTGGGACACCTGGAATATCATCCATGCGCGTTGTACCATCCACAGCGCATGGAATGCTTAAATTTCCAGTGGAAGGAGGAGTTGTCACCCTCAATAACACAACAGTACCACCAAAGGAATGCAACGCGGTAACAACTGAGGTAGAGAATATTCCAGAACAACGCACAGAAAAAACACCAAACCTAAAGGTCCCTATTCACCCCGATTACCCGGACCAACAAGTTTCGATTGGTGGATCTTTATCTGACAAAGGTAAAGCAGCCGTGTGCGCACTCCTACAAAAGAATTTAGATATTTTTGCAGGGGAACCAAAACACATGACAGGAGTGCCACGCTCTATCACAGAGCATAAGCTACAAATCCGACAAGGATATCCCCCAATACGACAGAAGAAGCGCGACCAAGCCCCAGATCGTGCAAAAGCTATTCTGGAAGAAGTACACAAACTCTTAGACGCAGGCATCATGCGCGAAGTGTATTACCACGATTGGCTCTCTAACCCAGTAATGGTAAAGAAGAGCGACGACAGTTGGAGAATGTGCGTGGACTTCACCGACCTTAACAAAGCATGTCTACAGGACTGCTACCCACTGCCAGAGATAGACTGGAAGGTAGAATCCCTGTGCGGATATCCTTTTAAATGTTTTCTAGACGCATACAAAGGGTACCATCAAATACAGATGGCAGTTGAGGATGAAGAAAAAACAGCTTTCCACACCAGTCAAGGAGTTTACTGCTACACGAAAATGTCTTTTGGCCTGAAAAACGCAGGCGCAACATACCAACGATTGGTGGACACAGCTTTTGAGAAACAAGTAAGTCGAAACTTGGAAGTCTATGTTGACGACCTTGTCATCAAAAGCCACACAGAGGATGAATTGGTGCGCGACATCGAGGAAACGTTTAAGACATTGGGACAAATAAACATGTTTCTCGGATACTTAATAGAACCCGATGGAATCAAACCTTGCCCAGAAAAAACAAAAGCTGTTATTGATCTTCCCTCACCGCGCACACTCAAAGAAGTCCAGTCATTAAACGGAAAGCTAGCAGGGCTAAACCGTTTCTTATCTAGGTCAACAGACAAATCACTTCCTCTTTTTAAAACACTCACGAAGTGTACTAAAAAGGGAGACTTTCGTTGGACCGAAGAAGCAGAAGAAGCTTTCCAACAACTAAAACACCAACTGGCATCTCTTCCCAAACTTGTCGCACCGCGACCAGGGGAAGAGCTAATAATGTACTTATCGGCAACTCATGGAGCAATCAGCGCAGTGCTATTGACAGATAGGAACTCCGTCCAGACACCCATATACTTTGTAAGCAAAGCATTGAAGAAGACAGATACTAACTACAGTGCTATGGAAAAGCTGGTCTTAGCTCTAGTATTCGCAGCCAAAAGACTGCGCAGATACTTTCAAGCGCACCCAATAACGGTGATCACAGATCAGCCATTAAACAAGTTATCTCTAAACCTGACGCATCAGGGCAGCTACAAAAGTGGAGTGTATTGTTAAGCGAATATAACATCTCATATAGACCGTGCACTGCAATTAAAAGACAGATATTAGCTGATTTCATTGTTGAGAAGCCAAATAGTGATAGTCCAACCTCTACAACCAAAACAGATCTGCAGGAACCCTGGATTCTGTTCACAGATGGGTCTTCATGTGTAGATGGATCAGGCGCAAGCCTTATCTTCACAAATCCAGAAGGTATGGAATTCACCTATGCATTGCGCTTCGAATTCACAGCCACAAACAATGAGGTAGAGTACGAAGCCCTACTAGCTGGGCTACGCATCGCAATCCAAATGGGTGTACACAACTTGGAAGCAAATGTAGATTATCGGCTAGTCGCTAACCATGTGCTAGGTGAATATGAAGCCAAGGATGAACACATGATCCAATACCTGGAAAAGACCAAGTCCTTAATTAAAAACGTTGACAGGTTCACAATAAAACAAGTGCCCAGAGGAGACAACAGGAAGGCTGATGCGCTCAGCAAGATCGCATCCACAAGCTTTGTGCACCTATCAAAATAGGTATTGGTAGAAACCCTACAAAACAAGTCAATCTTGGAGATGGAAGTATCCACAGTGATAGAAGAACATGATCCTACACGGATGACACCTATCATTGAATTCATTAGCAAGGGAATCTTGCCACAAGACCATAAGGACGCTCGAAGAGTGCGGCGCACAGCGCAGCGATTTGAACTACGAGACAACATACTCTATCGACGCTCTTTCTTGCAACCTTGGCTCATATGTGTTAGACCTCTTCAAGCAGACTATGTACTCCGAGAAATCCACGCTGGATCATGTAGTATGCACTCAGGACCACGATCTGTGGTAGCAAGCGCTCTACGGTCGGGGTATTATTGGCCAACCATGCACCGCGACGCACGCGATCTGATAAAGAAATGCAGCAATTGTCAAGTACATACGCCAATTCCGCGCCGACCACAACAAGAGCTAACACCCATTGCCTCACCATGGCCATTTTACAAATGGGGCATTGACATCGCAGGACCCTTTCCAGTTGCAGCAGGAGGACTAAAGTTCCTCATCGTAGCCATAGATTACTTCACGAAGTGGATTGAAGCAAAGGCAGTGGTGAGCATCACGGGAAACCAAGTCAAACGCTTTGTCTGGGACAACATTGTCTGTTGCTTCGGACTACCCGGAGAGATTATATCAGACAATGGAAAACAGTTCTGCGACAACCCATTCAAAGATTGGTGCCCGCAATTGAACATCACGCAACACTTCGCTTCAGTAAAACACCCACAAACCAATGACTTAGTTGAGCGCGCAAATCGCAGTCTAGGTGAAGTAATAAAAGCGCGCCTTGACAGACACAAAGGAAGGTGGGTGGACGAGCTCTCACATGTCTTATGGGCGCATCGCACCACAATCAAAACCAGTACTGGCTACACGCCATTATCCCTTGTCTACGGAACAGAGGCCGTCATACCAGATGAGATAGGAATGCCAACTATACGAACAACAGAGATCAACGTCACAACAAATGACGAGGAGCGGCGCATAGACTTGGACTTACTGAAAGAAAGACGTGAACATGCAGCAATACGCGAAGCAAAGGCTAAGGAAAAAATGAAGAAGTATTATGATGCAAAAGTCAAACACACTTCCTTCAGGCCAGGAGACTTTGTATACCGCGCCAATGATGCGAGCCACGCAGAAGACACAGGCAAGCTCGGACCTAAATGGGAAGGACCCTACGAGGTCACTGATGCGCTAGGCAATGGCGCATACAGGTTGCGCGATATGGAGGGTCACGACCTAGCGCGCACCTGGAACATCTGCAATCTTAAAAGATGTTATTTTTAGGCAAGGCTACGGCCATTACACAGACACCTTTGCACTCTAGGAGGTGCCCAATAAGTGTTTGTTTTTTCTTTTCTTTCTTAGGAATTGTATTTTTATTTTTTCAAAAAACTTGCAAGTATCAATAAAATGTTATGGTTTCTAGCTAACTCCATAACGTATTTCACTTTATTGCGTATATACTTATATATATCGATATTGTTCTCTTATTTTTGCCTACATGGCGTGCATGCACTAATTAAGACCCACGAAGGCATAAAGGATGAGTAAACCTACTAATTCACTCGTTGAGTAAGAGGGTTGCAAACCCATCAACATTGGATCACGCATCCTTGCTAAGCACCTTACTTTTGAGACGTTGAGGTAAGTTTTACGTGCGCATCCCACGAAGGGTTCGCAAATATTAAGTACACCGTATAAAGCTTAGCAAATAACGAGCCAAGACACTTGGTCAAATAATAAAAACTTAGCAAACATTACTGCAAGTATATTTTTAAGTCACGCACTTAATTTATAAAAGGGTATCTTATTCAACATTTTTACACAAAATTACAAGCAAAAGATACATTTTGTTATTTAAATAATACATATACAAGAAACGGCCTACACACTATGGCGATGCTCAGGGCTATCTTCTGGTGCAGCAGAACTCCCCGCCTCTTGAAGCTTTCTCAACAGCAATGCATCCTTGGGAGATACGGTTGGCACACTCACAAGAACCCCATCAGACCTGGGAATGTGTGCAGCGCCCACATCGCATAATACTGCCTTGCTCTGAATACCTTTCTTTTGGGCAGCTCTCTGCGTGTGGCGCTCCAGTACCTCCTTCATAGGAATTTCCCTCTCAAGGGCAAAAGGGTTCAGCATATGGCGAGGTTGCACAAACACTGGAACCTGCAGCTGCGACTCATCGGGCTTAAGGAAGTAATCAGGTTGCGCCTCAGCATCCTCCAAAATGTGGCGCTCCAAGGTCAACCCCGCCATAATTACCTTTATGGGGTTGTCTTGATCACGCTCCAACCGCGCAATATGAGGCAACTCAAGAACTTTCAACCCCTCCATAGCCTGCATCAGCTCATCATACGCAGTCGCGTTGTTGCCAGGTACCTCAGTCAAGTCCTTGCTCAACAACTTAGCCTCATGGAGATCTTCCATAGCCTACGACCTCCCGCGCTCCACGGCACACTGCACCACCTTCCCAAAGGCACCCAACACCTCTTGGGACTCCAAAGTGCCCATAGCTGCCAGGCGCAGTCCGTGACTGATCAACCACCTACATCAACAAAGACAACTTGTGTTAAGGAAAAGCATAACAACAAAATATAATAAAGTATAAAAAGCTAAAAAGAAAGTACCTGCGCTCAGCAATGGTTGACATCAGATGAGGGTATAACTCCTCATCGTACTCTATGCTCAGGCCACGCAGCTTGTTCTCCTGCATCTGGACAATCTCCTCCATGCGCTCCTTGAACTTGGCAATATTGGCGAAGTGCTCCTCCTTCTTCTCCTCCAAATACCTTACTGCCCAAGTAAAGGTTGGCCTTGTACTGATGAAGTTGTCCGCGTGCCTGCTCCAACTCAACCATCGCGGTCAACTTCTCATGGGTTACCTTCTCAATGTACACCCTGGAGGACCCCACTTCCGCTTGCGCTTCAGCCAGCTGCGCACAGAGCATAGCTATCTCCTCATCTTTCTGGGCGAGAGCGCTGCTCTCCCCGACGTACCTCGTCTTCAACTGAGCCACCAGCTCAGTCTGACGTGCAGCAGTCGCAGCCAACTCATCCATCATTTGCTGCGCAGGTACGCCCTCATCAACCTTAGCTTTCCCCTCCTTGTTTTCATTCTGCGGAGGGGACACGGTCTCCACGAAGGCTCCATCATCCTTTGTGGCATCATCCCTACAATACATGAAGGAAGCAGTTAGTACATATTACGACAAGTAATAAAAATATAAATGACGCATGAGGAATACGACTTACATAAACGGAGAGGTCTTCGTAGCTTCCTTATCCGCACTAGGAGTGGATGTCTCCTCCTCCGCAGACGACTCGTCATCTCCGATGATGTAGCGTCTCCTCTTGATGGTACCACTGCTACCAGCCTCTCCCTTGCGCTTCAGCTCCCGCGCTACCTCCTCAGGTTTCAACACTTCCTCAAGCTTCAACATTTCCACGCTATCAGATGATTCAGCGTGCGCCTCCTCCTCTTGCGCCATCTCCACATCCGGCGCCACGCTCTGAACTGGTGTTACTTGGAGCGGCGGCGTATCTTCATGACCAACATCCGGCAGCACAGTCAGATGACCACGGGTCGCCTCCAGAAGTGGCTGCTCACCCTCCCTAAGAGGGCGCACCCCCACAGTCACCTGCTTTGGCTTTTCCAGCTTAACCACAACGAATAGATCCATCTCTGCGCACATAAACAAACAGCAAAAAGAAAGGATTAGTTACTGTTAGCATTAAAAGTGACGATCATTATTGAGTCAAACAGTTAGTTAAATATGTTCATGTAATAGTTAGTAAAGGCTAGTTTGTTAAGATTATGTGTATTATTCATGCTTGTATAAAGTCTAAGGGCTAGTTATGTAATACGATCAAAGATATGTGAAGCCCTAGACTACAAGTATAAATACCCATGTAAGGCCTCATTTAGAGGTTGGTTCTCTTGGTAATATCAAAGTTATTCATTTCACACACAAGAGTTCCCATTCCTCTCTCTTATCTCTATCTCTCTCTCTACTTATCTCTATCTCTCTCTCTACTTATCTCTTCTATTTTCAATATAACTTGTGCTAGATATTCGAAGCAAGGGTCCTAACAAGTGGTATCAAGAGCCTAACAATGATTTAGGAGGGTTGAGGGTTTGTTATTTTCGTGTTTTTAAGCTTTTTATCACGAATTTATTATCAAAAATTCTTACTTTTCTTGTTTTTTTTTGTTTTTAACACTTTTTTTATTACAAACTAGTGTTATAAACCTTCTCTAACAAGAAAGTTTCAATCTTTTTGAAAAATTCTTGCTTAAAAAACTCGATTTGGTTCTTGTACTTGTTTTCTAGATCACGAAAAAGTTTTATAAAAATCATCAAGTTTGGAACTTTCTTCAAGTTTTGGTGTTTTTAAGCCTTGAAGTACAAGAATCTTGGATTAAAAACTTCATTTGGGAGTGCTTTTTGCGAAATCCAAATCTGCCAAACTATGTACTAGTTTCGAAATCTCTATGTACTTGTTTTCGCAATCCTGGATGCTTTTCGAGAAAACATGAACCGGCTCCTTTCGTGATCATAGTTGGTTACTCGGTATTTTCTCTCTTGTATAAGAAAGAAAACACTTCGACTTGGGATACTTTTCTAAATTGTATAATTTAGATAAGTTTGAAAAATTTTCGAGAACTTGGCATAATTTTCGAGAACTTGAAAAAATTATCGAGAACTTGAATAATTTTCGAGAACTTGGCATTATTTTTGAGAAATTGAAAAATTTTCGAGAACTTGAACAATTATCGAGAACTTGAAATAATTTTCGAGAACTTGGCATAATTTTCGAGAATTTGAAAAATTTTCGAGAACTTGGAAATATTATCGAGAACTTAAAAAATTTTCGAGAACTTGGCATAATTATCGAAAACTTGGGAATTTTTTCGAGAAAAGTGGAATTCTTGTATCGTTTGATCAGTAACTCCGCTTTCGACTAACTCAACTCCTACTTCGTTGGAAAGATCCATTCATCTACACAAGCTATCCTATCAATTTCCAAAAAAAAAAAAAAAAAAAAAAAATTATTTTTTACAGGAGATTAAACGTTCAATTTTTACGCGAGATTCAAAGTTTGGTATAACATTGAAAATTTAGACCCGAAATTCAAATTTTTAGGCCAAAAATTCAAATTTTTTCGGTAAATTTAGACGAAAAATTTTCAAAACTCAAATTTTTCTGGTAACCTTTGAATTGCCTTTCATTGTGATTTTCAAATTTTTGGAGAGTAAATTTTTTCAAATTATTTTGGAGGGAAATTTGAAATCACAAAAGATCCTAAGATCAACTTTATCACACATCATTAAACAATAGAAATGAAAGTGCAAATCCAAGAGAGAGATTTTAAGAAAAAGTTTACAGTGTTCAAGTCACAGGTTAAGAAGGTTATAAACAAATCAGGTTATGAGTCATGGTTCGAACAAGCATTTGAATACTACGTCAGAGACCGATTTCATTATTTCAAAGAAAAACTAAATAAAAACCTGAATCAACTTGAAAAACTACTCAATCAAGAAGAACTTCAAACATGTGACTGCAGGGTTGCTCTTAAAGTGATCCAGACTCAATTTCAGAGTATCTTTAACCCTTGGATAATGGGACAGTCAGAGTTTATCGATGCATTTTACCAAAAATTTTGGGTAAGCTATTCTACCTTCAGAACTCAATGCATAAATCAAATGGATGAACTCGAAAAGATACTTGATGCTGAGGAAGCTGAGTTAAATGAAATTGAGAAGCTGAAACGGGAAAGAGAGCTAATTGAAAGAGAGATGCAGTTAAAGGAAAAAGAGGTGATTGAGAAAGAGACAAAGAAAGATTTTCAAACAGAAGAGGAAACGGTCAATGAGGGTGATGCATCAGATGATAGTTTGGTTTTCACGGGAAGTGATTCATCTTCAGAACAGCAGGTTGAAAGCAGCAGTCCTAGCTATGATTCGGATACTGATGGTACACAAAGGAATGAAGCTGTTTGGGATACTGAGGATGATCATATCAGACCTTCATCAGATACAGAGATATTGGCTACGGTACAACATTCATATGCTCATGATAATGTTAATATATTTGAGAATATGTTTGTTCATGATCGGACACATCCTGAGCATCCTGAGTCTATTAGTGACACATATGTGATGAAACAAAATGATAGTAATATTAATTTTGTTACTCCAGATATGGATCCTAATAGAGGTGAGCCTGCCCAGGATGGATCTTCTTATGAACAAGATCGTGCCTTATTTGCTTCATTAATCAATAATTTCAAACGTGAACTTGACAAGTGCAATAACGACAATCGCAAAGCTAAGCAAACGAATGTTTTATTGACAAAAGAGCTTGAGAGATTTAAAGAAATGGAAAAAGGTTTTCAAAATGTAACAAAAAGAAAAGCTGAACTTGAATTTGAAAACTCAAACCTTAAATCTCAAGCTCGGAAGTTTGAAATGAATGGAGAGTCTGTCAAACCAATTTTAAAAAGAAATGAAGAACTTGAAGTTGGTTATAGAGAAGCTGTTCTTCGTGAAAAACGTTCCATTCAAAATCTGGATACTCAAATGGTTATTAACAACAGAAAGGTTCAAGCGCTTGTAAAAGAGAACAGTGAGTTAAAATGTGAAAATTCAAGGCTTAAGCAAACCACTTCAAATTTTGAGATTGTTAATACAAAACTTGAGAATGAAAATCAAGATTTCTTTAAACGAACAAACGATCTTGAAAACAAACTTCGAAAATTGGGACAAACTTCTCAGACATTCAACATGCTGCCTACTAAAGATGAGGAGGTTGAGAAACAAACATCTGGAATTGGTTTTGTGAATAATGCTAATGTGGAAAATGAAAAACCTTGTTTTTTAAACAAAGTGCAAAAGTTGACACCTATTTTGTATAACGCTAATGATATGGGAAAAGAATTGTCAGATGATCTTTTGTTTGAATCTCAAGATATTCTAAAATCTGAAGAGGAAAAACGTTTGAAAGTAAAACAAACAAAAAACCCACTCTCGTACCACGGCTTTGTGTATGGTTGTACACAATTGACAGATTTTCCAAAAGCACCTTTCAAAAGAAAAGACACAAATGTGAAAAGATTTTTCAAAGAAGCTCAACTTGCTACTTATGATGCTAAGTTATGGCAAAATAAAGCAAGGATACAATTTTGTAGTCTTAAACATCACATTGAGCATACGTTAAAGATCATTTGGTTCAAGCAAGAAAACATCGATCGCATTATTTTCTCTTATCCTCTTTCATCAGATGAACGCCTTATGATTGAAGTCAAAAAGATTTTGAAAAATGAGATTGAACCTCATGTGAAAAATCTCAACTTAAGTTTTGAGTACTTTGAAAAACATCTTGTCACTGAAATGAGAGAAGATTTAAAGTATGTTCATTCTCTTGAAGACGAATTTGATGAAAAATGCTTAATACTTGACATTCAAAAGGAATTTTTCACAAATCAAATAGAGTCGTTCAAGTCAGCATCTGTCAACCATGAGTATGAGAATGTGAATTTCGAACAAACATCTTCTTTGAAATCTGAAAATCTTTGTCTCAAAAAGAAAATCATCGAACTTTCAAAAGAAGCAGCTGATGTCAAAGAAGAATTGTCAAAAAGAACAGCTCAGTTTGAGAAACATCTTGCAAAACTCGAAGCACAAAGTATCTCTTTCCAACTTAAACTGCAAGAGAACAATGAGAAAAAGTTTTCGGAAAACTCTTCGACATCAGTGCTTAAAGGAAAAGAAAAGATTTTTGAAGAAAACTGTGATGATACGAAAATCAAGTTTGATCTTGATGAACTTGATACTAAAAATCTTGAATTGGAACATGCTGTGGCATCATTACAAAAAGAAAATGAGCATTTGAAACAGACTTACAAAAACTTGTTTGATTTAATCAAACAGTCAAGAGTTCAGAATCAAACTTCAAACAAATCTGACTCTCAGATCACACAAAATCATCTTTTTGAAAAAGAAAAATCTGTGCTTCAAAAGAAAATTGTTGAATTAGAAAAGATGATTTCTCAACAAACCAAGGATTTTGGTGATGCCAAAAATGATTTTTCAATTGAAACAGAAAAATATGAAAAATATTTTGCACATATTGAAAATCAAAATGCTTCTTTACAAGAAAAACTGGCATCGTCAGATCATCTTTCTCTTCAAAAAGAATACAATGATTTGAGAACGTCATACAATGCCTTAAAAGCAAAGTTTGATGTTCTTAACCGGTCAAAAGGAAAATCTCAAGTTTCAAACGAGTCTAAACCACAAGTAAGTGCTTCAGAAAAGGTTTACACGGGTGAATCTTCAAAACCATTTTCTAAAAGGGTTTCTCAATTTACCACCTATTCTTTACAAAAAGGAAGGAAGTTTTCAAAGAGATCTAATTTTTCTGAAACATTTACTCCTCAAAAGGTTTCAAATGCAAGTGCTCATAAAGAAAAGAATCAAGATTTTCAAACTCCATACTCTCGTTTTACTCCGGTAAAGCCAGTGTGGAAACCAAAGCAAAGCTGTTCAAAACATTTGAAATATTCATACTCTGAAATGCTTCCGCTAAAACAAAAGAATGGCTATGCTTTGAAAAATCCCAATTCTGGAAGGTTTCCATTCATCTCAAAAACGAATTTTCGAAATGAAACGCCGAGTTTCAACAATGGATGGAGAACTTCTTCTTCAAGTTTTAAAACTCCAAGAGAGACACCGAGTTTCTCAAACAACTTTCAAAAGCAAAAGAGTTTTAAATCACCGTTGATTCCACGAGCTTTATTTCAAAATGAAACACAGGTTTTCAGTCCTCGTTGGAATTCAACTTCTTTGTCTCGGATTGACACAACTTACAAATGGATTTCAAAATATGGTAACCCAGTTGGCGCCGTGCTTAAATGGGTTCCAAAAGTTGTTGTCTAATCCAAATTCATAATGGCTTTCGTATACTTCAGTACGAAACCCGGGCTTCAATGATGACTTCTTAATATTTCAGCTAAGGACTCGTTCTTCAAAGAAAGGAAAGTGCTTAAATCAATTCAAAGGATTTAAATATTTTTTGAGCACTTATCCTAAAAACATTATGGCTTATGCACACATAACAGTGTATAACCCGCGATTTTTAAAGAAAGGACTCTGTTGTACATTTATGTGCGACAATCCTAAAAGTAAAGAAGACTTCTCACCAAAAAGCTTATCAAAGTCTTCTTAATTTTTGAGCAAAACTTTGGAAAATGTTTCAAAAGGTTATCAAAACTTTTTAGCTCAAGATATTACTCCCTCAAATCCTTAAATCGCTTAATTTAATCAAAATGTTCTATTTTTGAGGGGGAGTAATAAAAAGAAGTTCCAAAAAAAAATCATGCTTAAAGGAAACTAATTCGGAATTTACAAACATCCGTTTCTCCCATAAGCTATCCAAAAAGAAAAAGGTTTTAATCAATTGGTATAAAAAATACCATGGATATGCTATTTTTGAGGGGGAGAAGACGTGATTATAATGTGATCGTCTTGAATCTCATGAGAGCTCGACTCAGAAATGACCCAAGAATTGACGAAACAACAAAAGTTAGTAATCGAAAAGACTTATCCTCGACGGGTAATAACATCAAGTTAGTTACTAGAGCTAGTTGTCACTTAAAAGCTGACAATGGAACTCTTTAACTAGCCACGTAAGCGTGTCTCGAAAAGGATTTGTCTTAGTAGAAATGTACCATTTCGAGAAACTTTCTGTGGATATGACCAGGCCGGGTAATAACTTCAAGCTAGTCTAACTAGTGATGTAAGCGTGTCTCGAATCGGTTGTGTTCATTGAAAGTGAATCAATTCAAAAGTGCAAACTCCTCACGCATGTGCAAATTTCTTAAAAATCCATGAGCACATGTAAAGGGGGAGTCCTTCAAATGAAATGCAAAACTCTCGAAGTGTTAACAAAGTATGTTTATCATAAACACTTAGAGAGATTTTCACAAATGGTTTGATGGCAACAATAGGATAGTCATGAAGTTATAAGGTGACTAAGGTTAGGAAAAACCGTCCTATGATCCGCCAGAGCCGGAGGGATCTACCCAAGGACAATTCCAATAGATTAGAATTAGAAGTCCTTAGGTATGATTTGAAAAAAGGAGAAAAGAATGAAAGGAGAAAGAAGGGGTTGAAGAATTAAAAAGAAAAGCAAATGAAAAGGGTGAAAAGAAATAGCCCTCCAAATGTTCAACCTTAGGGCAGACACCGGGTTCAACTCATATGCTACTGGTTGTTACTAAGGTGACACCGGTATTGAAGACAAGACGTCATGGACCCAGTGACGCATTGCATTAAACCTTCTAGCCACTCAGGTATCTCTTAAAAGATATTTGTTTCATTCTCACGGGGAACCGGTGTAATCTATCGACTTATCTCTTAGAGATGGTTGATATTGAAGCAGGAGACCCCTCCCTAGTCTCCGCATAGGAAAACCAAATTATGCACTTATCGAGTCTAGAGCCATGAGATTCATTAAAAGATCTCTTAGGATACACTTCCTATGAATACACTTGTGTTCGCCAAAAAGGACACAAGTTGTAAGAGTCTTGATGAGATCTACGGATCTTGCCTTATCTATCATGATGGTTACTATGTCTCAAACGGTCTACAGTTGTGGGGTGATCTCCAGCAACTCACCTGAATCATTGATGTACTTCGGTGGATCTAGTAAGCCCTTTTCAGGGGTATCTGGTTCAGGAACGGCCTTGGCAAGGGTTAGAGAGAGTTTTCACACTATGCTGTTAATGATCTCTAATTCCGAACCTATAAGTACCGGATGTTTTATTGCTAACTGTTTTATGCAGGTACTGATGAATGTTCCTTGAAGAAAGACCATTACCATCACTCAAAGATCCACATTCTCATACCCTGCAAAGCTCTCTTCAAAGATCAATGCAAAGCAAAGTTCAGAACGTTTCTAAGTCAAAGTCAAAGAATCTACAAACCAAAGAAACAAAGATTAAAGTCAATGAAAAGAGAACTTCACAAGGATTCAAAGTCAAACAAAGTATGAGCATGTTGGAAAAGACGTAAAGATATCCATATTTGAAGATGATGATCAAAGGCAAGAAAGATCACAAAGCATGATTGGAACAAAGGAACTAGCAAAACTATTACACAAAGACTCAAAGTTCAAAAAGAACAAGCTTCAAAGATCAAAGATCAAAGTCACAAAAGAGAGATCTCAATGATCACCCTTAGGGGGAGATTGTTAGAATTAGAAGTGTTGATCATTTATGAAATCAAAGTGAGATCTCAATGATCGTCCCTTAGGGGGAGATTGTTAGCATTAAAAGTGACGAACATTATTGAGTCAAACAGTTAGTTAAATATGTTCATGTAATAGTTAGTAAAGGCTAGTTTATTAAGATTATGTGTATTATTCATGCTTGTATAAAGTCTAAGGGCTAGTTATGTAATATGGTCAAAGATATGTGAAGCCCTAGACTACAAGTATAAATACCCATGTAAGGCCTCATTTAGAGGTTGGTTCTCTTGGTAATATCAAAGTTATTCATTTCACACACAAGAGTTCCCATTCCTCTCTCTTCTCTCTATCTCTCTCTCTCTACATATCTCTTCTATTCTCAATATAACTTGTGCTAGATATTCGAAGCAAGGGTCCTAACAGTTACTAAATGTGCGCATATAGAAAAACTTACATATTTGAAGTAGAAGGGACGAACACCCACCCCGGCCTTCCTCATCTATGAAGGTTGGCACCTCTTCAACACCACCGAAGTAATTGCGACTCAAACCCATGTGCACCAAAAACTCCTCCGGATAAGGGTTAATGGGAATGCGGTTGGCATCAAGGGTCTGCGCATCGGTCAGACTATAGGAACCGGGTGCGGGGTGCCCATCCCTTGGCAACGTATCCTGAGTATAAAACTCAAAGGGTGATGGAAACACCACGTCATCAACCCAGAAAAAATGCTCCCTCCAATGCCTCAGGGAGTCTACCTTCTCAGTATAGCACTGAAGCACCCCCGGGCGCTTCGCAAAGGACACGCACCCATTCGACCACGTTGTGTGGTAGAAGGCGCGGAACAAGGCAATGGTCGGCTCTATCGCAAGTAAACGGCTGTTTACTTCAAAATTCAACACCTTAGCCGCACCTATACAGTGCAGCTGTGAGATGTGGAGACGATAGTGATTAAGCAAATTGCTCAGAAAAATAGATATCAGTACGCGGTAATTCGCGTACTCGAAAAAATGCGTGTATAATCCTATTTTCCCTTCGGGGAAATCGGCTATACACGCATCAACATCTGGAGCTTCTGGATGCACATCCAAAGAAATGTAGTCAGATGTAAACTAACGCACATCATTCTCAGTCATCGCAGAGCGAAAATCTTCTAATTGGGCAACCATTTTCATAAATTTACTAAGAAACGCACACAAATTTACCTAATAAAATAGTTACTTTCTTTGCCAAAAACGTTTTGAAGAAGTGAGTATGTGTTTTTACTGTGTGTTTTGGTAAAATGGGGCGGTGACTCTTATATAAGGAGGTCAAAAACCCTAGATGATGTCCACGTGGATACCACTCACCAAACGTGTGGCTAGAAACTGAAACGGTACATGCACTTTTTCCCGATTTACGAGGGACACGTGGACACAATCCCCGATTTTCGAGGTATTTCTTTGAAATATATATGACTAGGTACATTGTACTCCAAATTGGGTGGCAATATTTCAATGTTCTCCCGCCACACTTACCGCTGTTGTGATTAGTCTAGCATCCGCGGCTACGAGCCGCGCACACTAGACTGGGGGGACAAGATGACGTATAGTCTATATATGGGCCACAAGCCCAAATATTAAACATTACTAAGGCCTAAAGCCAACCATGCGTGGGCTATTATAACATGGGCCGCATCAATAATAGGAATGGGCTCACGTAAGCCCAACCAACCTATATACGGAATAGATAGAGATCTTTTATCTATGGAATAAATATCCTTAACCCGGATAAGCACCATGTGTACGAAACGTAAGGAGCACGAACCCTACAAGGATTATGCGCCTATATAAGGAATGACATAATTCTCATTCAAGGTACGATTCACAAACCCTAAAACTCTTTACGAGAACCCTAAATCGATTACTTACTCTCACGCCGGAGTCTAATCGTGGGAGACAATCCCACGATAAGCCTAACGGTGTTGTTTATTTTCTTAGTGTGCAGGTTTCAAGCATTAAGAAGCGAATTGGTACGAGAGCTAGAGCCCATAATCAGAAACGCCCAACTTTTGTATCAACAGAGAGTATTATCAACTAAGCCCATGGTATACTTATGGTCAACTAGGAAGGTTTTAAGTCGATCATACCATGCTTTTGGAGCTTGCTTAAGTCCGTAAAGAGTCTTTTTAAGTTTGTAAACATGATTTGGTTTTTCAAAATCGATGAAGCCCGGTGGTTGAGCAACATACACTTCTTCATTAATGACTCCGTTTAGAAATGCACTTTTGACGTCCATTTGAAAAAGTTTAAAATTTTGTGCACATGCATATGCAAGTAAGATTCTAATTGACTCAAGCCTAGCAACCGGAGCAAAAGTTTCATCGTAGTCAATGCCTTCTTATTGATTATATCCTTGTGCAACTAGCCTAGCTTTGTTTCTAGACACAATTCCATTTTCATCCATTTTATTACGAAAGACCCATTTTGTTCCAATTATCGTTTGACTCTTTAGTTGAGGAACTAATGTCCATACATCATTCGTAACAAATTGGTTTAACTCTTCTTGCATTGCAATTACCCAAGACTCATCCTTAATGGCTTCATTAATGTTTTTCAATTCAATGGTTGACACGAAACAAAAGTAGCTGCTTTCATTTTGAACTTTTGATCTTAGTGTTCTTTCATTAATGTTACCTATGACACTATCTAATGGATAACTTTTAGATTCTTTGACATTGACAAGTTCTTTGTTTAATAGTTCATCTTCCTTGTCATTACCTAAGATCTCTTGACTTTCTATTGCTTGGCTTTCAACTAAGTCATCATCTACCAAAGGTGATGTCTTAGAGGGAGGTGGACTCTCGTCAAAGGTTACGTTCAACGATTCCTCAACTCTTAAGGTTTCTTTGTTCAAAACAATGTAAGCTTTACTATTTTGTGAATATCCAAGAAATACACCTTCATAAGACTTTGGGTCAAATTTGGTGAGATAATCCTTGGTGTTAAGAATGAAGCATTTACTTCCAAACACTCTAAAGTATCCTAATGTAGGCTTTTTACCTTTATATAGTTCATAAGGAGTTTTCTTCAAAAATGGTCTAATTAAGACTCGATTTAAAATGTACGTTGATGTGTCAACGGCATTACACCAAAACTTTTGTGGAATGTTTTGTTCATTAAGCATTGTTCTACTCATCTCTTGTAACGTCCGGTTTTTACGTTCTACTACACCATTAGATTGAGGGGTACGTGGAGCCGAAAAGTTATAAGTAATACCATTAATATTACAAAAGTTTCCAAATTGAAATTCATTATCAAATTCACGACCGTGATCCGTTCTAAAAGACACAATATTAGACCCTACTTGATTTTGAATTTTCTTACTTAGAATCTCAAATTTATCAAAAGCTTCATTTTTATTTTTCAAAAATTTTGTCCAAGTATATCTTGAGTAATCATCGACTATGACCAAAGTGTAGAAGTTACCTCCATAACTTTGTATAGCGGACGGACCAAATAAATCCATATGCAAAAGTTCTAGACACCTAGATGTAGAAACCAAGTTTTTAGCCTTATAGCTACTATGGACTTGTTTACAGACTTTGCAAGCATCACAAAAGTGTTGGTCATATTTCAACTTAGGTAGGTTTCGAACTAAGTCTTTAGAGGAGAGGTTTTGAATTAGTCTTATGTTAGCGTGTCCTAAACGTCTATGCCATAAAGTTGAAGATTCATCTAATGAAGTAAGACAAAGTTTGTCTCTAGATGTTGGATCCATCTTCATGACATATACGTTGTTCTTAAGAACACCTTTGGCTATGGTTATACCATCTTTAAGTATTTTACTTCCGTTTTCACTAAAAAGGACATTATACTTATTACGAAAAAGTTGACTAATACTAAGGAGATTAAAACCTAAGTTATCAACATGAGCTACATCATCTATAAAAATGGAGTCATGAGAGATTGTACCTTTTCCGATGATTTTGCTCTTAGCTTTACTACCAAACATAACATTACCTCCATCACATTTGTGGTAAGTAGTGAAAAGGCTTTTGTTACCCGTCATGTGCCTTGAACAACCGCTATCTTTAATCCAGTCATCCGATTCCAAACAAACTTTGAGGCACACCTATTTTACGAAAAACACTCAAACATTTGGTCCCCAATTTCTCATGGGTCCATTTTGGTTAAGCATACCATTAACTTGTTCCAAGTATGAAAATAGAGCATAGGGGTTCCATGACATGTAATTTAGAGTTTGGTAATGTCCAGGAGTGTTTTGGTTCCAAGCATGTTGGTAGTTTGGTCGAGTGTTGAAGTTGCTCTTTGGAAAGGGGTGTTTGGGAATTGGAGTCTTAGGTCTTGGTTGAGTAGTCTTAGCTCTAAATTCGTTTTTACTAAGTCCTACTCCAGTTTTAAAGGCCGGTTTTGTTCCATTTTTATATGTGACTTTAACAAATTTTGAACGATCCGATGTGGAGGATGTTACTGCTGCAACAGACCTGGCGGAACCTTCGGGTTCAACGGGCGGAACCCTGGATTGGGTTTCGTCTGTTCCGCGGGCTGCTGTAGCAGTTTTGTTAGTTTCTTGTGCATTTTTTTCTTGTTTCGTTTGACCCTTTGAAGTTTCTATTTTCAAGAATCCTAGTCCTGTTTTATCAAAGGGTGACTTTTGAAGTTTCATAATTTCATCCGCACAAGAAATGCTCTTATCGAACTTCTTAAACTTTGTGGTTTGTTTTATTAGATCATTTTGAGTAATTTGAAGTTTCTCAATTTCGAGTTTAAGCTCTTCACATGAATTTCAAGATGTGTCAATATCTTTACTCTTTTCTAATCTCTTAGCTTTTTCTTTTAGCTCATAAACTTCATTTTCTAAAAACTCCTTTTTAGTTTTCAAAAACTTATTTTTGTTTATGATTTTCAAGCTCAATTCACAAAGTTTGTTATATTCTTTTTGTAAGGTGTCATCATCAATAGAGGAGTAAGATGAGTCGGAGAGTACCTCATTTGAGTCGTGAGCCATGAGAGCAATATCATCATTCTTTGGCTCATCGTCATCTCCTTCATAGTCACTCCAAGCACCACCCACAAAAGCTTGTTGAGGTTTGCTCTTGGGTGGTTTTGGACATTCTCCTACTAGATGACTTGTGTCTCCACACCTATAGCATTTCCTTTCAACCTTTCCTTTCCTATCATCACGATCTTTTCGGAAAGTTTTCTTGTCATCTTTAGGTTGCCTTACAAACTTCCCTCTTCTACGAAAGAACTTCTTGAAGTCTCTAACGACCATAGCATATTCCTCATCATCACTATCTGAAGTAGATTCTTCATCATCACTTGATTGGACTCTAGCTTTCAAGGCAATGGACTTAACTTTTTCTTTCTTGCCTCTAACTAGTTCTGAATCTTTTTCCATTACCATTTCATGAACTTTGAGGTTTCCAATTAGCTCGTCAAGTGACATGCTTGAAAGATCTTTGGATTCTTCAGTTGCCGTCACTTTTGCTCTCCACTTCGGATGGAGTGCGCTAAGGAATTTCCTGACAAAATTCTTACTACAAAAAGATTCATCAAGTGCTTTAAGTGAAGTAATAATAGTGTTAAACCTAACAAATGCATTATCAATAATCTCATCTTCGGGAATAACAAATTGTTCATATTGTTGAACAAGGAAATTTTGTTATCATTAATTTGTGAGTTTCCTTGATTAGTGACTATTAAAGATTGTCAAATATCTTTGGCGGTTTTACACATTAAGACTCTTTCATATTCTTTCTTAGGCAAAGCATTGTAAAGCATCATTTTAGCTTCATTATTTTTAGCAATCAATTTATTTTGATCATCATCTTTAGCATTAGAAGCTATATTATCACCATCAATAATTATATACCATAAATCTATATCTTTAGATTTCACGTAAGTTTCAAAGCGGTTTTTCCAATATATAAAACCATTAGCTTCAAAAAGTGGTGGTCTTTGCATAGATTGCCCTTCTTTGTAATTTTCAAAATCCATGGATCGTTTCAAGTTTTAAAACACAATATATTTTAAAAGCTTGAGTAACGTAGCTCTTGATGCCAATTGTGGAAAACTAGAAGGGGGTTGAATAGTTTACCGTTTAAAAATCTTTTTAACTTGTTTAATTATCTTTTGAAACTTTCCGTTTGATCAAAGATATATACACAAACACAATATATAACATGCAAGTATAAAGAAAGAAACGATCAAACCACAACACGAGTATTTATCATGGTTCGGCTACAAGGACTCTTTTTCCTTGCCTTACGCCCACGCCCCGAGTATCCAACTCGAGAGTTTCTTTCACTAGTCAACAAGCTCCTTTCACCGGCGGAGAAAACCTTACACGTCGCTTATACACGTTTACCGACACTAAGCTAGATGTCGAGTTCTTTTACAAGGGTACAACCACTCCCGTTAGTTCTTTTACAAGGGTACAACAACTCCCGTCACACTTTGTATTTTGAGGACTAAAATACTAACCGATCACTACTGAAAATACACAATCAAATGAAGTGTAAACTACACAAGTCTACACAATGCTAAGCTAACAAGTCTTGCAACGTTGTGTTGAATACTTGTAACTTTTTATGAACTCGTGAACTTTTTTGCTACAAAAAGAAACATCACATATGAGATGTTAAAGGGTTAGATGAAAGAATGAATGAATGTGTGAAAATATGATGTAGAGTGATAAGCCAAAAATCAAACTTATGGCTTAGTATTTATAGCAAAACCTTCTGCAGGTCTGGCGGATACGGCGGAACCCTCAGATGGGTTCCGCCCGTGTACCCCCAGGGTTCCGCCAGGCTTGCAGTTGGTTTTGCAATAAATCTTGCAAACCAAACAATGTCACATCTCATTACACCTAGTCAAACACAAAACTTGTGCAAGCAAACATATGGTTAGTCAAACACACTTTCTTTCCATAAATGTATATTGACAAAACTTGCCATAAATGTGATGTGACATTTCTATTTTAAGAAATAAAAAGTGTTGTGTTTTATGAAATGTAAAATGTATCAAATGTCTAGTTATGCAAGTCTTTAAAACTAAGATTATGATTTACTTAGAAACTAAAGTTTACATTTTGTCGTTAACAAAACTTAGCAAAGATCGTAAAATATAAATAACGTTTTTAGGCGATATTTGTATTAACAAAATTGTACATAGAGTAGCTAACTCGATGTACCAAATGTGAAATGGAGTGTATTGCACACACATACCCATTCACCATATTCAAAATGAAACAAAGTACCTAGGATGCATCCATACGCTCCCTGCAAAACAAATATACATATACCAAGCTCTAAGCTAAGCATACATACAATAATAATAATGGCCATGGTGCTATAGCATAATAGGGAATGTTGTGGACAAAAACCCACCTCCACAGATAGTGTCAATACCACTGGTGCATCAATGGCAAGGCCATGGACTCCCCATGACTGGCTACAATTTAATTAAATAATGGGAAACATATAAGGGCATAGGAATGCTATAAGAATGGAATATAGCATACAACAATTATCAAAGAAAATCATAACAGAAATGGATCGATCAAATATAGATCATACAAAGGGATCATAGCAATGGTTCAGGTCAAAGGTCCACATCAAAGATTCATATCACGAGGTTCAAATCAAAGGTTAACAATAGCAAAAGGGTCCATAGCAAAGGTTCAAACTTTGAAGCTAAATAATCAAAAGATGTTAAACAAAGTCATGAGAAATCTTAGAGAATAAAACAGATTAAGGACTTTTAAAAATTATTTAAAACCTTTTTATCGTAAAAGTATTCCTTTAAAAAAAATATTTTATAAAAGTCATAAAACCTTCATATAAAACTGGCATCGTTATAATCACATAAATCATTTCAAAAATAGTTTTTCTCAAAAGTTATCAGGTTATATTTTTAAAAGGGTCTTTATACAAAATTATACTATCAATGAAGGATATCATGTGTATAAAGATTAGAAATCATGATGCTGGCAATGGAACGGATCATGAGTCATAAGAAACCTTACTGAAAGGTTAGAATATCTGTACCTTAACCGCAAGTGCAAATACATCATAAAGATCGGAAATTACTCCTTCTTCGACGAATCTACACGAATTAATGATCGACTTATTATTAATAACTTATTATAAATCAGATTACTCATTTTACTCGGCCTCCCATTTTTAGTAACTTTCCTTTTATAGCATCTTCCCAAAAATAGTAACTTCCAAATATAGCAAGTTTCCTCTTTAAGTAGTTTAACCATTTTAGGTAACTTTCTATTTTTAACAGGTTCCCCAAATTAGTAATTTTATACTTTTAGGATTATAAATGACAATTCAATAATCTTTAAAGGTTATAATGACCAATATAGTAGTTTAGGGTTAAATATATCAATTTAGTAAAGTTTAAGGTTTATATATGTCAAATGTTTAAGCTTAGGGTTTATATCGTAAATTAATATCATAATGACCGATTTCAGATTTACTCGACTTTATTATTTACATAGACGTGACCCGACTCGTTTAAACTGAATTAACCACACCCACATACGTTTACTCACACGTTCTAAAATATACTCGTTTTAACGCACTCATGAAAATCTCTAAAACAATTATGCCCATGATACACATGCCTTATCATATACACCTTCTTGACATCACACATACATATACACACTGTGACATGCATGAACTATATTTAGATTTTAACCTACCCAACACACAACTCACATGACACACACAAATAAACATGCATCTGACTCTTACAAAAAATACTTTACAAACCATACGTACCACATGCAAGGCCATTGATTTCAAAATACAATGCAACTAGACAAAGACCTCTATACCAGCCTTGTTTCATATACAATTGCATACAACAACGAAATCCCTTTTCAAACAGTTTGAAAACACAAGACTTATACCTCATTCGACTTACCAAGACTCACATGCAAACACACAATTTTGACAGTAACTAAAAGACTATTCACATGAAATAACGAAACCGAAACGAACCCTCACGCTCTATCTTATCCAGCTTCAATCCCACATACACACATATACATGTTTAATACGACACACACGATATGCAAAACCCATCCCCACTTTTATGGGTTCAACGAGCCACAACCAGCCCAACATACTCACATAAAATCACATCAAAACCAGGTCATTATTCATGATAGTAACCATGCATGCCTCACGTTAATTCCTTTAGTCAAACAGAAAACAAGTTCGACATAAGTGTTTCGTATATTCGCGATTTCATGAGGTTCTTATAATCATTTTAAGTGTTAATATAAACATATCATTCATATTACTATTTATCTGAACATGTTATACGTGTATATGTTATATTCATGTCGAGAATAACAGGGACGTAAGTAGGTTGTACCTTTGGTCGAACGTGAAGAATGGAAAGAAGGACAAGGACTCCACAAAACTGAACCCAAAATGAAACCCTATTCGAACCAAGACCAAGCCCAATTTGAAACCAAAAAAATCACCACGATCAATACCCCTTTAAACCTTTTCTTTCTTGATTTCTTGCATGCTAAACGAATGGGAATTTTTGACATCTTTAAGGTTCGGTTTAGGAGAGGGAGTAATGAACTGCTTAACGTGAATGAGAGAAAGAGGGAATACGTATGTTTTAAGTGGGGAAATAACCGTGTATTGCTAGAATTAAGGAACAATCACATCTTTTATTTTGTTAACATATTTGGTCAAATTCTTTTTGTGCTTATCTTCTTTTTGGACGTGTGAAGTTGGGAGGGGATATCAGAATTTTCGGCCCAATGATGAATTATAAAATGTGTGATGGTCTAGAAGTTAGGCGGGTGCACAGATTTTATTAGTAACTTAGGTTTAGGATAGATTTAATTTAGGTGTGCACTTTATAAGGTATAGTTTAGGTTTTTAATTTATGTAGTGTATAACATATAGTTTAAAATGTCAAAAATTTATTATCACACTTAGTTTATCATTCAAATTATACGATTACGGACTTTTGGGTTTTACAAACTTATTAGTAATAGTTAGCTTAATACAGTCAAGAATTAGCTTAATATAAATTCTAGGATAACTTGTGATGATTAGAATTTGGATTTGGTCAAGTTGAATGTGCAATTTTGAAAGTCAACTGTCATCAGTTTTGTGGTTTAACTAGTTACCGATTTTGAGCTATTATAGAGTAGTAAATCAAAAATTTTGATTAGGCGTTTGGTTAATATAGTTACTTAGTAGTATAGTGTTGCTTTTGCCCCATTCAGTTTGTTAATTAGAGCTTATTTGATTAAGCTTAAGCTGTCTGCAAGTCAGCACCTTAGAAACTAGTAACTGATTTGGAACCAAAGCCTGCTAGTGCTTATTCTTGCTTGTACTTGTGCTTAATTGAGTTATCTTAGTTCTATTGAAGTGTAATTAGAGTTGTGTATGGTCTACTTCATCAGGCTTAATCTGTTTGTAATTGTGCTTAAGCATTGGCTTATTCATTTTGCTTATTGAGCTTATTTTGAATTTGTGTGCTATCTTTGGTCTTAATTTGAGTTTTCTGAGCATATTTGAGCATAATAAGTTTGTAATAAAGAGTTTCTCTCAGTTTGGTGATGAGGCGAAAAATGATCCGTTTTTAGGGGGTCATTTAAGCCCGAATCTGAATTTATTTGATCAAATATTGCCCTAAATCGTTCCTTTTGTGATTTTAGGTACTTGGAGAGTGAATTCTGGAAAAGAAGCCATTTTGGACGTTTTTAGAGCATAAAAGTGAAGAAAACGGCAAAGTCTCAATTTTCCATGCTGGGAACAGTAGGTGACGGCGTCAAGAGTAATTTCCTGACGGCGTCAAACCTCAATAATAAAATCCGAGAGTTCATGAAGGCGTCAAGAGTTTTCCTGACGGCGTCAAAACCCCAAGAATTAAAATCCGTAGTTGATGACGGCGTCACACACAGGGCGTCAAGAGTAATTTGTGTGACGGCCTAGGCCTTGACGGCGTCAGAAGTAGATCAAGGCCGTCCGAGGAAGTATTTGGCGGCGAGATGACGGCGTCACACTTTTGTTCTTGACGCCGTCATCCCTATTTTCCTATATATAGTTTTCTAGTTTTTCACATTAAAAGAGAGAAGTTTTGGGGAGAAACCCTAAAGACGATTTTGGTGTAACTTTACAGGTTTTTCAAGGGTTTCAACCCCTTGATACCTTGCATGATTAATCAAGATAAGTGTTCTTCTAATTCAATCAATATGTCTATGTGTTGGTTGTCTATATCTTGTTCTTGTCTTAATTCTATCATGCTAGGCTAGATCTCTTTTGTGTTTGCTTAGATCTAATGAAACCTAGATATTGATTATGTGTTGATTACTTGTTTACTCTTGTTTTGGATGAATAATTTATATGTTAGGCTTAAGAAAACTGGCAGATCTCCAAATGGTAACATGCTTGAACGTCTTAAGAAACATGAACCGAGGCGTACTAGGTCTTTATTGGTTGTATTTAATGCATGAGCCACTGTTTACAATCCCTATAGTTGTGTTGGGCATGGTGTAGGAGGAGATAAGAGCTCATAGAATTGGGGAGTTATGTATGTCACCCCATGAATGGTATTAAGGAATACGATCCGTCATCCATGCAATTATAACAAGTAATTAACGTGTAAAAGATATCTAGGGAGTAGTGAAATCTAAGTAAACACATTTTCTCCAATTACTGCTCACAACTTTAGTTTAATTAGTTTATTTTCATTTTTAGTATTTTATTTTGATTGCATCTTAGTATTGGGTTAGTTGAATAACAACTAATTCCGCCCTAATCCTTCAAAACCCGAGATTTTACTTGCTTTCATAAAAATATAAAAATACAAAAATAATCATCCCTCACCTTTAGAACTAGTAATTTAGGCTTTCTAATCCTAGCGACACTATTCCTAAGCTGAACGATCAATCCCCCGGTACTTGTCACTATACTATACTACAACGATCAGGTACACTGCCTGATGGGGGTTGTAAGCTTCTCAAGATCCCTCGAGAGGTAAAGCCTGTTGCGATTCTCACGCATCATTTGGTCACAAGTGCTTAAAAATAAGCACTTGTGATAAGCAGTTTACCTTGAATAAGCACTTAGACTACTTATTTTCTTTTCAAAATTTTTCTCTAAGTTCATTTTTATATTTTTATTTTTCTGCTAATTTTTCAGATTTTTCTAAGTTGTTTTGATATTTTTTTAAATTTTTCTTTGATTTTAATCAATTTTATATACTTTTTAATAAATAAAAAATCAATTAAAAATCAGAAAAAGCCATAAAAAATAGAAAAATATTTTAGGAAATTCTTTTATAATATTTAGATTTTTCAGAAATTATTTTACATTTTTCCCTTTTATTTTTCTATTTTCCTTTATTTTTAATTCATTTAAAAATACAAAAACATAAATAAATTCATAGAAATTAAATAAAAAGTCAAAAAAATATTTTTCTTTTTCTGGAAATTCTTTTTATTAGTTTAAGATTTTTATAAAATTATTCCATATTAGTAGGATCATTTTTCGTTCAAAGTTACGTTTTTATTTTGTACGTTACGTTTTAAATTTCGTGTTTGCTTTTCCGTTTTTAGAATTTTAACTTTAGTGCATACCTAGCTTGTAAATTTGCATAGTTTGTGTTTGTTTGTCATAACTTGAATTACTTAATCACAATTTTCACTTTAATCACTTTTCACTACACGGTTTGCACGAATCAATATTCTTTGATTCCATTCACCTTCGTACGGATACGACTCGGGTGATCCGTATTTCTTGCGGATCTCCTCGATACTATACTACTATTATATACTATTGATTTGATTCTACCAATCACTAACTGATGTAATTCGACTTTTAACATGAAATGATACTTAAAATATTATTAGGAACTCATAGAAACAAACGGGAGTTAAAAACGATTAAGTTTTGAGTTATATATATATATATATATATATATATATATATATATATATATATATATATATATATATATATATATATATATATATATATATATATATATATATATATATATAGAGAGAGAGAGAGAGGTTGGTTCATGAAAAAAGTTCATTTTTGTAGAAAAGTGAGAAAAGTGTACAAATCACCCCTTCCCATTCCCCCTTCTTTTTTTTTTTCCAAACTCAAGGGGCCTTATTGTAACTTATTTTGTTTTATAGGGTCTAATTCCTACATTTGAGCTAAATGCAATACTGACATAACGTTTCTCTTGAAGATAATACATGAAATGCAATACTGAGCTTAATACTCAGACACACTCAACATCAATAAACATATATTAGATAAAAAATCATTTTTTTTTCAATGTGGTCTAGTAACGAACGAAACAATATTAATAGTATTAATATACTAGTAAAACATTATACATATTTCATATTCAAAAGACAACTGAATTCGAGCCATGTTCTGTCTGAATTTAGTTTTCTACAGATCGGTGTATCTTTTTAGATGATTCACGAGCTAGTTTGATTGTATTGCTTCAATAGTAGATTCACGAGCTAGTTATATTGTAGTGCTTCACTAGTTCGATGTTGTCACTCACAATGATGGGTATACAGACTTTTGAATGGCGTCAAAAAGACGGATGAAGTTGGAGTGTCGCCTGTTGGAAGCAAACAAAATTCAGAAGTTCTCATTCCTTTTATTGAATAGCACTTACACTTTTTATAATTTGTAAAAAAAATTAGGTACTTAGGATTTATAGGTACTTACGAGGTAGTTTCTTGCCACCACCTTAGCGCTGTAAAAAGTACCAGCTGGCTTTCCAGAAAGTTGTGTTTTCCAAAGGCTGTCGGTTGCATCGAACTTTAAACTGATCAGCCATCATACCAAATCTAGCTGGAAATCCAAAAACAAATCCATCAGCTTCAACAAGTTCGTTCGGTGTGATTATCGGCGCATCACTCTTGGGTGGTGCACTCATTTTACCAAGCACATCATCATTAAGTGTTTAAGGTACCTAACAACACAAACGTGACAAGTGAAATTTAAGTACATAATATGGCTTAATAACTTGCTGAATATATAAAAAGTTCATTGCAATAATATAAATTTTGCAATCATTTATGATACACCAACTATTTGATATAAAATAAGTATGAAAAATGGACAAAAATTATTATCTGTCAACCTAACCCGAGTATAAAAGTAACCTGTTTTGACCAGTTACCCAACTTGCTTGTTTTGCAGCCTAGATAACTAAAACGAAGACTGAAAAAGAGGAACTATGATTACCTTCATCAGATTATTGAAGAATCCACGAACAGATATCACAACCAGCATTCCAATGAATAAGAGGGATATATACTATCAAATAGGAAGAAGAAAGGAAAGATGATGTCAATAATTATAACACGTGTTAGATCTAATTAATGATATCCTGAATCATGCATACATATTACTTTTAATTAAAGAGAACACCAGTGAAAATTCAATGACCAAAGGGATTCTCTGTGTCTATGAAAATTATAACCTGAATTGATGAGCAAATAGACATAGGTAGTAATAAGAACCTTAGACAACAATGCTACATCCATGCCTATGTCAAAATACTTCAAGGAGACATAGGTGTCCGAGTCACTGGATCAATACCTAGACTCTTAGTCACTGGATCAACTGAACCGGCCTGTGAAAGAGAGCGTAATTAGAATACCAGAAGACCAAAAGACATAGGTGTTTCTGTTCAAGCCAACCCAACACGACCCATTTTGCCATCGATTATGCAGACCATGTAACAGAAACAGAATTCTCAGCATGCAATTACGTGTCAGTCACAAGGCTGTAATGCCTCCAACCCAAATGAGTTAAAGGCACAAAAGTCCAAAGTAAATCAATAATGGACTTTGGCCTTTGATCATTACTTGTTTTCTGAGCACTTTTCAGTGCTCATTACACTATCATCGCAAGTAGTAGAATCGATTGAGACATATACATTGATTATGTGATGAAAATATCTAATGATTATCCAGAAGTTGTATTTAATTAACTCTGATTGAAAACAAGGTTTGAAGCACTTCATAATAAATATGCCATTTAACATGTCCTCTATGTTACAGTATACTTATCAATTATCATGAGGTGCAACCTCGTGTGTTTATAGATTTATTGTGATAGCAGCTTAAGTAATATGAGTAAAAATATGTTTTGGGCATTGATGCGAAAAAATCAGTTAACATGCAAGAATAGATAAAAGAGTAAACTGAAACACAAAATCCATTTCATGCAGCAACACGAATGCACCCATTTTGACCCATACAAGATATTGACCTGTTTATATATTTGACTCTATTTTGACCCATTACCCAACCCAACCGACCTGTTTTAACCTGCACTTATTTACTACCCGTTTCATGTAAGTCTATTTTCACCCGTGACCCAACCACCTAACCCATCTTGACCAGCACTAGATTTTTACGCGTTTGATGCAATTCTGTTTTGACCTGTTACATAACCCACGTGATTTTTCCATCTTTTCACCCACCTACAGTCAACAAATCTAATAATTTCATGATTAAGAGAGCTTACACAAATTTCAGAAAGTTAAAAAAAATGTATATTATTCATAACACCATAGATGCCCTAATATATACCATTTCAATGCACTAATATCTACCTTTTAGATGCACTAATAATACTCATAGATGCTCTAATATCTACCTTTTCGATGCACTAATCATACTCATAGATGCACTAATCAAATAGATGCAAGAGTAAATTGTCTTCCTGATATGGTCATATCGGTAATGTACGACACATATGGTTCTCCTAAAAGAATATCTTAGTGATATATACAGCTCAAATACAGGAACACTAAAAAAGCGTCATGAGAAAAAAAAAATCAAGATTAATGTGACCCACTAACCTGTTTCTTATTTGAGCAGGTGCCATGAGAGGACCGAAGCGTGTATGAGACAGTTGACCTTCAGCTTGCTCCAACTTCTCAGCTGTGTGACAATGCAGAAAAAACCAAATTAAAACGAGAAGTAAAATTTAAAAGGGAACTCAAATTGGTGTGGTTACTAAAGAGAAGTAAAATTTAAAACAATAGACAACTATCCACATGTAAAGATCTACCTTTTCGATGCACTAATATCTACCTTTTCGATGCACTAATCATACTCATAGATGCCCTAATATATACCTTTTCGATGCACTAATCAAATTAACTAACATACTCACGGATGCAATTAAATAAGTTGGTTCCAAATGGCTCAAAGATTCGTCTTGAAGCCTCTCTACATACTCACGGGTGTGAGGATCAATGCACTGCAGAATCTTAAAGAACTCAACATCAAACTTTTCATGGAAAGCCGCGAGAGTTATTCTAGGTTGATATTGGTGATGCTAACTCAACAGAACATTTGATGTTTATAGTTATTGGAAGTTTCATGTACAAAGAGATGACAGTTACTAGTTTAAGAGAAACTAACAAAACTAACAATCATTCACAATTACTAAATAAGCACTAATCATACTTATAGCTTATGGATGACACAGTTTACGGGAGACTTCCTACACAAGATAGATTGTTTAAATGTTATACAAGTTAGCAAATGGCTTTTCCTCTAATCCTATATGTAACATCGATATCGACTCCCATGATTTTTTGATGCCCTACTATTATAAAAACAGATGCACTAAAGTACCTCAAATGGATGCACTAAATTTCCTCAAACGGATGCACTAAAGTACCTCAAATAGATGCAATTAAATAAGTCGGTTCCAAAAGGCTTTTAGGATGCACTAACTGGTTTTCTGCGTTAGAAAGATAGATTCAACAATTAAATAAGTACCGTCAGAATATGGAATTATGGGCATCAGTTTCAACAATTATCCGATATGAAGTTATGGACATCAGACATGAGTTACTAACTTACTACGTTTCAAGGGTATGGAGTTATGGGCATCAGATTCAACAAGAAGCACCCAGTCTTCTGGTTTCTATGGGGTATTTTGAATTGTTTATTTTAAACTACTTATCTACTTTACAAAAAGCGTGCTTATTTTTGAGTGCTTATTTACTCTAAAATGCACATAAGCAGTTTTATCCAAACACCTCTAAAATTGAAATTTGTTCAGGTATAATCAGGTAAGCACCTTAGATAAACATTCTCAAATACCCTCACTAACTAATTCTCATGAAACATCACGCAATTACATGATATCCACTCGGTTTCCACTACATGACATGGGGATTGTCTGGCATTCAGTTTTAGAAGTGATTGTGTGATATAGAATAACCAGAATCAGTAATCATACTCACCGATGCTCTAATATGTTCAACGATTCACTAAGCATACAAGCATTCAACCTGATGCATCAACCACAATCACAGATGCACAAATACAATCTGATACCCTAATGTGTAATCTCATGCTGCAAATTTACACACAGATGCCCTAAGATGTCATATAATTAAATATTAAACACATATGTTTTAAATTAGTGGATCGTATTCCATAAAATATTGTTTAGACATTTTATCAAACACATGGTGAGAAATTTTTATAAACGCATCTTTGATGCATTTTTATGTCAAAACTTCGAAAATCATTACATCATTGATTTTGATCTACACAATTCTGAATCCACACAAATGCTCTAATCTTACACATATTTACAAAAAAAAAAAAAAAAAAAAAAAAAAAGAAAAAAAGAAAAAGAAAAAAAATAAATCATACTCGTATAGATAAAAAAAACAGATAAAATAAGAAAGAAATAAGCTTAAAATGAGCTGAATGAAATTTATAAATAACCTGAATTAGAAGATTATTTTGAATAATTTTAATAACACGGATTCTTTTTTATCAACATAATTGAGTGATTCCACTGATGCCCTAATCCAATGGTGTGTGTTTTATCGGATTGTGTTTGATGTGAGTGTGCGTTTGTTTGAGCGAAGTGGTGGTGACGATGGCGACGGAGTTGGTGATGACAGGGGCGACGGAGGTGTTTGGGAATGATGATGTTTGATTACTGGAAAGAGTGAATATTGATGCGGTGGTTGCATGACGAAAGATGGTGGCGACGTGGAGTGGTGGCGATGGAGATGGTGGTGACGGAAGATGGTGGAGGTGGTGGTGATGATGGTGAGTGTCTGCTTGAATTGTCAGATACAGAGCCGACTCCTTTCTTTTATTTTATTGAATGGGTGAGTTTTTGCCAAACACTTTGCCCTTCAAAAACATAGCGAAACTCGACCTATGTTTCTGAGATTGGGCATGTTAAGAGTTTACCAGGTGAGGAACGAGGTGGTGCAAAAATATATAGGTGTCGTGTTTAAGATTTGAGAGAACGAGGAGCGTTTTGGAGGATGGTTTCTAGTTGATATATACATAAAATTATAAACTAGAGTTGGGCTTGAAATATGGGCTGATGAATAGTAACGATGGGATGCAGTTGGGCTGAAATTATTAAGGGTCCGATTATAATAATTAAGTTTTAATTAGGATTAGTGAAATATTTAAGTTTCGTTAAACGTGCCGAGAACTTGTTTTGTTATTTTGTGAATATTGCAATATCGTTATCATGACCATTTAATATGATAAGAAAAATTTCAAATTTTTCTGTAAAAATGATAATTAAAATAATGACAGAGATTAATATATAATTAACCGATATTAATAATATGGATTTTTGCAGTTCTCTATAGAAACCTTGGTGTCATTGAGTCTAGACTCCACCAAGCAAAGCTCAAAACACAACCGAACCCTATGTGGGTTGTTAACTAACTCGTCCTATCACAAAACCAACACCATAATTGGGTTGGCTTCGTTGACTTGGCACCAAAACCAAACACATCCAAAACCGATCTGTGACCTTAAAAAACCAAAAAAAACACACTCTTACAATAGTTTTCTTACCACACGAAAATCCATATTCAACATTTCAATCCATTTGTATCTCAATCTTTTGACAAATCTCTTTATTAAATCCACAAAAACTATAACAAACGTTTTATAACCAGTTTAAATAAAAAGAACAAACACAAGGATTAGTTTGTGTATAGCACTAATGAGAACGAGTGAATAGAAAGAGAGACAAGGCGGAGTAGATGGTGGCGGCATGGTCGTAGTGGCGGCGGTGTGGTGAATATGAACCAGAAACACCCATAAAACAACCCTAATCAAACCCTTAAACGAAAAACCCGTAACAACCAAAACAAACCCTTGGTCTTCCTTGGATCTAGATAACGGCGGCGAGGCAAATGGGGTGACAACCATGGTGGCGAAGGCAAATGAGAGAATTTAATCAAATAGAATAGAAGATTGGTTTTGATTTGGGAGAATGGGGAAAGAGGTTGGTGAGAAAGAGAAAAATAAATGAAATGAGTGTGTTGTGAAAATGTAACTGACGAGGTGTATTAGCTTTTAGTGTGTAATTACACATATGTCCTTTAGTAATTAATTAAATTAAAATAAGAATTAATCTCAACCATTAGATGTTATGATGATGAGTGGTTGCGATTAAAAGATTTGTTCTTTAGATAAATGTTGTTTCGTATCAAATTTTTCTTTCTACAACCTTAGTGTTTTGAGTTAAGCGTAAAAACTGAAAAAAAAATTTGGCAACTTTTAAAAATTCGCAAGTTTGCGTTTTTAAAAAAAGTTCGCAAACTCGCATTTCTAAGTATTTAAGATTTTTTTTTTATACAAATTGAGTATTTAATGAAATATATCGGTAGAAATGAGTATTTTTGTCATTTTCTCTTTTTATATATCAAGTCGATTTCGCTAACGAGATACTCAGTATCAAAATTGCAAACCCGACCGACCCGAAACGTAGTAGCCAAATGCCCAAATGTGACACTTCCCAAACAACGCCACTTTTTCTACAACAAAATAGAACCTTTAGAAAACCCTAATAGCTAAAAAAACTAAAAATATTATCTTCATCCCCCTTTTAGCCTCCAAACCACCAAACCCTAACTCACCTCAATCAAATCATCTCATCGTAACAGGTAATTTTTTATATAAAAATAACATATTCATAATTCGTTATTATCTCAATCTAATTGCAAATTAGGTTAACTTTACTGTGTTTTGATTGTTTCAGGTTGTTGTGTGTTAATCGTTAGGGTTTTGATAGTTTAATTAGTGTTTGGTTAACAAGTGTGAAAATATGGCGAAGAAAGGATTGATGGAACAGGATTTGAGTAAGTTAGATGTGGCCAAGCTCCATCCATTATCGCCCGAAGTTATATCGCGTCAAGCGACTATTAATATTGGTATATTTCCTTTTACGATGTTTACGTCGATTGGTTAGGTTTGTTGTGGTGGGTGAATTAGGGTCTTAATGTTTGTTTTGATGTAGGTACTATTGGTCATGTGGCTCACGGGAAGTCGACTGTTGTCAAAGCTATTTCGGGTGTGCAGGTAGCTTTTTGTTATGTTTTTTTGGCGAGTTAGTTGTAGAAAGGAAAATTATAATTTGGATGTATTTGCTAGTGTGTGAATGGAGCTAGAGTTAAGACAGTATGCTATTAGTTTGCCGTTAGATTGGACTTTCAGTTGTAAATGCGGTAAGCTGTTTGATGCCACGTCATAGTAATTGGCTTAGATAATTCTATTTTAAGGATGACAGTAAATGTGTAGGATTCAATTGTACATTGTACATGACACGACCACGAAAGTTAAGGCGTTTTTGGGTTTGTCATTGTACTTTTGATTTTATTTGTTATGTGCTGCCTTTATCACACTAGTATAACAGTAGCTAAGGCTGTCAATAATGAATCATCTCGATCCATATATTCGTCCATGTTTTGTTGTACTTTTTCTCATCTGCTAGTTCTTTTGTGTGACTTAGACATGTTTCTTGAGAAGTATGTTTGATCTGATCTTATCTCCATTGCCCGTCATTAGAATATTGTTGTATGTGCGAGTAAGGATGGGCACATTGTTAATTAGCATGAGATATTTGAACTGAAAGTTATGCTTGTACAAGTTTTGTTTTATTGTTAGACTTCTTACCTCTGATGTATGTGTTTGGAAATTGGCATATGCTTTGCCTTTTCAGTATGCTAAAAGTATAGAAATATGCGTTTAGGAATTGGCAACATAGTAAACTGAACTACTGAAAGTAATCATAGTACGAGCCAACAATAATTTTTTTTACGTTTGGGAATTAAAATCAGGTGTTTGAACCATAGTCACAGGAAACGCTGGCTATGCCGCGTTCCTCGTTCCGGAACGTTCGTACCGAAACGCGGTAGGATCGCGACCTAGATCGCTCGGGATCGCGACTTGGTTCGCTAGTTTCCGCGTTCCGCTTTTGGTGTTATGATTTTGTACCTTAAATCAATTTCTGGTGTTGTCATTTTCGTGGGTATGGTGTTTTCCGATGGAGACTCTTTTGAAGGAAAGAAAAGGGTGAAGAAAGATGATGAAGGAGGAAAAAGCGGCTGAAAGATTATGAAGGAGATGTACTTGTTAATTGTTATGTAGTATTACCCTAAAAGGCCTTACTACCTTTTGTTCTTTGGCCCAATTAATAACTTATACATATGGGCCAACTTAAATTATTTAAATTGAACCAACAATATTGTTTTCATGCTAATTGGGCTTTAATCAAATATATACTTAAACAATGTAAATGTTTCAACATTTGTATAAAATATGTAATTAAAAATATTAAATATAATAATAAATCTTTTAAAATTTATAAATATGTATATAAAATATAGAAATACCTATTAAAACTTATATACGTATTAGTATAATATGGTACACTGTACCAAATTAGGTACACCGTACCAAATTATATGGTACATCGAACCGAAGCGAACCGGAGCGTACCGAAATGAGCCTACCCCTCTTCGTACCAAATTTTAGGGACCTAGCGAACCGCGTTCCCGTTTCTCGTTTCCGTACCGGAGCGTTATGCGTTCCGTGTGACTATGGTTTGAACCGTATGCTAGTCATAAACGATTTTTTTTGTCAGTTTACTGATTTTCATGAGTATGTAGTTGTACATATTTTATCTGTGATATTTGCATACATTGAATATTTTTATGCTTTTATGTTTTAAGGTGTTATTTGGATGATTGAATGCCTGCAAATGGTTTTTGTTATTATACAGTATATCAGCTATCTGAAAAGCCTCACTTCACTACCAGAGTGCTATGAAATATAGTGACAATCTAATAATGTAGACTGTAGAGTAAGGATTATTGTTATTTTTTCGTGCTTTTTTCCTTTGAATCTTTTGGCGTAACCTGGTTATCATTCACATCCAGACTGTTCGTTTTAAAAATGAGTTGGAGCGTAACATTACTATCAAGCTTGGGTATGCCAACGCGAAGATCTATAAGTGTGAAGATGAAAAGTGCCCGCGACCCATGTGTTACAAGTAAGAGTTCGAGTAAAGCAGTGTAACCGGTTCTATTGGCTTAATATTGCCTAGCTTGATATTAAAGATACAGTTTAACTTTTGTAGGGCCTATGGAAGTGGAAAAGAAGATAGCCCTGCTTGTGATGTGCCTGGATTTGAGAACAGCAAGATGAAATTGATGAGGCATGTATCTTTTGTTGATTGCCCGGTAAGTATACAAATAGGCTTCAGAAGTTATTGCTTGAAAGTTATTATCACAGATATGGTTTATTTTTATTTTTTAAGATGAGTCTATTCGCTACATTCCAGAAAATGACATTGACTGATAATCAGCATTTTGAACAATATATGTTGAAGATGGGTAATATTTATAGTCAGCACTCGGCATGCGAATACCAAACAAATGTCGACTCTCACAAGGCAGCTAACCACTACAAAATCAGAAAATAAAGAACAAAAAAAATCTAGAAAGAAGTCATTAACAAACATGCTGGGTTCATTATTAGAAGATTCTTAGTTATTTAAACATCCTGTATCGGGTAAATACGTATTTTTTGCTTACAAGAATACAGAAAAAAGAATTTTATTGTAACTACATAGCCAAACGATAAGTTTTCCTTTTTGTGGAATGAGCCATTTCCTTCTGACATTGATTCATAACAAATGATAGTCAACGCTCAACATTGAAGATTTTAACTGGATCATGGCAAAGGAATAGAAAATTGATGCTCCTTATATCAACTCAAACATGTATCATAGTAACAGAATTGCTAAAATACCAGGGAAATAGGTTGCAAATGGGTATAGAATGTGAATTGTAAGTACAACACAATAAAACTGTAGTAGCAACTCAAGGCTATTAGCTGTAGCAGTATAGCTAGTGGTAGAAGTCATCCTACTGTATGATACTACGTTAATCTGGAAATTGGTAAAATAAATCATTGCTGTTCTTAAATGATCCTAAAGGCGATTATTTACGAAGCTCACAGAGTCTCACGTGACAAGTGAGGCTGCAGCACAGAGCATGAAATTATAGAATATTCAAACCTTTAACCCCTTCTCTTGGCTAATAGTTTAATATTTTATTATTTTCACAGGGACACGATATTCTCATGGCTACTATGCTTAATGGAGCTGCTATCATGGATGGAGCATTACTTCTCATAGCTGCAAATGAAAGTTGTCCCCAACCTCAAACATCAGAGCACTTGGCTGCTGTTGAAATTATGCGACTCCAGCATATCATAATTCTTCAAAACAAGGTTGATCTCATTCAGGAAAATGTAGCCATAAATCAACACGAGGCCATTCAGAAATTCATCCAGGTTATATCTGTGATGCTCTTTATGTTTATTTAGGTATATTGTTATATGTTATTGAGTACTCATTGTCTATAATTCATCATATCAGGGAACTGTGGCTGATGGTGCACCAGTCATCCCAGTGTCTGCTCAGCTAAAGTATAATATTGATGTTGTATGTGAATACATCATAAAGCGTATTCCCATTCCAGAAAGAAACTTCATTTCACCACCAAACATGATTGTTATCCGATCATTTGATGTTAATAAACCTGGTGCGGAGGTTGAGGAAATTAGAGGTGGTGTTGCTGGAGGAAGTATTCTCAAGGTTTGTTCTTTAGCTGTTTTTTGTTTTAACCTTCATTTGTTTGGAATTATTCATTAAAGAGCCACCAACTAGCAAATGTTTTTTCTACTAAGTGTCGTAAAAATGTGTTTATATGAAACATCAAATGCCTTTTTTTTGTGTGTGTGTGTGTCTGTGCGCGCGCGAAATAACTTTTTTTCCTGAATGTTTTCTGTTTCTTTTGTGTAATTCTTCTAAGTCAAAAGTTTGCAACAAAGTTAAACTTCGCAAAAATAATGCTTTACCAAACTCCATTTGTATAAAAGAAAGTTCGAGAGTCTTGTTTTACAAACAAATAAGTTAGTTACAAGTCATTTTGGTTTATACACAAGTTTTATGACATTCTGGGAAAAATTCTTCTGTAATGTTGACTACTTAGATAGGTGCAGCATCTATCGAAGGTGATAGGTTTACAAAATTTCATTTTCACATAGCAATTTATCATGTTTACTGTTAAGCTTATCCATTGTTTTTGATTAGCATCATTTTATCATCTTGTTTTCAATGGTCAAAACATGAGTCATGGAATCATTTACATAGTGTTGTAAATCAAGTTACTGTTATTTCTGTTATGGGAATATCTTGGTGCATACAGGGTGTGTTGAAGGTAAACCAGAACATTGAGGTTCGTCCAGGAATTGTTGTTAAAGACGAGAGTGGCAACATCAAGTGCACCCCAATTTACTCTAGAATAGTTTCACTGTTTGCGGAGCAGAACGAACTCCAGTTTGCTGTACCTGGAGGTCTTATTGGAGTTGGAACTACAATGGACCCTATGTTGACTCGTGCTGATCGGTTGGTGGGTCAGGTTCTTGGGGAGGTCGGATCACTTCCTGATGTTTATGTTGAACTGGAGGTGAGCACTTGTTACATGCTTTATTTAAATAGTTGCAAGGGTTGATTCTATAATTTGAGCTAGTGGTAGCTATCTTAATCCATTTACTTAGAAATTAGTTTACCAGGGTGGTTATATATTATCCCTGATCGATCAATTCGCTAAACTTAGAAGTGATTGATTAAAAATGGAACATGTCAAGTGGGTCTAGTATCCCAAGGTCAAGGGTTCGATCCTCACACCTTGCAAGGCCGGAGGTCCTTTTCTACCTTTGGTAGAACCGGAAGCAGCCTCTCTACCTTTGGTAGGGGTAAGGCTGTCTACGTCTCAACCTCCACCATACACCGTGGAAGACGGTATTGGGACCCATAACCCTTGGAAGACGGTATTGGGACCCATAACCCGTGGAAGACGGTATTGGGACCCATAACCCGTGGAAGACGGTATTGGGACCCATAACCCATGGAAGACGGTATTGGGAGTTACTTTACTTTTATTAATAATTTAGTATTGTATTTTGTGTAATCATATATTCATATCCTGCACATAAATTTCTTTAAAATTTTCAAACAAAAAGGTAGAAAAAGGTTTGCAGGTCAACTTGAGATGGTAGATATTACCCAATTTACATAGGCCTGGTTATAATTTACCTCTAACGGGTCAAATGGAAGTTCAAATTTCTGGCTTAAAGGGAACATGTCAATTAGAATCAGAAGCGATATGAAGTGTATTTAATTGTTTGCGATTTAATTCTCTTGATTCAGAAAAGGGCAAATAATCCTTGCGGAACTACACATTCTGCAACCTCTAATTCTACCCGTTTGTGTTTCTTAAACAGGTGAACTTCTTTTTGTTGCGTCGGTTGTTGGGTGTGAAGACAAAAGGAACAGAACGACAAGGAAAAGTGTCAAAGCTATCGAAGGCTGAAATTCTTATGCTCAACATAGGATCAATGTCTACTGGAGCTCGTGTTTTGGCAGTTAAGAACGATTTGGCAAAACTGCAGCTGACATCACCCGTGTGTACAAGCAAAGGAGAGAAGATTGCACTGAGCAGGAGAGTGGAGAAGCATTGGAGGTTGATTGGTTGGGGACAGATTCAAGCAGGATTGACCCTTGAGATCCCACCGTGCCCAATTTAGACCAAGACATTTGAATTCCAGTTTTGCCTGCTCTTGTTTTTTTAATACTCGATTCTAAATTGTTATATCTGTTTTAGCTTTTTGGTAGCCATTGTGATTTTACACTATCAACTTGTACTTGCATTGAGCACAACTCCGCATGGTGTTTGAAGAAAGGATCATAAGACGTGCTTTTGTCTTCGTTTTTTTTTTTTTTTGCTTTTTTCTTTCTTTTAACCCAACTTACTGTGATAGTGATTTTGGTTGGTATATTATTTCTTAGACATGTTTATTGGCAAGAACAAAGAAGTTTAACCACCTTCTATCTACAAGTTAATTAAACAAGGGACTCATGTATTGTTTGTTAATGGCTGAGCGTTAAGTTTCTAGAGATGATTAATCAACAATGTGACAAAATGATGAATAGTGGCCGCGCTTGTAGGCACGGCTTGTTAATCTATGATCTTTTTAGGTCTTTCAAAGACTAAAACGGTAGTTCACTGGCGTAAACAAGATTCTAACTAAATAAAATGTAATATTAGCCAAAGTTCTCCGATCATGAGCCGGTGGGAATATGAATTACTCAGGCGTGAGCAAGAATAACGAAGAACTTACATAAAGATGTACAAATATCAAAAAGAGCAACAAATACCTTATAAACAGTTGATCAATGCAACACAACAATCGTGCAATGAAAAATAATGTTTCGTTTGTGTTTTTTTCTTCCTTTGCTAACTACTATACAGTCTGAAAATCATTTTTGACATAAATAATGGTTAACTTATTCGTATTTATTTTTTAGCCAAAGCACATGTGAATTGCCGGTGGAGGGCTCATGTCTAACGGTCGTCAACTTCCATTTGCTTCCTGCTAAGATTGCTTCTTAAGAAAGTTCCATGCAAGCAAAGCTGCTCCAACCGCAGGCTCAACCTGATTTAATCCAAGTTAGCAAACATCTAATCATCCGAAAAAATACATAAAAAGCGAAATATTATGGTCAAGTACCGTACACTTACCTTTGGTCGGATTGGAACCATTTTTGGGAACTCCTTGGAAACGCAACTAATAACTTCTTTACCTATATCCCACTTCCTATTGGCTTCAAGAACACCACCAACCATTACTAGAGGGCAAGATTCCTTTCCATCTGCCAAGGTTATTACACGTGACCAGATGAAGAAACAGACCCAATTGATGATAAAAATAAGTTTCTAACCAGAAGTATAAGGTTGCAAATTTGGATAGAACTGATGAAGGGGTCAATCATGAAATTTAATATAAAAATATATAAGTATATCTATTTCTTTTAAAGTTTGGATATGCACCTTCGCCACATAATTTGAGTCTGCAAATAACGGCTTTGACACTTGAGGCCAATTCCTGAACTGCATCAAGTAGTATGCTATTAGCAACTTCATCGCCTGCTTCTGCACACGATACTACAATTGGAACCAATGCTGCAATCCGGGCCCAAGATGGATCAGCGTAAGTCCACCTATATTCAAATCAAGTTTATCACTAACCACTCAAAACACATTACCTGATATAGGAGTAATGACAGAGAATCACATATATTAATGTAATAATTCTTAATTTATAATACCCAATTAATTCATCTGGAGATGAAAGTTCGAGTTGGTGCAGGATTCTGGATGTAAGCAGTGTTTGGGGGCCACGACCATCATACGCCCTTATTACTGATGTCAAAGCCATTGCAGCTATACCATATCCACTGCAAGTAAATTAAAAATTCCACATTTACATAATATGCTTATCGCTCAATATGTAAATACCAAAATTATACGATGCACAGTTACATAATATACCAACCGTATCTGTGAAATGTATAACTATACAAATAAGCAGATTAACCAACAATACAAATATCTATCATTTCTGCAAAATAACGGATCATATAAACATAATCTGAGCCATCACCAAGTTCTATACTTTTTATTTTTTATTGAATGAACTATTTCCTCCATTCGATGTATTCCTAGAGGAAAAATTGGGATCTCAATATGTTCTATCATAACTATGTATAACACCTTCTTGAAAATAAAGTGGCAAATGGACGAGTTGGATTATTTGAAGATGGAAATGACAAACATGCGACAGAAGAGACCTTTCTCTACAACAACTAAAGCGTACTCATGTGCTATTATGGATGTTGTATAAGGTAAAGCAAATACTGTTCAATTTAATGAATTGTGATCTTTGTATCGACTAATAAGTACCAATATAATGCATTCACTTAACTAATAATTAGAGTTGGTTCAGTACTATGGATAACCCTAAAGATTTTCCTTAAAATATTGATCACAAAAGCAGCCGTTTGACCAAGTGAGAGGATGAGAAGAAAGCTAAATATCTAGTTCCAGCTGTTAAAGCCTAGGTTAAAGAAACATCATACCTTCCCCAATCACCTAATACAGGTCCTGCACCAGAAGCCCGAGCTTCCCTTCCATCTTCAGTATACCCGTAAGCAATGGTCCCCGTACCAGCTATTAATACACACCCATGAAGCTTTCCCATGGTCCCACTAGCCATAGCAGCCACAGCATCATTGTGGACGAAACACTTCACATCATCTGGGAATATTGCTCTGAGAAGGAGAAAGAAATTAGAGTTTAAATAAAGTGGAATCATGGGAAGTGAGAAATTGGATGATATGCACAGATCGCTGACCTAAGCCAACTTAATATTCTTTCCTGATCTGACGGATGGTTAACTCCTGATACAGCTAAACAAACTGCTCGGACTGAAGATCGAGTAGAGCCTGATTTTGAAAGAGCATCTGCCATAACATGTTCTAATGTTTCCTTTGCAGCAGTTTCTGTCATGTATATGTAAAAAAATTATACATCAGATATTCACATTGCACAAGAGTTCGACTATTTAAGTACACACATAGATTATTTGTATGTGTTAACGTAGGTTGATTTTTATTAAAAAGTGATCACCAAATCCAAGAAGCCTAGAAAGGTACAATGAAATCAGATTAACAGGATTAATGGATGCATCAAAGGAGGGACCTATGCTTCTTATAATTGCCTAAAAGTTCCACATACTAACAACCATAGACTATGTTATTTTGATACCACTGTCATAATTCAGTGACAAACCATTGTTTGTTACCCCATTTTCTAAATCAAGATAGCAATGATTAGTTCTGAAATACAACTGTCGGAGCTTATTGGTCCTTCATAATTCAAATTATAAAGTGTTTGAAACTTTAAGCATAACAGAAAACAGCAGCCATAGATAAGGAAACCGCATAAAAAACAGCGGAACTATTACCTCCCACGCTATTATGATTGGAACATCCAGCAATTGCACGGGCTAAAACCGGAGGAGGGTCAGGCAGAACACAATCATCATCAAAATTGAAAATAGGCATACATATACACACGGTTGAAGTAGTCCCACCATCCAATCCCAATATCAAATCTTGACCCTCACCCTCCGCCTGTATTCCAAGCTCAAAATCCCATATTCCACTATTTCTCTCCCTTTTCATCACTTCACTCAGCCGCAACACTACACTACTTCACAGTTTCACTATACAAAAAACAAACACCACAAAATCAATAATCACCTCAAACACTTATAATCCATACATAATACAGTATCACTTATAGGGTGTTTGGGACTGCTTTTAGTGTTTGCAAATTATCTTAGGTCCTAACCTTCTTTTTCTGCGTTTTCTATATAAAAAACACAAAGGGTCATTTTTTTTTTCGAGCCGGCTTGCAAAACACTGTTTTCTTATTATCCGCATTTTGAAACGCAATAATCTCCTACAAAACGAAACCTCAAACACCCTTTACTCACCACAGCGTGAAACGATACTACTTTCACATAATTTCACTATTAAAAAATAATAAAAAAATTAAAAACTACCTCAAATTATCATAAATTCCATCATATCATATCATACAAAGATTAGTTAGTATATTAAAAACACAAACTAGACATAATTGCATCACTTACTACTCACCTAGTGTGTGAAATGATACAATAATTAATGGAATAAGGCCGGCAAATAGGTCAAGCAAAAGAGTGACCCCAGAAAGACAGAAATTAAATTATATTTAGTTAATCATGTCACCAACCAAATATTCTCTTATTAAATTGAAACATCAGGTTTAAGCAATTCAAAGAAATGATTAAAGTTGAAAAATATAGATTTGTAAATTAGAGAACAAGTGATACCAACGCTGTGTTCTCGAGTTATTTCATTAAAGAAAAGGGAAAGAAATGGAAGTAAACACTTTCCTCCCATATTTGGGCGGAAATGGAAGTAAAAAAAATTCATACAAATATAACTAACTTTACTTCCAGTTTACTTTCATTTCCTTCCCTTTTCTTTAATGACATAACTCGAGAACACGATGTGGGAGTAAACCTTTTCACTTTCCTTCCATTTTCTTTAATGAAATAACTCGAGAACGCAGCGCAAAGTATTCCAAATTCAAGGGGAAATATGTTCCTTTTTTTCTTTCTTTTCTTTTTCGAGTGTTAGTTTAGTTTTTGGTAAATAAGAAATAAGAAAATAGTTTTGGACAAATAGGATGTTAACCCACTCACCTTTACCCACTTTGTTAATTTCAATTGTTGTTTGTTTAGTATTTTTTTTGTTTCTTAATACCTTTTTACTTATCAAATTTATAATTTTTGTTCAGTATTTTTAGTTATGTATCTTTATAATAATTCTTTAGTATATTTTGTTTGTTAATACATTTGACTTATCAAATTTTATACTATTTTGTTATGTATTTTTAGTTTTATAGTTTAAAAAAAAAAAAAAAAAAAAAAAAAAAAAAAAAAAAACACTAAAAAATAAGGGGTGCCAATTAGGGTGTCAAAAAAGCCGACCCAACCCGAACCCAATTAAGCCTATTCGGGTCGAGTTACCTGGTTTATAATTTTATTCAGATCAATTCAAGTCAACAATGAGTTTCACAATTCCAAAAAAAATATGCAAGATCTTGTTCAAAAATAAAACGACACTCCCACCAGTCGTCACATAATACCCATGTTACCTTTGCCTCATATCATAACGAGTCGCAATGTCAACTTAGTGCCACCTTTTTCAAGACTTGAATATATGTATGATGAGCTAAAAGTTTTTGTTTGCTTATCGATGTACATTTGATGGTGTAGTTTTATTCACGATATGCAAACATATCTCTTATTGTCGTCATCTTTAATTACCTCATCTCTATAAAAGTGTGACACATAACTATCACTTTTCTCTTTTGCACCACTAACATCATGAATCTTAGACCACTGTTAGGTACTTTCGTGAAAACAATGAACCACGTGAATGAGTTTAATAGCATCAAATTTCAAAAAATGTTGCATGCTTTAAGCAATATATTGTCCAGTCTTATCGAATCGACTTGATTTTATTGTATTGTCAATTTTACTGTATTACACGGACCTATACCATAAATAATCCATGTCTAAGTTGTTTTCTTTTGTGGCCAACGAGTGAAATGGGTTCTATAACAATGTTAGCATGTTTTCCTAAACTAAAGATCTATATTTCACAATTTTTATGAGTTCTAAAAAAATCTCTATTTTTAATATGCATGTGCTTAAATTACAAGAAAGAAGCTATTAAGTAAGTAGTTGTTAGTGTTCAAAAAAGAAAAGAAAAAGTAAGTAGTAGTTGTTTATTACTTTATTAATTAATGTGGTTATCAACATTTAATTTAAATATATCTATTCATATTTATATATTCTATGCGACTATACCAAAAATTATCAGTTGGAAACTTGTAAGTTTGTGTTCGTATGAAAAATATGTTAATATAATGTTAAAAAACAAAATCATATTTAAATGTCAAAATTAAAATCAAACCAGAATATTTAATTTATTTTGATTTGGTTTTGACAACTCGGTTTTGATTTGGTTTTAGAATTGTGAACACCCTATTGGCCTATTCCCTTTAGACTGTGTTCTCTAGTTTTTTTTGAAGGAGAGAAAGTGAAAGGAATGGAGTGAAACATAAAATTTTTGTGTTCATTTAGTTTTTTTTTTAAAAAAGAAAGGAAGTGGTTGCTAGAGGAAAGGAAAGGGGATTAGTGTAATTTTTGAGTCATATCTTTCATCCCATATTTGAGATGAAAGCCGAGGAAAGAGAAACAACAAAAGCTTATAAGAAACTAAAATCCATGATGAAAATATTTTCAGCAATCTTTAAATCCAAAAAAGTTACTAATCACAATCCACCTTCATGCTTTAATTTACAGCACCTAGCTTACAAAATTCTATCGTCGCAATCATCTCCAATTTGTTCAAGATAATGGGTAGATCTTTTTATGCAAGATTGCATTGTTTCAAGCCACATTAATTAATAGATCTTGTTAGTAAAGAAGTTTTAGAATTGAAGGGGAGATCGTAGGGTGTTTTTTCCTTTTCTTTTTCTTTTATTCTACAAGATTGTGGATCTGGGTTTGGAAAAGGATAAGGTTTCTTTTCTTTTTCTTTTGTTTTGCACGATTGTGGATCTGGGTTTGGAAAGGATTATATTTGGTTTTTTTTGTTAATATATTCATGCCATCCTCTTTCGTTTCTTTCTTTTATGACTTGAGAACACAAAATGAAAAGATGGTCCTTTCCTTTACTGTTGGTAGCAAAAATGTTTTTACTATGAATGGCCCAACTACGTCTGATTCATCTTGGATGGGCTTACAAAATCATTCAGCAGATTGAAATTTTTCAAGATTGCCATTGCCTTAATCTCTCCAATTTTGTTGTTCTTTAAAGTTTAATCATCATTTTTCTTTTACATCAATAAAAGAAATTATGTTGTTTTACTAGTTGATGATTTGGCCAGCATTTGGCATTTGACACGAGAGAATCAATATTCTACATTTATTATTATTACTAGAAGGGTACCCGCGCAATGCAGCGGCGGGTAGCCGGGTACCGAGTGACTATTTTTGTGACAAGTAAATATTTTCATTTTAAACTTTTCTTATTTAGCATGTCCCAAATACTTTATAACGTAGTAGATATATGTTTTTCAAAAGTAAATGTCTAAATTATTAATGATGTAATAGTTAGCACTTTTATTTTTCAAAATTTTTCATTAAATTGGTAGTTATAAGTTTAGTGAACTTTTTCTATAAACAATTTTATTAAAATATATCATTATTGGAGGGGTTACTATATGGTTTAAATGACACTTAAATTTTCAAAATTTACATTAATTTTCTAATTTTCCTTTTATAGTAATGTTTTTTGTCTTAAAATTTTAAGACTTCTTTTTATGGGAAGTCTCAAATCCTTTATTATTATTATTATTATTATTATTATTATTATTATTATTATTATTATTATTGTTTATTTTATAAAACCACTGCTTTCATTAAACACGTGAAAAATTATTATTATTATTATTATTATTATTATTATACTCACGACTATTGAAATTCAAAAATGTAATATACGAAAGTCCTATTTTCTGGCACACACACTTGTCGGAGATTTTTTTGAATGCAATCTCTTTACGCTCAGATAGAGGTGTGACTGTCTACATTTCACCTCCCAATACCTCGCTCCGACAAAATGGATATTGTTGTTGTTATTGATTTTATATTTCTAGATGTTAAACTATATCAAATATTTCTGAATCTGTAGTCATGTGCCGGTCTAAGCCATGTACGTACTTTTATCGAGCCCATGTTTTTTAACCAGATTTTTATTGGGTTTTTCTAAGGCTCGGTCCAACCCATATTCTTGTGCACCTCTAGGCACTTATTATGAAATCAACCGCCATTTAACCCTTCCCAAAAGGCCATCAAACCGACCACTGATAAGGATCTAAGAGTAAGTCACTCCTTGATGGAAATCAGAAGGTGTTACTCCCTGATGGTTATCAAAAGGTGTTACTCTCTGATGGTTATCAGTGAGTGTAACTCACTGATAATTATCAGTGAATATAACTCACTGATTATCATTGAATGTAACTCACTGATGAAAGAAATCAGTGAGAGTTGTATAAAACTCAATCAACAGTCAAGCTTTAGGGAAGTCAAAGACCAACTGAAGAATCACTTTATAAACTGATGCGGTGTCTGGAAATAAAGTATAAGGAGCAACAAATAAAACCAGAGTCACTGAGATCTGACAAATGTCTCATTGACCCTGAAGACTTATCTCTGAGAAGCAACTTAGTCTCTGAAATATGGCTGGGAAACTTATTTGGAAGATAAGCATAAGGACTAATCAAAAGACCAGAAAGTAACATTTTGGTACAAATAGTTGTCAGCACTGGTAAACCAAAAGAATGATTAACAACATAACATACTAGGCACGTGTTATCTACTAAAAATTGGCAAGCTACTATACCCATGTGCATCCACAATATTTCCCTTCTATTTAAACCAGTGCTTTAAAACCTGGTTTTTTTATCAACCCGGTTTAGTCGCCGGTTCAACCGGTTGAACCGCCGGGTCGAACCGGTTTCATATTTATGTATATATATTTTTTACATTAATATGTAGTACGCGTTGCGTGATCTCATGATTTGTCCAGTTTTAATTCTACATTCAATTGAACTAATAAAAAAGATTAAAGACTCTACCGATAAACTTTGGTTTTAAGTTCTATAGCAAAGATTTGCAACAACAATCAACTTATGATTATAAGTTATAACGGCCTACATTAAAACTAATATTAGTTGGTGTTTCTAAAATAGTATATAACTCTAGTTTACGGTTTTATAAAATTTTAACTAACATTATTACTCATCACTTTAACTTGTCAATTAAAATTAGAAAGGCTAATTTGAAGAAGAAGAAAAAAAAGAAAAAAAAAATAGATTTTTGATGAAAAGTCATGACCCGGCCGGGTTTATTAAACCTGGTCAACCCGGGTCAACAAAAAATCGGCGGTTCAATCCGGGTCTCAAACAAGCAAAAAACCGGTCACATCCGGCCCGGTCTGCAAGCCGGTTCCCGGTTCAACCGGCCGGGTCAACCTGGGCTTTAAAACATTGATTTAGACTAACAATTGTAAATGGGATAAGCATAGATCTTAAACAAACATATAAAGTAATACTTATTATTATAGTTGATAGGATCTTCCTATCCCAGGAACAAACTAAACAAAGCTATCTGCATCTTGTCGTTCTAATAGGAGAGTTTCATTTGTCATAAACTTGAATAGTGTGCCGTAAACTATTCCTTATAAATATTGATTCATTTCTAATAAGATTTATAAGCGTTGAAAAGTACAAATGGTGTTATTGTGGTTATGGGTGAGCTTGGTGTTATTTTTATTATTAGTAGTAAGGTATCATCATTTGCTATTAACATAAATAATTATGATTTAGATAAACGTCTCTTTCTTTTTTCCCCTTATTAACATAAATAAATTATGATTTAAATTATAAAAACAGGGGCGGAGCCCTGAATTCGTGTTAAGGGGGCTGTAAGTAATTTGTATAATAACATACAATGCATAGGTCAATAGTAATACTTACTTGACAAGATGAGAACCTAAAGAAAACGAAACCAGGGTTCTCTTACGTAGTCGAGAAGAAAAGATAACGGTCAACATGTCGGGTCGCTTGAGTGGGCCGTGTACAATTTTACAGAAATGTATTGTTATATATAACATCAAAATCTTTATAAGTAGTTTGGGCTTGTATAACAAGTTTATATACCAATATAGTAAAAATATTTAGATACCCATATAACTATAAATTAATTCATAGTTATCTTCTAAAATTATTAACTATTCAAAGTGCAATTCCTAGTAAAACTTTGTTTTATTTTTTATATATTTCTTTTTGTTGTTATAAAAAATACTTTATCACATTGGAACCAACAAAATCATATGCAATTTACTGGTAAAAACATGAACATCTTTCTCTTTCTTCAATCATTATCTCCATCTTCTTCTCTTCCAATTTTCTTCTTTCAATTTTTTATTTAACCATCATTCTCCACACTAAAATCATCTCTGATTTCACTTCAATTCAGTTCAATCTTATCTCAAGGTGGTTTTTATTGACTGTGTAAGGCAGTTCCCAAGAAACCTCTACATAACTTCTAAACATATGTGATCCCCTTCTCTTGCACCACCTTAGTATGTCTTGCCGGGTCCGCCTCTGGCAAAGGGTGACTAAAACCAGTGACTACAACACACACTTATCATCAACACATAGTTATCATCGGACTAGCCTAAGGACGATGTTTGTCCCATTGGCAAGGGCTAGATTGAAGAGTTTATAAACACGTGATTGGAAACCAAGCCACAAGTTGGGGTAGTCGGGCCGGTTGGGGGTGGCTGAGCACCTGCTAGCCACCCTACTGGCTCCGCCTATGATGAAAATAGACACTTAGGAAAATCAACTTTCTTGTTACTAATATATAGTCAAAAAGTAAAAATATCTAAGAAACTTTTCAAAGTAAACAACGTATTTATATTGTGCATTCTAAAAATTCATAAAAAAACGAAAGTGTCAATATATTTTTCTGATCGTTTTTGGAAATTCATTCACTGGTATACTTTTCGTAATAAATATTGGGTCAATTTCGTATTTCTCCAATATGAACATCAAAATTCAACATTTTCTCAAACATTTATCAAAATCATTGCACATTATGTATTATCCACATGTAAGTTGAGAATATGACATTTGGAGATTTATATTTGGTAAATATAAAATTATCTTTACATATTGCATTTCATTTACGTAAAATTCAAGTAAGATGATTATTGTAATTCTTTTGTCATCTAGTTATAGTTAAGCGTAAAACCTATACATCAATTTATAGTTAAGAGTTAAGAGGGGAGTTTATGCCGTTTTTGTTTTCTTGTGAAAAAAATTGATCGTGACTATAGAGTTAATTATAAACTTCATCCTTGTGGTTTGCACACATAACACTTTTCGTACTTTTTTCAAAACAATTACCCCGCCCATATCTATGCTTGTCAAATCTTCTACCATTCGTCTTTTGACCAAACGAAAACTTGTTTTGATCATTAAGTCCATAGTTACTAAACGGGCATTAGTCCTTCGTTAGTCCTTTTAAATCCATATAGACCAAACAAGCATCAGTAACTTTTACATGACGGGACGGAGATAAGGTTAACTTGCCAAAGTTAAACCTAAAGGGGTGTTTTCAAATATAGTACTTATTGGTACCCGGATGGGGCAAACCAACGAGAGTTGTCAAACTCCAATAGATCTATCAACTATATTCACGTTCACTCGCAAGTGATTATGGTTCATGAATTTTAGTTATGTAATGGTGGCAGAAAGTAACACTCGTGCAATAACCAAAGAAAAAGACTTGTATTCAGTTTAAAGCATGTATCCCCCTCACAGGGTTTGTAAAGCATTTAAAAGTGAGGCTATGAAAACTCACCTGGGTCTAAGGCAAGTGGGATATAGACTTAGACAGCTTACTCACGTATCCTTGGGGTAGTGTATGTGTGTGTATGTCAAGTTCTAGTTATTGTTTTTAGGTTTCTCAAGTAATCACACTTAGGGTTTCTAGATTTAGTTATAACATAACACCGTTCGTGACATCATAATTCAGAAGTATAACTCCTCACATGAAGATCCCTACTATTGTATTATGTTATTTATAACAAAATACCGTTCGGGCCCTCATAATTCATAAGTATATAACTCCTGACACGAAGCTCCTTACTATTGTGCCATGTTGTTATTAGTTTTTATATATAACATAACACCGTTCGGGCCATCATAATTCAGAGGTCATGTAGTAAACGTTTGAGGAGCCAGGACACTTTAATTCGTAAACCCAGCAAACTCGTCAAAACGAATACCCAAATGAAACCCCTCACATGAAGCTCCCTAGTATTGTGTTATGTTGTTAAGTAAAAATAGGTTTTTATAAGAGAAAATTGCAAAAATTGTCCTTGTGGTACTATTCCCAGCAAGGAATTTGAGACTTTGCCGTTTTCTTCACCTTTATGCTCCAAAACGCTTCCTTTTTCAGATTTCTCCTCAAAAGTACCTAAAATGACAAAAGGAACGATTTAGGGCAATAATTGATCAAATAATCACGAATTCGGGCTTAAATGACCCCTTAAAAGCGGTACACTTTTTGCCTCATCAAATACCCTTACACTTGAGATTTGCTTGTCCTCAAGCAAATGCGCTTTTATTCTAATCAAAATACAAGTTAGGGGTCATTTAACACTAATATAAAAGTAATTACAACAAATAATCGTTCCACTAAAAACCAAAAACATGCACGGAGGTCATACACTAGCACCTCACAAATAGTGTTTAGATACTCACATCTCTCGGGTGTAATAAGGTATATATCACGATATGGAAATAGAAAACATCTCTCACTGCTTGTCATAGCAAATAGATTACCATAGGCTTGGGAAAGGATCAAACCTCCACCACTTGGCGTAAGCACCTAGGATAAACTATCAAAGAGGTCTTTTAAAGGGTTATAACGTTAGGTGTAGGGATATGGAAAACACGGTTTTGTTGGATAAAGGCAATATTTACTGGTGACGAGTTAATCATCTTGTTTAATTACATGTACAATATGGCGTTGTTAAGCCAAGACTCGACTCGACTTAAGCTAATAAATAAAAAATAACAAAAACATAAAACAAACATAGAATGAAACGGGATGGTAGTACGTATGTTTTTTCTCTTTTCTTTTTCTATTTATTTTTCATACACTTTTACCCTACCATCCAAAATAATACATCATAGGGGAGTTACATCCCCCTTACACTTGAATTTTTACATACTTTACAATCAACTATTCTAATGACTCGAATCAAGATAATCAAAACACTTAGAGTACTTTTAAATACTAACGCACATATGGGGTAATAATTGACGTCATCACCATTACTCCATTACAATAGTACTTTAACCATGAGTCCCAATCATCCCAAAACAATATGTACAAGATATGACTCGACTTAGCAACCATGTAATCAATTAGATAATTAACTAAGAGTTTAAACATATAACAATAATGCACTAAAGATGAGTGCATACACGGAAGGCTAAGGCGATTTGGTTGCACATTTGGGGTGGATTGTTAACAAATTCTTCCTTTAAGTAAAATGCTTAAAGTTAGAAATGAAAAGATAGGCTCGGAGGGGTGTGCTAGGGGTATCATGTACTAAAAATGAGTACAATGCCAAGGTGTGGGAAAAATTAATTGACTTTACTAGTCAAGTAATATACGGGTTTAAACAAAAGGGTGATCTTAATGCCTCTTATCATGTAGTAAATCCTACTACACGAATGTAGTCTCACTAGCGGTCTCGGGATGCATCACTAACGCAAGTTCTAGAATCTAAATGCTACCGGTACACTCATAAGCACTAATAATAAATGCTTTTCTTATCAAATCTAAAGGCGAACCTCACATATTTGGGTGAAATTTTTTTTAAGTGGTACGGTTTTGTGCTAGTCATACGACTCCTATCCATGAGACACTTGTTAAGGCTAAAGTTTCACTCCTGAATGTTGTAAAAAATTTTAAATTTGGCGCTAAAATTACACTAACAAGTATTTCTCTTAGTTTTATTACACACCTACTATCAAACAAACAAACTCAAGTGCAATTGTATCCTATAAGGTATCATCATTTACCCTCCCCTTACACTTAGGATGAACATTGTCCCCAATGTTCAATTAAAGGATGTAAAAGTAAAATAGGTAAAAGAATGAGAACAAATACTCCCCTGATTCGTTCGGTGTGAATAGTGTGTCAGCAAGGTTAGATATTCCTCCAAGAATATGAATGTTGAAAGCTTCCATCCAGAAATATAAATCATCTTCTTGTCATATATAACCTGTCAAACCTGAGAAAACAATCAAGGCAAACCTCGCGTAAAATCGGCGGCAATCTATATATACTAACAAATCCTAGAAAACAATTTAAGATATAATCCTTGTGGAATGAATGTTTGCAGATTTCCTGGAGTTTACAAAACTAAAGAATTAACAAAAACTTTAAGACTCCGGTATAAACAAAACTCACAAAATTTTTCAGAATTTTGGTACCTGACGCCATCAGGTTTTAACTCCTGACGCCGTCAGAATGTTCCTGGAAAAATCTTATGTTAAGTTTTCGAAAAATTTCTGGAAAAACTCGTGCCTTATTTCCTGGAAAATCCTGCAAAACATCATTATGACTCGATACAAGCATTTGACTCAAACAAATACTAATATACATGCTCATTTAATATTGTGGCGAATCATGATCATTTTCGTTCTTATAAACAAATTTGGGTTTCTCCTTACACTTAGCTTTTGCAAAATACCTTCATATGTAATTAAGACGAAGTTAAAAACAAAATAAAGCATTTTCACAATTTAATTTGAAACATGATCTACCAACAATAAAAATAAAACATGCATACGGAAACAAATAAAATCAAATAAATAAAAACACACAAAGCATGGGTTGCCTCCCAAGAAGCGCTTTTATTTATTTACGTGTATTTTAGCTAGACTCAAGGTCATGGGCTATCCTATATGTGTGAGCTCCTCGTTGAGGACATCCTTGGGATCAAACTTAGGTTTCAATTTTCTATCGGTTTTCTTGGTACGGTGTGACTTCTCAAACTTTTCTCCATCCGGATCATATAGGATCATCTTCATATGCCATGATCCGTCACCTTCCTTAGGTGGCTTGTCCCAATTTCATTTACACTTACCCCCTTCCCTTTTCCACTTGTTCATCTCTAGGTTGATAGGTATTACGCTTAAGAACTCAATCATTTTCCTAAAGACTAGGGGATCCTCAAAAGGGTTTAGTTCCTCATCTCTAGCTATGAGTTGTTCTACCGAATGTGTCTTATCAATGAAATCTTTTTCTATATAAAATGGGCATTGAGGTCCTGTAAAGTTTGTTGAGGGGATCGATTACACGATAAGGTGGTTAAACCTTCGTTCTTTGTGTATGAGATATGTTTGTGTGAATATGATTAAGTATGCGGAATCTACTTAATCACACTTAGAAGATTTATGTTTATTGTTATGGAAATGGAATAGTTAACACCAAACGATTCAATATTATTCAAAACAAAATAATACGAGTGATCTTTAGCTTATCACTAGGGTTACAAAGACCTTGAATCTTATGTTTGTTCTTTCTATTTTCTGTATATGAGAGTTGTGTATGGCATTGTCTCTTTTTGTCACACATATCTACATATCTAAGATTTTCCTTTTATAGTTCAAGGAAATATCTTTTACTAACTACATGACTCAACAAATAACTAGCTTATGACTAATCACTATTCTAGCTTAGTCATACAAGATACATCATGTATCTAAGATAAACAACTCACTTGGAGTGTTCAATTTGATGACTAGAACTAAGATATTATCTTTTTATGCAAGTGTTGAATAAGTCGGTCTTATCTACACAGCTGTTTGTTATGAGTCATAGCTGCACAGTCATAGCAGCAGCAGAGTCAAGCAGTAGCATGATTCAGCAGCAGAGTCAAGCAGTAGTATGATTCAGCAGCAGAGTCAAAGCAGTAGTATGATTCAGCAGCAGAGTCATCAGCAGTAGAATCAAGCAGCAGTGGAAACGAATCACCTTCAGTGGAAACAGTTTTCAGTAGAATCCATCAGTGGAAACTTGCTTTGATTCTTCTGATATTTAATTTCTAACAATCCTCCCCTAAACATGTGAATCAAATTCAAACATGTTTTTCTGAATTAAATGAGGACTTTGTGAAGATCTTTCAAACACTTCATTGTCAGATTTGGTTGATCTGAACTTTCTTCTCTTCTGAGTGAATGAACTTATCTTTCTCTGGAACTTATCTGCTTTCTGATCTTTCAACAAGTGATGAACAAACGTAGTGAACTGAAATTGAATCTTTTCAACTTTTTGACCTAGATAGAACTTTCTCCTTTGAAATGCTTCATCCTTTCTGAATACAACATTTAAGAATGTTCTTGTCATTTTCAACCTCTATGTCATCATCTTGTATGATCTTGTCTTTTCTTTTGGTTAATCTTCCTTAAACTGGGCTTGAATTTCCTCCCCTGAGATGTTTGTTTCCTCCCCTGAGATTCAAATAACATCCTCCCCTTGTTTGAAAGATTTTCTCACAATCATAACATCATCATCTGATCTAGCATTTTTCCATGTTTTCAGACAATTTGTACATGAAGCCATCAATTCCTTAAGAGTTTAAGATTCTGTCCTCATCACTTCTAGGTGTGTTAACTCCTATGAGAGGTGATTCAATGGACAATTTTGACTTATGGTCCATCATTTGATGGTTTTTAAAGTCATCTTTTGAAAATCCTTTTAAGAAACTTTTGCCTTAGCAGTATGTATATGATTTTATTATGAAAAATCATACTGCTTACAACCATTTTGAAGGGATTAAGTGTGTAACAGACACTCAATCAAAATTTCGGTTTAAAGCAACCTCTGGTTGTGTGAGAACCAATGATTTCAGTTATAAATAACCGCCTGTGTATAGATAAACCTATTCAAAAGGCTTTCTTTACAGGGTTTCCAGCTCGTGGCATTTGTTACCTCTAACACAAGTGTTAGATTCACTTTTGCTCGCTGTTCTTTCTATCAGATATCCGTAGATTAGTCACATTATACTTAAAAGTATAAAATGATAGAAAGTGAGTTGTATCAGTGATTAACTGATCAACTAATTTGTCAATTCAAAGTGAAATATCATAATCAGATTCCAAGAAAGAAGTTTTAAGGATTTTTGAAGTCCCAAACTTTTTCTATCATGAACCTATTATATCAGTGGAAATGATCAGCTTTCAGCAGCAATGATCAGCAGATTTCACTTGAAATAACTTTTCAGCTCAAACATTCATACCTGAAACTGTTAGTCTAAAACCAAATAAACAAAGTACAAAGTACTTATCTTGAATTAGAATAATCATAGAACTAACTGTATGAATAACTTCAAATATTGTTAATAGTAGTCTTTAAATAACAAAGTTAGATGCATTAACAAAAATCTATATACAAAAACACATTATATTGAAAAATTTAAAGATTAAGCATTCCAATACTTGCTACCAAGTACTGAAATCTTCCAACATCAAAAGCTTTGGTAAGAAGATCTGCAAAGTTTTGATCTGAAGCAATTTTCATTACTTGAATTAACCTTTTCTCATTGCAATCTCTTATAAAATGATGTCTTATTTCAATGTGTTTTGTTTTAGAATGTTGCACGGGATTTTTAATAATGCAAATTGTACTACTATTATCAATATGTATAATGGTATGTAAGAAATTGTACCCATAATCAAGAAGTTGGTTTTGAAGCCATAGAACTTGACCACAGCAACTTGCAGCAGCTACATATTCAGCTTCAGTTGTTGAATTTGCCACAATTGTTTGCTTCTTACACTGCCATGAGATAAGTCTGCATCCAAGGAATTGACATCCTCCGGTTGTTGACTTTCTGTCCAAGCTAGCACCAGCATAGTCACTGTCTGAGAATGCTATCAAATCAAAAGGTGATTCTCTAGAATACCATAATCCCAACCTTGGTTGACCTTTGAGATATCTAAAAATTCTTTTGACTGCTGTTAAATGAGAAACCTTTGGAGTTACTTGAAATCTTGCACATGCACAAACAGAGAACATGATATCAGGTCTGGATGATGTAAGATACATCAAAGAACCTATCATAGATCTGTATGTATGTACATCCACATTTTCTCCATCTGCATCTTTAAGAAGTGGCTTCTCAGGATCTAGTGGTGTGCTTGCTATTTTTGAATCAGCAAATTGAAATTTTCTAAGGATCTCTGCAACATATTTGTCTTGACTAATAAATATGCCTTCAGATGATTGCTTAACTTGCAGACCCAAAAAGAATGTAATTTCTCCCATCGAACTCATCTGAAACTTATCTTTCATAAGTTTTTCAAAGTCTAAACACATCTCCTTCCTTGTAGATCCAAAGATAATGTCATCCACATACACCTGTACTAACAGAAGATCTTTCTTGTGCTGTTTGATGAAAAGTGTCTGATCAATCTTTCCTCTTTGAAATCCATTCTCTAATAAATAGGAAGCTAGTGTTGCATACCAAGCTCTTGGTGCCTGATGTAGGCCATATAGAGCTTTAACTACCTTGTACACTTTGTCTGGATGGTCAGGGTCAGTGAAGCCTGGAGGTTGTGTAACATACACCTCTTCTTCAATTGAACCATATAAAAATGCACTCTTGACATCCATTTGGTAAACTGTGAAGTTCATAAATGAAGCATAAGCTAAGAAAAGCCTAATTGCCTCAATTCTAGCTACTGGAGCATAAACCTCATCATAGTCTATCCCTTCTTCTTGTGTGTACCCTTGTGCTACTAATCTAGCTTTATTCTTAATCACTATGCCTCTTTCATCCCTTTTATTTCTAAAAACCCATCTAGTGCCAATTACTCTTACACCACTAGGTAAATCAACTAGCACCCATACCTTTTGAATCTTGAACTGAAGAAGCTCCTCTTGCATAGCCTCTAACCAGCTTGAATTCTCTAGGGCTTTATGAATATTCTTTGGTTCATCTTGTGAGAGAAAACATACAAACAAACAGGAGTTTGAAGACTCATGTTGCTTTGAAGCATAAAGGGCATCAAGAATCCCTTTTTGATCTGAAGACATCAGTTGTTGTCTTGTCTTCACACCAGATTGTACATCTCCAATCACATTTTCTAGGGAGTGGACTTTGTGAATTCGTGTTTGTGGAGTGGAAGGAACTTGATAATCAGATGGAATATTGCACAAATCCACCTCATCTTCTGAAAAGTCTGATTTTGTTTCTTCTGAAGGACTATCAGCAGAGACAATTTGCTTATCAGCAGGAATTGTTTGATCATCAGCTGGAACATTTTGCTGTTCTTCTGTTCTTCCTTCTCTGATTTTATCTTCAACATCTTCTTTAGCTTTGCCAGAAGAAGATTCTCCATTGGTTGAAGTTGATTCCACATTGGTATTTGACCATATTGGCATCATCACATAGTCTTGATGTGTCTTCTTGTCTAACCTTGCCTCATCTGTCGCTTGTGAACCTGAAAAATCATTAGTTTCTGCAACAACAGGCACATAATTCATTGAATGGGTTAGAGTTTCAAGATCAAATAGCCATTTTGGTCCTTGACCTTCTACATTAGACTTGTTCTCTAAGAACTCTATATGTAGACTCTCTTCTACTCTCTTAGTTCTTATGTTGTATATTCTAAAAGCTTTGCTATTTAAAGAATATCCAACAAAGAAACCTTCATCTGCTTTACCATCAAATTTTCTCAAATGGTCTAAGGTATTCAGAATTGTCACATGACATCCAAAAGGTCTAAGAAATCCTATTGCAGGAGTTCTACCTCTAAAAAGCTCATATGATGTCTTATTGTGAGGCTGTACTATTAAAACTCTGTTCTGAACATAACAAGCAGTGTTGACTGCTTCAGCCCAAAAAGTTATAGGCAACTTTGAATCAGCTAACATAGTTCTAGCAGCTTCTATTAGTGTTCTATTCTTTCTTTCAGCTACTCCATTCTGTTGAGGAGTTCTAGCAACACTAAATTCTCTTTTAATACCTTTTTCTTTGCAGAAATCATCCATAACTCTATTTTTAAATTCTGTCCCATTATCACATCTAATGACTTTTACTCTTTTGCTTACTAGGTTTTCTATCTCTGTAATGAAAGTCTTAAGGATGTTTGAAGTCTCATCCTTAGTTCCTAAAAAGAATACCCATGTAAATCTACTATAGTCATCAGTAACAACTAGACAAAATCTCTTATGCATTATACTACTTACTGAAACAGGTCCAAATAAGTCCATATGAAGCATAAACAATGATTGACTGATAGAGTTAAAAATCTTGGGCTTACAAGTGACTTTGTGTTGTTTGCCTTTAAGACAAGCAATGCATGTTTGATCATTTTCAAAACGTTTTTGAGGTAAACCTCTTACCAAACCATTCTTAACAATCTTATTTATGGTTTTGAAGTTAATATGACCAAGTCTCCTATGCCATAACATAGATTCATCTAATGTGGCCTTTGCAACAAGACAAGTTAAAGCATCTTTAGAAACAATGTTATTCATATCAACACTGTACATATTGCCCTTCCTAGGAATTTTAAGAAGTACTTGACTTTCATCAGGCATCTTAAAATCAGGAGAAAGTACAAGACATTTAGTCTCAGTAAAAAGAACATTATTCTTTCTGTCACACATTTGTGAGACACTAAAGAGATTATACTTAAGCTCTTGCACATAAAACACATCTTCAAAATCTAATTTACTGGTTTTGATAGTACCTTTACCAGTAATCTTTCCACCAATTCCTCCTCCAAAGGTAACATATCCACCATCAATTGATTGAAAGTTGGAAAGATAAGACATGTTGCCTGTCATGTGCCTTGAACACCCACTATCTGAATATCCTTGATCTTCATGATCTATTGGTGAATGTCCCTGCACAAAATAAAAGAATTAGTTTTCCTTGGGGATCCAAGCCAACACTGACTTGGATCTGCCTCTTGCATCAATGAAATGTAATCTTTTGAGGACTGTTGATGCAACATTGGATTTAAGAATCCAACATGCTGAGGCCTTAACAGCATTTGCCATGTTACCCTTAGCAGCAGTATGCTTAGCAGAAGAAACTGCTAGCTTTGGTCTCCAAACTTGTTTTTGGACCACTGCTTTTGTTTGAATGGGCCTTTGAACAATATTAGATGCATGTTTGAAAGTTGTTTTTGCATCTTTAATTGTTGATTTTGGGTAAACAGTCATATATGGTTTTTCAACAGAAACCATTTTCCTTTCAGCAGGAACAGTTTTTGTGACTGTTTTGGGTTTTGATCTATTAGAATTAGAGTGAAAATGAGATTTAGGTGTTTGCCTTTTGTAGTTCACTCTATTACTTTCATACCCAGATACCCATTGATTACAGAAAGCTGCAAGATGGTCAAAACTACCACAAATGAAACAAGCTTTATTGTGAAAAGCAAAGTCATCACCTAGTTGGTAAGACTTGAGGTTATTCCAATTTCTTTGGTTACCTCTGGGCTTGTTTGTGGTTCTATATTGTTCACAATATCTAACTGGTTGCCTAACATGTTTTTCATTGGTCTTAGGCCTATCAGTATTGTGTTTGACTATCTTAGGAACTCTTGTTCTTGCTTTCTTAACCACTTCAGGTTTAGACATAACCTGTTTGTTTACAAAGGACACCTTGTCCTGAAAAAGTAATGTTTTACATGAACATTTACTTTCTTTCTTAGGCTCATCAGCTACTATGTTAGAGTTTAGTTGAACTCCATATTGTAACTCAGGTAGCTGAAATTCAGGCAATCCTGAATGCTCTAGGTCTATCCCTGGGGGTTTTGGGATACCTCTATAAGGGGGTGGGGCTGCATTATATCCTAATCCTGACTTAACTTTATTATTCACTTGACTGTCTATTATTTTGTTTACATTTTTAGAAGCATGTTCAAGCTTCTCTTTAGTCAATTGAATGTTTTCTTTCTCAGTCTTAACCCTATCCAATGCTTCTTTTAAAGCCTCAATGATTTGATCTTTAAATTGATTATCATTTTCAAGTAAAGTTTTAGCATCAGTAAAGGTAAGTTCATTCCTTTTATAATGTAGGATTTGCCTTTCTGCAGATTCTAAACCACTTTTATAATTGAAACAATCTAGATCAGATTTGGCGTGTCGAACCTTTTGGTCATCATACTGTTTAATTAAGATTTTTAAGTCTTTAAGAGCAGTACAAGTATTTGAACAGGTTTTATGATCATGTACCTCAGGTGCAGTAAATGCCATAAGAGCCATCTGTGAAGAACCCATTTCTTCATCATCCATGAAGCTCCAATCAAAACCTAACCCATCAATTGCTACCATAGCTTTTGGTTCAGACATCTCCCCTGTATTGGATTTTCTTCCAACATCTCTATTTCTGCTATCTTGCTATCTTGGCCTTCTACATTCTCTTGAGAAGTGTCCCATCTCGTGACAGTTGTAGCATTCTATCTTTGACTTGTCATAACCAGCAGGATCATTGCTACTGATTGTGATCTTCTTCCCCGTCCTTTGATAGAATTTCTTAGCTCTCATGCTAAGAAGAGAAATTTGCCATTTTAGATCCATTTCCTCCAGATCATCATCATTGATCTCTTGAAGGTCTTCATGAGTTAACATGGATCCATTATGTTTGCTTGTGAAGAAAGCACAACATGTTTTCTCATCCAAAATTCCAAAAGTACTACTTGATGAACTTGCAGCACTTGCAACATCATGAACTTTTTCATTAGTAACTGGAACTGAATTACTAGGAGATGACATAAATGCCATGTTCCCAGTGCTTGAACTAGTACCTCCAGTTTTCTTCAAATCTTGCTCAACAATCTTAAAGTTGCTATACAGATCCATAAGATCCATGGTGTCAATGTCTGACTTGTTCTTCCAGACAACAACATGCATAGCCCATTCTTCAGGTAAGCTTCTCAGAAATTTTGAGTTTAAATCTTCTTGAGGTATTTCAACTCCAAGAATAGCAAGTTGACTCACAATATTCTGTAGCCTGTTGAACATATGGTCTAAAGATTCATGGTTGGTTGATGTGAAATTTTCAAACTGTTGCTTAAGAAGAGTCTTCTGGGTCTTCTTGGTGGCTTCATTCCCACCATACCTTGCAATAATGGCCTCAAATAACGATTTTGCATCTTTGAATTTGCTGAAGTTTATAAGTTGATCATTTGGAATGGTCATCATCAGCATGCTTCTGGCCTTTAGGTCATTCTTCTTCTTAATTCTGTCTTCTGCAGTTTGTGGCTTGGTTTGCAGCTTATCAACTTCCTTACCATCAACTGTTGATGTAGTGGTTGTAGGCTTGTAAGAATCTCCATCTTCAATGATTTCCCACAGTGCATAATCTTGCACTTGAAAATATTGTTCTATTCTTAACCTCCACATCTCAAACTCATTCTGTTTGAGCATTGGTAACTTAGCAGCAACATTTGTTTGAATAGACTCAACATCCATTTCTAACTTCTTCTTCTAAAACAAAAATATCAGCCTGTCAAGCTCTGATACCACTTGTTGAGGGGATCGATTACACGATAAGGTGGTTAAACCTTCGTTCTTTGTGTATGAGATATGTTTGTGTGAATATGATTAAGTATGCGGAATCTACTTAATCACACTTAGAAGATTTATGTTTATTGTTATGGAAATGGAATAGTTAACACCAAACGATTCAATATTATTCAAAACAAAATAATACGAGTGATCTTTAGCTTATCACTAGGGTTACAAAGACCTTGAATCTTATGTTTGTTCTTTCTATTTTCTGTATATGAGAGTTGTGTATGGCATTGTCTCTTTTTGTCACACATATCTACATATCTAAGATTTTCCTTTTATAGTTCAAGGAAATATCTTTTACTAACTACATGACTCAACAAATAACTAGCTTATGACTAATCACTATTCTAGCTTAGTCATACAAGATACATCATGTATCTAAGATAAACAACTCACTTGGAGTGTTCAATTTGATGACTAGAACTAAGATATTATCTTTTTATGCAAGTGTTGAATAAGTCGGTCTTATCTACACAGCTGTTTGTTATGAGTCATAGCTGCACAGTCATAGCAGCAGCAGAGTCAAGCAGTAGCATGATTCAGCAGCAGAGTCAAGCAGTAGTATGATTCAGCAGCAGAGTCAAAGCAGTAGTATGATTCAGCAGCAGAGTCATCAGCAGTAGAATCAAGCAGCAGTGGAAACGAATCACCTTCAGTGGAAACAGTTTTCAGTAGAATCCATCAGTGGAAACTTGCTTTGATTCTTCTGATATTTAATTTCTAACAATCCTCCCCTAAACATGTGAATCAAATTCAAACATGTTTTTCTGAATTAAATGAGGACTTTGTGAAGATCTTTCAAACACTTCATTGTCAGATTTGGTTGATCTGAACTTTCTTCTCTTCTGAGTGAATGAACTTATCTTTCTCTGGAACTTATCTGCTTTCTGATCTTTCAACAAGTGATGAACAAACGTAGTGAACTGAAATTGAATCTTTTCAACTTTTTGACCTAGATAGAACTTTCTCCTTTGAAATGCTTCATCCTTTCTGAATACAACATTTAAGAATGTTCTTGTCATTTTCAACCTCTATGTCATCATCTTGTATGATCTTGTCTTTTCTTTTGGTTAATCTTCCTTAAACTGGGCTTGAATTTCCTCCCCTGAGATGTTTGTTTCCTCCCCTGAGATTCAAATAACATCCTCCCCTTGTTTGAAAGATTTTCTCACAATCATAACATCATCATCTGATCTAGCATTTTTCCATGTTTTCAGACAATTTGTACATGAAGCCATCAATTCCTTAAGAGTTTAAGATTCTGTCCTCATCACTTCTAGGTGTGTTAACTCCTATGAGAGGTGATTCAATGGACAATTTTGACTTATGGTCCATCATTTGATGGTTTTTAAAGTCATCTTTTGAAAATCCTTTTAAGAAACTTTTGCCTTAGCAGTATGTATATGATTTTATTATGAAAAATCATACTGCTTACAACCATTTTGAAGGGATTAAGTGTGTAACAGACACTCAATCAAAATTTCGGTTTAAAGCAACCTCTGGTTGTGTGAGAACCAATGATTTCAGTTATAAATAACCGCCTGTGTATAGATAAACCTATTCAAAAGGCTTTCTTTACAGGGTTTCCAGCTCGTGGCATTTGTTACCTCTAACACAAGTGTTAGATTCACTTTTGCTCGCTGTTCTTTCTATCAGATATCCGTAGATTAGTCACATTATACTTAAAAGTATAAAATGATAGAAAGTGAGTTGTATCAGTGATTAACTGATCAACTAATTTGTCAATTCAAAGTGAAATATCATAATCAGATTCCAAGAAAGAAGTTTTAAGGATTTTTGAAGTCCCAAACTTTTTCTATCATGAACCTATTATATCAGTGGAAATGATCAGCTTTCAGCAGCAATGATCAGCAGATTTCACTTGAAATAACTTTTCAGCTCAAACATTCATACCTGAAACTGTTAGTCTAAAACCAAATAAACAAAGTACAAAGTACTTATCTTGAATTAGAATAATCATAGAACTAACTGTATGAATAACTTCAAATATTGTTAATAGTAGTCTTTAAATAACAAAGTTAGATGCATTAACAAAAATCTATATACAAAAACACATTATATTGAAAAATTTAAAGATTAAGCATTCCAATACTTGCTACCAAGTACTGAAATCTTCCAACATCAAAAGCTTTGGTAAGAAGATCTGCAAAGTTTTGATCTGAAGCAATTTTCATTACTTGAATTAACCTTTTCTCATTGCAATCTCTTATAAAATGATGTCTTATTTCAATGTGTTTTGTTTTAGAATGTTGCACGGGATTTTTAATAATGCAAATTGTACTACTATTATCAATATGTATAATGGTATGTAAGAAATATGTATAATGTTGCACGGGATTTTTAATAATGCAAATTGTTGAAAGTACGGTTAGAGGGTGGACCGTTTGGTTGGTAACGATTAGGTGGGTTGGAAGAATTGTTTTGGGGCATGTTTTGGTTTTGTTTCCACCTAAGGTTCAGGTGATTTTTCCAAGAATGGTTGTAGGAATCACCGTAAGGGTTTGGCTCGGGTTTGAAAGTGTACCACTTGTCTCCCGCTTCGTCGGTACGCGAGGATGCGTAATCCGCAAAAGCTTGTCCGGGGAGTTCCACGCAATCACGAGTGTCATGGGGACCACTACATAATTCGCATGAAGAAGTGATTTTGTTCACTTGGGTTGAAGGCTTAGGAGCTTCGTAGGATTTCATGAGAAACTTGACTTGGTCCTCAAGCTCCATGATCCTACGGTTGGGAGTGCTAGAATTGTTCGAAGGCAAAGATATTGCCTTGACCGTTTTGTTCAAATCACGGGGATCATTCCAACTTTCTTTGTCCTAGAGAGCAAGATCTTCTATGAGTTCCCATGATTCTTCCGCACTTAGATCACGTAGCTTGCCACCGGCCGATTGGTCAATGGTTCGCCTTGTGGAGAGATCGATATGGTCATAGAAGATTTGTACTTGGAGCCAAAGATCTATGCCATGGTGAGGGACTTTTTGGAGTAAGTCCTTGAAACGAGTCCATGCTTCATATAGAGTTTCACCTTGACGTTGTTGGAACATCAAGATGTCATTTCTAAGCATAGTAGTTCTCCCTGGTCGGAAAAATTGAGCAAGGAAACGAGAAGTGAGATCATCGCATGAGGTGATGGATCCCGCGGGTAAACGTTCAAGCCATTGACTAGCTTGGTCACGTAGAGAGAATTGGAATAGACGTAATCGGGTCGACTCTCTAGTTGCAACTTCAAGGTCTATGGAATCTACGATTTTTAGGAAATCCTTGAGATGTTGATTAGGATCTTCGGAACGAAGTCCATGGAATGCACATCCGCTTTGCACCAACCGGATGGTGTCAGATCGCAAGGGGGACACATTGGCTCCTTGAGTGAGCTCAATAGTGTTTCGATAGCCTTGGTGGCTAGGACGGGAATACTCTCCTAAAGTTCGGGGTCTAGGAGGTTGGTTTGCTAGTGGTGGGTTTTGTGGGTGGTTTTGTTGTGGTGGGTTGATGGGATCAAAGATATTACCACCTTCCATGATGTCGGATAGTAATGGTTACGAACAAAGAAACGAAGAAATAAGATAGACTAAAGAAAACCTAAAAATAAAAATAAAAATCTTACTAGAAAGGAATCTAGCAAGTAGACCTAATAAAATGAAAGTCTAACCTAGACAATAACTATTCCCCGGGTTGCGGCGCCAAAAACTTGATACGTGGGATTGCGCCCTCGCAACAGGTTTTACCTCTCAAGGGATCTTGAGAAGCTTGCAACCCCCACCAGGCAGTGTACCTGATCGTTGTGATCGTTCAACTCAGGAATAGTATCGCTAGGATTAGAAAGCCTACTAAACTAGGTCTAGAGGTGAGGGATGATTCTTTTTGTATTTTTTATATTTTATGAAAAGCAAGTAAAATCTCGGGTTTTGAAGGAGTGGGCGGAATTAGTTGCTAGTCAACTAACCTAATTAACTAAGATACAATCAAAATAAAATAAAATAAATGAAAATTAAATGAATGTACTAATTTGGTGGAAACAATAATGAGAAAAGTTGTATTTACTTAGATTTCATTACTCCCTAGATATCTTTTACTGGTTGATTAGTTTGTTACAGTTTCATGGATGACGGGTTATATTCCTTAATACTAGTCGTAGGGCCGTGTACAATTTTCCCTAACTCTATAAGATCCTACTTCACTCCTATGTCGAGCCGACTAAAAGCTCCTAACATGGGATCATTAGAATTCACTTATGCATTAAATACAACCAAAAATCGTAGTACACCTCCGATCATGTTTCTTAAAACGTTCAAGCAAGTTACCAATGGAAGTCTGCCAGTTTTCTTAAGCCTAACATCGAATACAATCATCCGTAACAATTATAAACAAATAATCAACCAATAATCAACATCTAGGTTTCACTACATCTAAGCAAACACAATAAAAGCCTAGCCTAACATGTTAAAAGAAAGATAAACATAAGATAGAATCAAACAATACATAGATATATTGAATGATTATTGGAGAACTTATCTTTATTAAAACATGACATATTGAATGATTATTGGAGAACTTATCTTTATTAAAACATGGAAGAAAGAAGGGTTTGAAACCCTTTCAATATGCAGGAAATTTGACCTAGGGTTTGTGTTTAGGTATTCCACAATTTGTTCCACCCTTTACAATGAAAAATTGGAAAAATATATATAGACTAAGCATCCTGAAAGCGTCATGTATTAACCTGTGACGCCGTCAACTCGCCGCTAAGTTGAAATTCGTATTACCTAGATCCAGTCTTGACGCCTTCATGTTCTACTCTGGGCCATCACATGTATTTGGACCTTGACGGCCTTGGTGACGCCGTCAGGCCAAATACATTGAAAATGTTTTGGGCCGTCACGTTATAAGTTCCACATCCACCTCTTTTGTCACTCTTGACGCCGTCATGTGTAATGGCTTGACGTCGTCAGGTACTGTTCCCAGCAAGGAATTTGAGACTTTGCCGTTTTCTTCACTTTTATGCTCCAAAAACGTCCAAAACGCTTTCTTTTCCAGATTTCTCCTCAAAAGTACCTAAAATGACAAAAAGAACGATTTAGGGCAATAATTGATCAAATAATCACGAATTCGGGCTTAAATGACCCCTTAAAAGTGGTACACTTTTCGCCTCATCAAGAATCCAAACACTTTATTTGAGGTGCTAATATATAATTTCCGTGCTTAATTTGACTAGTGTGGAATGATTGTATGTTGTAATTACTTTTATATTAATGTTAAATGACCCATAACCTGTAGATTGATTAGAATAAAAGCACATTTGCTTGAGGACAAGCAAATCCCAAGTGTAGGGATATTTGATAAGGATTTATTTGGTACCTTTTTAAGGGGTCATTTAAGCATAAAATCGAGTAAATGTGATCAAAAATTTCCTAAAATCATTTCTTTTTGTATTTTAGGTATTTGGGACGAGAATTGTGGAAAACGACACTTTTGGAGCATATTTGGACGATAAAGTGAAGAAAACGACGAAGTCGCGAAAAGTACATCAGACAAGGAAGACTGATGGCGTCACTAGAGTCACTTGTTATTCAAGCTGGATTTCTCGTGGAAAACTAACAAGTGATGCCTCAGAATATTTTTGTGACTTTTCAACCTAACGCTGTCAGGTGTTGCAAGAAGATGGACGTCATGCTTTAATTTAAAAAGAGACGGCCCAGATGAATTTTACAAGTGACAGCCTCAGATCTAGAGTTGACACTGTCAAAGTGCCGATTTACACAGGCGAAACGCTAATCCAAGGCGAGCTGAAGGTGTTAGAAGCCATAACTTGACGCTGTCAGAACTGAAAACCTATATCTATATATATATATATATATATATATATATATATATATATATATATATATATATATATATATATATATATATATAGTTAGGATCAAATAAGAAGATAAATTAAAATAAGAATGATAAAAAGAAATCACAACCACTCATTTCAGATGCACCTACAAAAATAGATGTATCCCCTCTTAAAATTCTCCCTCCTATTTGAAATGTGTGGCTAGAAATCCTTCTTTTTCTTCCTATTTTAGTTTTTCTTCTTACTAGATCCCTATATATATATATATATATATATATATATATATATATATATATATATATATATATATATATATACACATGTATATATGTGTATATATATATATATATATATATATATATATATATATATATATATATATATATATATATATATATATATATATATATATATATATATATATATATATGTGTGTGTGTGTGTATATATATACATGTATATATGTATATATATATATACACACACACACATATATATATATATATATATATATATATATATATATATATATATATATATATATATATATATATATATACATATATACATGTGTGTATATATATATATATATATATATATATATATATATATATATATATATATATATATATATATCCATATATATATACATGTATATATGTATGTATGTATGTATGTATAGAGGAAAGTGAATACAAGGCTGTCCCATATCTAAGCTTACATGCGAAACACTCTAAATCACCTTAAATTACGTCATTTTGATTGATTTTGTTCTCAAAATTTGAATTGTGATAACCATGTATGAGTAGTGCAACACTTTTCAATCGTGAATTTAATCAAACAATTGCTTAATCTAGAATGAGTTGGTTTGTTAACAGAAACACCCAATAATATAATGTAAAAGAAACATATATTATAGTGTTAACGATGTTATGATGCAACTAAGAGGAAACACTAATATAGTGATAGGACATAATACAAATAAGGTTATTTTGATGTTTTTCTTGTTAAACGACATGGTTTTAAAGGGTTTTGCATGTGAGATTAGATGTGAGACAACATCATATTCACTTTCCTCATATATATATATATATATATATATATATATATATATATATATATATATATATATATATATATATATATATATATATATATATATATATATATATATATTCGAATGTTTTAATTGTAATGTGTGACACTTTTTGGTAAGACTTTAGAGGTAAAACCCTAGTCGAATTTCTGCAGCTTTTTAAGGGTTTTTCAACCCTTGGACCTCATGCTTTATTGAAGATAAGTTATTCGTTTAATCGTTCAATATGTCTATTTGTTGTTCGATTACTTGTTTATCTTTTCTTCTATCTATCATGCTAGCTTAAATTTATTTGTGTTTGCTTAGATCTAGTGAAACCTAGTTGTTGATTAATGGTTTGTTGTCTATTTTTTAGTTGATTACCTCGTGTTAGGGTAAGAAAATTGGCTGACCTTTTATATGTAACTAGCTTGAACGTCTTAGAAAACGCAACAGTAGAGCGCACTATTAGTTTTTCTCGTTTTATTTATTGCATAAGTTGCGGCTTGTTGAACCTAGGTAACTTAATAGACTTTAAGGGATTTGGGGGAAACTAAGATTCGTAGAGTTGGGAACTTTGGCACCTCCCCACGACCAATATTAAGGAATACAACGCTTCAACTAAAACAAGGACATGACAATTCAACAAATCATTAGGAGATAACTAGGGAGTAATGAAATCTAAGTAAAAACGCTTGTCTACCCTAAGAGTTTTCACCACAATTTACTTTTTCTTGTTTTTAGTTTAATTTTAGTTTATCAAATAGTTTTTAGGTTAGTTGGGTAGCAACTAATTCCGCCCACTCTTTCAAACCGAGATTTTACTTGCTTTCTAAAAAATATAAAAACACAAAAAGAATCATCCCTCACCTCTAGACTTATCTCGACATACACTTCAACCTAACGACACTATTCCCCTAGAGAACGATCAACCCCAAGATTTACCTATACTACACTACAACGGTCAGGTATACTGCATGGAGGATTGCAAAACTTCTTAAGATCTCTTGAGAGGTAAAACCTTTTGCGAGGTCTTGCAAATCCGCATCAAGTATTATCTTGGTATAGGGGACTTATATCTGATTTAATAGGAAACTATATTTGACAAAATTGGTTGTTTCTTTTTGAGATTTAACGAGCATAATTGCCCGCGCGTTGCTGCGGGGCGGCTGTTTGTGGCAATTATTTGGTTCAGCTGTACGTTTATTTCTATTTATGTGATACGATATTGTATAGGTAAATATATTGAATGTTTGTCAAATATATAGAAATATATTGAATTCTTGAAAGTTATACATATTTATACTCGTTTTCATTTAAAAAGTTATTTCGTGAACAATGGCGCAAGTTTTTTTTTTTTTAATTTTTCGAGTCTGTTTGGTACATCAAATGAGGCCCGGAGTGATTTCGCGAAAAGTTTAGCCAATATTGACACTTACACCCCCTCCACCTCTAAGTTTCATTTCCCACCCTCACATTTCAATTTACATTTCACACCCTCCCCATTTTATATATAAACCATTTTTTTTTTCTTTTTTTTTTTCATTTTATATCAAAATAACACACACATCCACACTCTTTCTCTCTCTCTCTACTCACCGGATTCTTCATACATTCCGGCAACACCAGCAGTTTCCGGCGCCGCCGTCACCGGAAAATTTTCTGGCAACCTTTTTCTTAGTCGGTTCGATTGATCGGCTCCCTCTTATTATTTCTGGAGCTTCTGAGCTTCTAGCTCTCACCGTAGCACTCGTACGTGCCGCCACCATTTTCTGTCACCACCACCGCCAAAGTTAAACCCCGCATATATACGTGGGTCGAGTAACATCTATTTTGATCAACATCTATTTTGATTCCTTTTATATGTTTAATCATTTATTATTACTTTATATAGTTTTTGTTTAAGGTTTCGTTTTTTTTTTTTTTTTTCATCCATCAGAGGGAATTTAGTAACGTAGGAATGCATAGCAATAATTAATGTAGGATGAGGATATCTCACAAAAGGATTCTGATTATTGTATGTAATAGAAAGAAAGAAAAAATAGTTATTTTGTTATTCAAATTTTTTGTTGTAATTTTTTTTTATGTTGTGGTTCAGTAGCGCGTACTGTAGCGACGCAAAAAAAAAAAAAAAAAAAAAAAAAAAAAATTACTGTAGCAAGTACTTTAGCAAATACTGTAGCGACACGTGTCGCATTTTGGTGAAGTGCCTGCCTTTTATATAGTATATATAATTTAATGATTTTCATGCATTTGATAAAAGAAGCCACTCATTATAATAAAACGAGGTTTTCCAAACACATTTTTGATTGAATATAATCATCCTTGTTGGTGTTTCATAAGCTAAACAAGTAATAGTGGATCATAAATAATATTTTGTTTTTGTAAACCTTAGGTGGATGTAGTAATATTCTTTGTTTTTTTCAATCGTGTATACTCATATGTAAAGAAACCGAAACTGAACGCAAATAAATAAAAAGAAACCAAAATCGAAAAAGAAATAAATTAAAAGAAAGCGAAAAAAATTAAAAATTGAAAGAAACCGAAACAAAAAAAATAAGTAAATATAAAGAAACCAAAACCGAAAACCAAATAAATAAAAAGAATCCGGAACCAAAAAACAAGCAAAAACAAATAAGTAAAAAGAAACCGAAACCAAAAAACAAATAAAAATAAATAAGTAAAAGTAAACTAAAATCGTAAAACAAATAAATAAAAAGAAAGCAAAAATAAATAAAGAAAAATTAAAATAAATAGAAATTGGAACCGAAAAACAAATAAGAAAACCGAAATTGAAACCGAAAAACAAATAAATAAATAAAGAAAACTAAAACCGGAAACAAATAAGTAAAAAGAAACAAAAATGTAAGACAAAAATAAAAAAGCGAAAATAAATAAATAAAAATAATAAACCGGAACCGAAAAGCATAATAAAAAAACTAAAAAAATTTGAAACCGAAAACAAATAAATAAAAAGAAACTAAAACCGTAAAGCAAATAAAAATAAATAAATTAAAAGAAACCGGAACCGAAAAACAAGTAAAAGAAAACAAAAAAAAATAAAAAGAAAAAAGAAACAACAGAGCTTTTAAAAAAGGAAAAAAAGAATTAAATAAGTAATTAAATAAAAAAAGGTTAATTACATAAATCGTGTCTCGTTAGTTACTAATGGCCGTTTTATCTCTTTGGACTTAAAAGAACTAACACCCGTTTAGTCCCTGTGGACTTAACGTCCAAAACAAACTGCTGTTTGGTCAAAGGATGAACGGTACAAGATTTGAAAAGCACAAGTATGGACGGGGTAATTATTTGGAAAAAAGGACGAAAGATATTCCTATGTGCAAACCACAAGGACGAAGTTTGTAATTAACTCTAATATATATTACTAGTAGATAAATGGATTGGAATCTGAATTAGAATGAAATTAGAATTAGAATATTAATTAGAACTAGAATTGGAATTTCAATAAGAAGCAGAATAAGAATAAGGATATATATCAAATATAAAATCTTAGTATTGTATTTTGGTTTGAGAGCATCGAGTTCTTTTCAAATGGAATAAGTCTTTGCGTGTTAATATTCGAATTTCCAAAAAATTGCTGGATCGGGAGAGCAAAATTTTTTGATGTGCTTCAAAGTGCATGGGACATCATAAAAAATAATGGTTTGGAAGATTGTAAGATCAAATATATGTGGGGGGCCTTACGTTTCTATTTGAATGGTCATCCAAAGATGCTGCGATCGAAGGGCTGGAGTCAAATAAACTGTGGTTGGAACAATGGTTTGAAGATCTCAAGATGTGGGATGCTAACTGTGACCACCGCGGGAGACTTACATGGATCAATTTGGAGGGTCTTCCTATCATTGCAAGGAATTTGAAGGCTGTAACCACTATTGCTAAGGAGTTTGGCATGGTTCTGGAAGTTGGGAGGCTAGATTTTGATTCCCCAATCCTACAACATGTCAATGCTCTTGTCCTTGCACCCTCAATGATCGAGATAAATCAGGTTATTAATGTGAAGCTAAATGGAAAGGTGCATTCAGTTAATGTGTTCGAAGATCGTCGACATGCTCTTCATCTTATATCATCCCATCTCCCAGATTTTGCTAGACAGGACATTACATCAAAAAGGTTCCCAAATGATGTTGGTGTGCTTGATTCCGACGATAATATATTTGAAGAGGAATTTGTTGGTCCTACATTAGATGTTAATGGCGGTGAAAATTTCTCAGGCGAACATTGGAATGTGGGAATGAAAGATGAAAGATTCTCACCTGTTACTTCTCCTAGGGTGGCGCCTAAGTGTAGGGAAGATGCTAGTCTCAAGGCTGATTGTTCTAATAACAAGAAAAATAATAACTTTATGCCTTGTGTCTTTGGTGATGGTGATTGTTGTGATATAAAGATCAAGGTAGTTCTATATTTCAAAGTACTGTTGTGTCAAAGTGCTGCTTGAAGATCAAAGTCAAACATGGTCAAAGTACTGCTACATATTGAAGATTATTCAAAGTACTTCGAAGAGAATAAGGACTTAAGTGCAATATTAATTAAAGGATTATTATGTAATATTGTATGAATATTCTAGAATTAGTTAGGGATAATTACTTGTCGTTCAAGTATTGTAAACCGACTTAAGGATATCCTTGTGTCTATAAAAGGAGCCTTAAGAGGTATTAGTCGTAATGAGTTTTACGTGTTAAAATATAAGTTAGAGAAGTCGATATTAGTCAAGTTAGGGATTGTTAGTGAATCTGTGTAATCAAGCAGGTTCAAGTTTGGTTTAATATAAAAGTTCTTCTTAAGCTTTGTGTTAGTAGATTCCGCATACTTTACAAGGTCAAAACAGTGTTTCAATATTAATAGTGTTGAGTTTATTCAATATTGTTAAAAACTTTACAAGCTATAAAGTAGTTTGGTCAGAGTATATCGATCCAACAATGATTCATTGGAACATGTGGACCCTAGGGTTAGCATGAATACTGTTATTCAAGACACTCTATCTATGGATCAAGCCCGTGAAGTTGATGGGCCTAATGCTGGACCTCATTGCTTAGGAGAAGATCACTTGGGCTTTAACCCAGATCTTAACTTCCAAGCTAGTCAAAAATTGGATAATAATATTGAGGATAAAGAAATGGAGGATCTTTTTATCAAGCTTCCAGCGTATGGTTGACTCCTCAAACAATATTCAACCCTCTGGTAACATCAAAAAAAAGGAACAGATCGAGGAAGAAAAAGCTTGCAACTGGATCTAGCATTAGCTTGTCTTCCATAATTTCGCGAGGTAAGAATGATGAGATGTTGGATAAGTGCCAAGCTATAAAGAGAATTGGTGAGCAGATAAGTTTTGTGTTTGAACATGGTGATAATGGTAGGAGCACAGGCTCGTCCTGATGTTTTCTATGGGTTATTTTTGGCGTTTATTTGTTTCCTAATGAGACACATTTCGCTAAATTGTAATGGTCTTGGTTATTCTCGTAAAATGAATTGGGTTAATGATATTATTAAGGCTGACCTCCCTGTCTTTTTTGGGATTCAAGAAACTAAGCTTGAACATATTGATTCTTTTTTAATTCGCTCCATATGGCCTAACCCAAATGTGGACATTACGTTTTGTAAATCCACTGGGGCCTCAGGGGGGGGGGGGATTCTTACTATGTGGGATTGATGAGGCGAAAAATGAACCACTTTTAGGGGGTCATTTAAGCCCAGAATTGAATTTATTTGATCAAATATTGCCCTAAATCGTTCCTTTTGTGATTTTAGGTGCTTTGGGAGAGAAATATGGAAAAGGAAGCAATTCGGACGTTTTTGGAGCATAAAAGTGAAGAAAACGCCAAAGTCTTAATTTTCCTTGCTGGGAACAGTAGGTGACGGCGTCAAGAAGAAAATCTTGACGGCGTCAAGAGTAATTTCCATGACGATCCAGTACAGATTTGAAGGCGTCACGAAGTAGGGCGTCAAGAGGAAAATGCATGACGGCCTGGAAACATCAAACACTTGACGGCGTCAGATCTGGATCAAGGCAGTCCGAGATTTATTTTGGCGGCGAGATGACGGCGTCACAAAATTTGTCTTGACGCCGTCAGACCCTATTTCCTATATATAGTTTTCTAATTTTCACATTAAAAAGAGGGAAGTTTTGGAGAAACCCTAAGTACGAACTTGGTGCGAATTTTACAGGTTTTTCAAGGGTTCTAAGCCCTTGATACCTTTCATGTGTAATTGAGATAAGTATTCTTTTAATTCAATCAATATGTCTATGTGTTGGTTGTCTATATCTTGTTCTTGTCTTAATTCCATCATGCTAGGCTAGATCTATCTTGTGTTTGCTTGGATCTAATGAAACCTAGATGTTAATTATGTGTTGATTACTTGTTTATAGTTGTATTGGATGAATGAATTCGATGTTAGGCTTAAGAAAACTGGCAGATCTCCAAATGGTAACATGCTTGAACGTCTTAGGAAACATGAATTGACGTGCACTAGGTTTTATTGGTTGTATTTAATGCATGAGTAAATTCTAATGATCCCATGTTACGAGCTTCTTAGCCGGCTCGACATAGGAGTGAAGTAGGCACTCATAGGATTGGGGAATTAAGTGCGCCACCCCATGAATGGTATTAAGGAATACAATCCGTCATCCACGCAACTATAACAAGTAATTAACGTGTAAAAGATATCTAGGGAGTAGTGAAATCTAAGTAAACACATTTTCTCCACTTATTGCTCACAACCTTAGTATAATTTAGTTTATTTTCATTTCTAGTATTTTATTTTGATTGCATCTTTAGTATTGGGTTAGTTGACTAGCAACTAATTCCGCCCTAATCCTTCAAACCCGAGATTTTTACTTGCTTTCTAAAAAATATATAAAAATACAAAAAAAATCATCCCTCACCTTTAGAACTAGTATTTAGGTTTTCTAATCCTAGCGACACTATTCCTAGTTGAACGATCAATCCCCCGGTACTTGTCACTATACTATACTACAACGATCAGATACACTGCCTGGTGGGGGTTGTAAGCTTCTCAAGATCCCTTGAGAGGTAAAGCCTGGTGCGATTCCCACGTATCAAGTTTTTGGCGCCGCAGCCTGGGGAATAGTTATTGTCTAGGTTAGAATCTCTTTTTATTAGGTCTACTTGCTAGATTCCTTTCTAGTAAGATTTTATTTTTATTTTTAGGTTTTCTTTAGTCTATCTTATTTCTTTGTGTCTTTGTTCGTAACTCTTCACCACCCGACATCATGGACAACGGGAACATCCTTGAACCCGTCATCCCACCACAACAAAACCCACCACTAGAACCTCTTAGGCCCCGAACCTTAGGAGAGTATTCCCGACCTAGCCACCAAGGCTACCGAAACACCATTGAGCTCACCGAAGCCAATGTGACCCCCTTGCGATCCGACACCATCCGGTTGGTGCAAAGCGGATGTGCATTCCATGGACTTCGTTTCGAAGATCCAAACCAACATCTAAAGGACTTCCTCAAAATCGTAGATTCCATATACCTAGGTGTTGAAACTAGAGAGACAACCCGATTACGCCTATTCCAATTCTCTCTACGGGATCAAGCTAGTCAATGGCTTGAGCATTTACCCGCGGGATCCATCACCACATGGGATGATCTCACCACTCGTTTCTTTGCTCAATTTTTCCCACTGGGGAGAACTACTAAGCTTAGAAATGACATCTTGATGTTCCAACAACGTCAAAATGAATCTCTTTATGAAGCATGGACTCGTTTCAAGGACTTACTCCAAAAAGTCCCTCATCATGGCATAGATCTTTGGCTCCAAGTCCAAATTTTTTATGACCATATCGATCTCTCCATGAGGCGAGCCATTGACCAATCGGCCGGTGGTAAGCTACGTGATCTAAGTGCGGAACAATCATGGGAACTCATAGAAGATCTTGCTCTCTATGACAACGAAAGTTGGAATGATCCCCGTGATTTGAACAAAACAGTCAAGGCAATATCTTTGCCTTCGAACAATTCTAGCACTCCCGCCCGTAGGATCATGGAACTTGAAGGCCGAGTCAAGTCTCTCATGAAATCTTACGAAGCTCAAAAATCCTCAAGCCAAGTAAACAGAATCGCTTCTACATGCAAATTATGTAATGGCCCTCACGAGACTCATAACTGCATGGAGCTTCCAAAACGTGCTTATAACGAATTCACATCGTCACACGTGGGTCAAGGTCCTCGAACTTCTGGCGAGGCCTATGAGGCATGGAAGGATAAACCTAATTTCAGAGGGTACCAAACGCGGAGCGTATCTTTCAATGACTCCTCACCACTCACTTGGTCCGAGCATTTTCCATCACAAGGCATTCCTAGGCAAAGCTGTGAAGATGCTCTAAAAAAAATTATTCTATCTCAAGAATTACAGCTCTCTACGCTCGAGGCTAAATTTAGACAACAGCAGGCTGATATGAACAACAAGATTTGTAATCTGTTAACTGCTATCAAAGAGCATGTTGTTAATAAACCCATTCACGTTGATGAGGTTAAGTCTGTTACCGTCATGAGTCCACCAACCTCCCCTGTGAAAATAAAAAGTCCTAGCAAGTTATTCAAACATCTATCCCCTAAAGGAAAAGAACCTGTCAACCCCCTAGGACCAATCCATTTCGTAAACACCATCACCACGATATCTGCTTCTACACCCAACCCAACCCAACCCAACAACTAACTAACAAATTTGGTCATACAGCTAAAGATGAAACCTTAAGGGTAGACCACGATTCGGCCAGAAAACCTACCAACTCATCCGAGCAGTACACCGCGCGAGAATCTGGCAAATCGGACGAAGGGAAAGAGAGATCGGAAGAGCATGAGAGAAATCCAACCATTTTGGGTAAATCTATTATAGAGGAACCCGAGAGAAAAATGGAGGATGTTACTAGTGGGAGTAGCGATAGGACTAAGGAAAGTAACCCTAAAGTTTTCAAGATCTCCTGCACCATTAAGGAAAAGCTCTTAACCGATAGTCATATAGATCCTAGCTTCCCAGTTAACATAATCCCCCTTTCCTTATACCACAAAGCCTTCCCAGAACTCATTGCGTGCGAGAGAGTAATGAAAAATTTATCAATCAGGATTGGAGAGCTTGTTTACAATACTGACCTCCCTCTCACCAATCAAACATTAACCAACCTTGTTCTTGGAAAACCATTTATCAATGAATCGGGAGTGATCCTTGATGAGAAAGATGGTAGTGCATTATTCACCAATGGTGTTAAGAATGTAATTTTTCGTAGGGGTAATGAGGAGGTGTACGAGTATCGTCCTTCCCTTGAGGGGAATCTATATGGGTCGAAGGATGGAGAGTCGGGGAAGATAAGACGGCGTGATCCGAATAATCTCAAAATCCCCTGCATGATCGGTCATAAGTACTTCGATAACAGCTACATTAACGTATTCCTGCCGAAGAATTTTATGTCATTATTCCATTATAACAATATCTGTAGATGGGGAATGATTTACAAGGGAGAGAAAGTGGTTGGTAAGGATCATGAAATCCAGGTGTTTGTATGAAATATGGCATTTACTATGGAATTTACGATCGTGGACAACATCGAAGACTATGTCGACCCTAGATTATCACAAATTATTTTTGGGGCGCCCTTTTGCGAGATCACTAATCTGATAATTGATGACCGGAACGGAATTATGACCTTCGCTGATAGAATTAGGAGGGTTTCATACCAAACGCCATACAAGAGAAGAGACCTTAAGGAAATCGATTGTGACGGGCTTGATAAGATAAGTTCCCAACTTATTTTGTGCGATGAAGATGTTCGGAGAGGGTGTAAGAACACTTCTGATTTATCATGTGGATTCTTTAAGGATGTTAGTAAGCTTAGTTCTAAGTATCGAAAAGATATCTTCGAGTTCGAAGACCCGAGGTACTTACACTATGAAAGCGATACTAGTTTAGAAGACGACCTAGAGAGTGGAACCAATGATGAGGTCACGTAGTAACCCATGACCTTGAGTCTAGCTACAAGACTCGTAAATAAAGAAAAGCGCTTCTTGGGAGGCAACCCATGTTTTGTGTGATTTTATTTTGTTTGTTTGATATTTGCTTCTGTATGCATGCTTTATTTTTATTGTTGGTTGATCATGTTTCTAAACTAAATAGTGGAAATACTTTACTTTGTTGTTTTGGCCTAGTCTTAACTCTACCTAAAAGTATTTTTGCAAAAGATAAGTGTAAGGGGAAACCCCAAATATGTTTTTAAGAAACAAACCGATCATGATTCTCCACAATATTAAATGAACATGTATATTCGTATTTGTTAGAGTCAAATGCTTGTATTGAGTCATAATGAAGTTTTGCAGGATTTTCCAAGAAGTAGGACCAAGTTTTTCCAGAAATTTTCCGGAAACTTAACATAAGAATTTCTGCAGGTCACTTCTGACGGCGTCATGAATTAATTCTTGACGGCGTCACGTGTAAAAATCTGGAAATTTTACCGGTTTTGTTTTTCTAACGGAGTCTTATGGTTTTTGTGAATTATTAAGTTTTATAATCTCCAGGAAATCTGCAAACTTCATTCCACAAGCATTATATCTTATTTTGTTTTCTAGGATTTAGTAACTTATATAGGATGCCGCCGATTTTACGTGAGGTTGTTTTTGTTTGTTTTCTCAGATTTACAGGTTATGTATGACAAGAAGATGATTTATATTCTAAAAGGGAAGCTTTGATTGTTCATTTTCTTGGAGGAAGATTTAACCTGGCCACCTTATTATCCATACCGAGCGAATCAGGGGAGTATTTGATTTCATTCTTTTTACTTTTTCACTTTTACATTCTTTACTTGAACATTGGGGAAAATGTTCATCTTAAGTGTAAGGGGAGGGTAAAATGATGATACCTTACATATGCACTTTCGCTTGAGTTTGTTCTGTTTAATGGTAGATGTGTAATAAAACTATGAGAAATACTTGTTAGTGCAATTTTAGCGTCAAATTTAAATTTTTTTACAACATTTAGGAGTGAAACTTTAGCCATAGCAAGCGTCTCATGGATAGGAGATTGTATGACTAGCACATAACCGTATATTCAGAAAAATTTTCCACCCAAATATGTGAGGTTCGCCTTTAGATTTGATAGGAAAAGCATTCATTATTAGTGCTTATGAGTGTACCGGTAGCATTTAGATTCTAGAACTTGCGTTAGTGATGCATCCCGAGACCGCTAGTGAGACTACATTCGTGTGGTAGGATTTACTACATGATAAGAGGCATTAGGATCACCCTTGTGTTAAACCCGTATCATAATTACTTGACCATTTAAGTCATATTACTTGGCTAGTTAAGTCAACTAATTTTTCCCACACCCTTAGCGTTGTACTCATTTTTAGTACACGAAACCCCTAGTACACCCCTCCGAGCCTATCTTTTCGTTTCTAACTTTAAGCATTTTACTTAAAGGAAGAATTTGTTACACCCCACTTAAATGTACACCCAAATCGCCTTAGCCTTCCGTGTATGCACTCATCTTTAGTGCATTATTGTTATTTGTTAAACCCTAAGTTAACTATCTAATTGATTACATGGTTGCTAAGTCGAGTCATATCCTTGTACATATTGTTTTGGGACGATTGAGACTCATGGGTAAGTACTTATTTTATGGAGTAATGGGGAAGAACATCATTTATTACCCTCATATGTACGTTAATCTTAAAAGTACTCCAAGTGTTTTGATTTTCTTAATTCGAGTCATTAGATTAGTTTATTGTAAAGTACGTAAAAATTCAAGTGTAAGGGGAATTTTCCATTCCCTATGATGTATTATTTTGGATGGTAGGGTAAGAGAGTATGCCAAAAAAAAAAAAAAAAAAAAAAAAAAAAAAAAAAAAAAAAAAAAAAATCGAAAAATCAAGAAAAAGAAAAGAAAAAAATAGAAAAAGAAAAGAGAAAAAAACATACGGACTACCATCCCGTTTCATTCTATGTTTATTTTATGTTTTTTGTTATTTTTCATTTATTAGCTTAAGTCGAGTCTAGTCTTGGCTTAGCAACGCCATATTGTACATGTAATTAACCAAGATTGTTAACTCGCCACCAGTAAAAACTTCCTTTATCCAACAAAACCGTGTATTTCATATCCCTACACCTAACGTTACAACCCTTTAAAAGACCTCTTTGATAGTTTATCCTAGGTGCTTACGCCATGTGGTGGAGGTTTGATCCTTTCCCAAGCCTATGGTAATCTATTTTGCTATGACAGATAGTGAGAGATATCTTCCGTTTCCATATTGTAATGTATACTTTATTACACCCGAGAGATGTGAGTATCTAAACACTACTTGTGAGGTGCTAGTATATGACCTCCGTGCTTGTCTATTGGTCTTTGGTGGAACGATTATTTGTTGTAATTACTTTTATATTAGTGTTAAATGACTCCTAACTTGTATTTTGATTAGAATAAAAGCGCATTTGCTTGAGGACAAGCAAATCTCAAGTGTAAGGGTATATGATGAGGTGAAAAATGAACCACTTTTAGGGGGTCATTTAAGCCCGGAATTGAATTTATTTGATCAAATATTTCCCTAAATCGTTCCTTTTGTGATTTTAGGTGCTTTTGGAGAGAAATCTGGAAAAGGAAGCAATTCGGACGTTTTTGGAGCATAAAAGTGAAGAAAACGCCAAAGTCTTAATTTTCCTTGCTGGGAACAGTAGGTGACGGCGTCAAGAAGAAAATCTTGACGGCGTCAAGAGTAATTTCCATGACGATCCAGTACAGATTTGAAGGCGTCACGAAGTAGGGTGTCAAGAGGAAAATGCATGACGGCCTGGAAACATCAAACACTTGACGGCGTCAGATCTGGATCAAGGCAGTCCGAGATTTATTTTGGTGGCGAGATGACGGCGTCACAAAATTTGTCTTGACGCCGTCAGACCCTATTTCCTATATATAGTTTTCTAATTTTCACATTAAAAAGAGGGATGTTTTGGAGAAACCCTAAGTACGAACTTGGTGCGAATTTTACAGGTTTTTCAAGGGTTCTAAGCCCTTGATACCTTTCATGTGTAATTGAGATAAGTATTCTTTTAATTCAATCAATATGTCTATGTGTTGGTTTTCTATATCTTGTTCTTGTCTTAATTCCATCATGCTAGGCTAGATCTATCTTGTGTTTGCTTGGATCTAATAAAACCTAGATGTTAATTATGTGTTGATTACTTGTTTATAGTTGTATTGGATGAATGAATTCGATGTTAGGCTTAAGAAAACTGGCAAATCTTCAAATGGTAACATGCTTGAACGTCTTAGGAAACATGAACTGACGTGCACTAGGTTTTATTGGTTGTATTTAATGCATGAGTAAATTCTAATGATCCCATGTTAGGAGCTTCTTAGCCGGCTCGACATAGGAGTGAAGTAGGCACTCATAGGATTGGGGAATTAAGTGCGCCACCCCATGAATGGTATTAAGGAATACAATCCGTCATCCACGCAACTATAACAAGTAATTAATGTGTAAAAGATATCTAGGGAGTAGTGAAATCTAAGTAAATACATTTTCTCCACTTATTGCTCACAACCTTAGTATAATTTAGTTTATTTTCATTTCTAGTATTTTATTTTGATTGCATCTTTAGTATTGGGTTAGTTGACTAGCAACTAATTCCGCCCTAATCCTTCAAACCCGAGATTTTTACTTGCTTTCTAAAAAAATATAAAAATACAAAAAGAATCATCCCTCACCTTTAGAACTAGTATTTAGGTTTTCTAATCCTAGCGACACTATTCCTAGCTGAACGATCAATCCCCCGGTACTTGTCACTATACTATACTACAACGATCAGGTACACTGCCTGGTGGGGGTTGTAAGCTTCTCAAGATCCCTTGAGAGGTAAAGCCTGGTGCGATTCCCACGTATCAGGGATTCTTGTTATTTTGTTAAAGAGCAACAGTTTTTGGATCCTAACTTTCTCGTTATTGTTGGATCATGGTATGGGGTGTCTGGAAAGGTTGGTTTCCTCAATATATATGGGCCTCAAGCGAGTTCCAGTAAGGAGGCTTTGTGGTTGTCTATAGAGCGGCTTATTAATTCCATTAATGCGATATGGATTATTTTCGTTGATTTTAATGTTGTTCGAAGTAGAGAAGAAAGAGTGGGGTCGAATTTTGATCAAAGAGAGGCTAGCATTTTCAACGACTTCATAGCTAGAGCGGGTTTGTTTGACTTTCCTTTTAGTGCTAGAAAATTCACGAGATTCGACAAAGGTGCCTCTAAATTAAGTAAGCTCGATAGATTCCTCGTTTCTCATAATTTTTTCAATACTTGAAATGATGCTTCTGTGACTGTTCTTTGTCGAACTTTCTCGGATCACTGCCCAATTCTTATTAGTTGTGGCCTCCCGGATTTTGGGCCTAAGCCTTTCAAAATATTCGATAAATGGATTGGAAATTTGGAGCTGCATGATGTAATTTCTAACTCTTGGTCTAGTTGTCCTGTGGGTTCGGCATCCCTCTCATCTGACTTGAGACTGAAAAACAAAATCAAGAAGCTCAGACACGATATCAGAACATGGACCTCTAATCAAATTGCAGCCCAAAATAAATCAAAAAATGAACTCCTTCATTCTCTTACTGGCTGGGATAGCAAAGCTGAGTGTGGCCTCCTTACTACCTCTGATATTGATAAGCGTGAAGAATGGCTTATGGACCTACAAAATTTAGAGCAATTGGAAAAAGAAGACCTTAAGCAAAAAAGTCGCCTAAAATGGGCTATTGAGGGGGATGAAAACTCGAGATTTTTTCACTCGATTCTCAAACAGAAATCTGCATCTAATTCCATCAGAGGGATCCAAATTAATGGCTCATGGTGTGTCTCCCCTTATTCAATTAACTTGGCTGCCGTGGATCATTTTGCCTCTAGATTTAAAGAGCGTGCTCAAGTCAGACCAAAATTTATCTCCTCATCTTTTAGGAAACTCTCTGTGGAGGATGCTTTATACTTGGAATCAAGTATTTCTATGGAGGAAGTTAAGGTTGCTATTTGGAATTGCTGCAGTTCTAAATCTCCGGGGCCAGATGGGTTGAATTTTAACTTCGTTAAGACCTACCAGAACATCATTAAAGATGATTTCTTTGAATGTATCAAATATTTTGAAGCCTCTGGTAAAATAGCAAGCGGGTGTAATCCATCGTTCATTGTGTTGATCCCAAAAGTTTGCGATCCGCTTGGGTTTTCGGATTATAGGCCAATTAGCCTTATTGGTTGTGTGTATAAAGTTATTTCCAAAATTTTAGCTACTATGTTGGCTAAAGTTATCCCCTCTATAATCGGCCCAAATCAATCTGCTTTTCTAGCCGGGAGACAAATCTTAGATGGTTGCCTAATCGCTAATGAAATTATTGGTATGGCTAACCTTGAAGATCTTAAGCTTCTTCTTTTCAAGGTTGATTTCGAGAAGGCTTTTGATAGCGTCTGTTGGGGTTTTCTTAGTGATATAATGTCTCCAATGGGTTTTGGGTTGAAATGGAGGAAGTGGATTGGAGCGTGTCTTTCATCGGCTTCTATTTCGGTCCTCATAAATGGTGCTCCTTCCAAAGGGTTCAAAATGGAAAGGGGCCTTAGGGAAGGGGATCCCTTGTCGCCCTTCCTTTTTCTCTTAGTAGCCGAGGCTCTTCAAGTCGCTATTTTAGAGGCATGCAACAAAGGCTTGTTTAAAGGGGTTTTCCTTTCAGACGGGGGTGACAACTTATCTTTATTGTAATATGCGGATGACGCCTTATTTTTTGGCAAATGGTCTTGATCAAATGCGGATAATTTGATTCTCATTCTCAAGTGTTTTGAGGAAACTTCCGGGTTAAAAGTGAATCTTTCTAAAAGTAGGATTTTCGGGGTTGGCGTAGATATTGCAGAAGTTGAATCAATTGCCTTATCTCTTGATTGCTCGTATGGCACTCTTCCATTCATGTATCTTGGGCTTCCCGTGGGAAAAAACATGCATTTTTGTGAAGGGTGGGGTGATGTAGTTAATCTTCTTAGAAATAGGCTTTCCGCTTGGAAAGCTAAATCCCTTTCCGTCGGCGGGAGGCTTACGCTCATTAAGTCTATCCTCGGTAGTATTCCTGTTTACTATCTCTCTCTTTTCAAAGCTCCACTTAAAGTCATCAACCTGCTTGAATCAATTCGAGCACGTTTCTTTTGGGGTTTCAAAGACGGCTCTCGTGGTATTAGCTGGGTCAAGTGGTATAGCATCCTTCTCAACAATAAGATGGGTGGTCTTGGTGTAGGTAGTCTCCTTGCTAAAAATCTCGGGCTTATTGGCAAATGGAGGTGGACGCTTTTGAATGAAAAAGAGGCGCTGTGGAGGAAAGTCATCAAAGAGTTCTATGGAGAGAATGGTGGTTTTGAATCCTCTCCAAAGGTTCGAGGCTGCCATGGAACTTGGTGTGATATTCTTAAAGACACTTCTAAAATTAATGAGATTGTCCCATCATTTAGTGAGTCTTTTCGCTTAAAGGTATCTGATGGTTCTAGTATCTCATTTTGGAAAGACCCCTGGAGTTGTAATGAGTCTCATCTCATGGACCGTTTTCCGCGGTTGTTTGTACTTGATTCGTATAGTGAGTGCTCTATCAAAGATAGATGGGGTCTAGTTAATGGTTCGTGGGGTGGGATGTGGGATTGGCGATATCCACCTCGAGGCAGAGCTTTAGACGAGTTATCCTCTCTTATATCTAATATTGGTAATCTCGTTCTTGTTGAGGATGGAGTGGACAAATGGTCTTGGTCTAAAGATGTTTCGGGTATCTTCAAAGTGAAGTCTTTATTGTCGTCTTTACAGGACAGGTTGTTCGCTGGTGGCAGCTTTGGTTTGCATCATGTGTGGAATTCATGGATCCCTCGTAAAGTCAACATCTGTGTTTGGAGAGCGTCAATTGATAGGCTGGCTACTGGGCCTAATTTATTAGCCAGGTGTTGATACAAAAGTTGGGCGTTCCTTGTTTGGGTTCCTGTTCTCGTACCAATTATATCTTAATGCTTGAGACCTGTGCACTAAGAAAGCAAACAAACACCGTTAGGCTTATCGTGGTATTGTCTCCCACGATTATCCTCCGGCGTGAGAGTAAGTAATCGGTTTTAGGGTTATATTGAAGAGTTAGGGTTTTTAGATCGTACCTCAATGAGAGCCATGATATTCTTTATATAGGCATGGAATCCTTGTAGATTTCGTGCTCCTTACTCTTCGGCGTATCACGCTTATCCGGTCTATTGATCTTTATCCATAAATAGGAGATCATTATCAAGACCATAAATAATATATTTAGGTTTGGGCTTTCATGAGCCCAAACCTTTATCATGGTAGCCCAAATCATTATTATGATAGCCCACACGTGGTGGGCTTGGGCATTAGTAATGTCCATTAATCGGGTTCGTGACCCGAGTGTGGATTATATGTCATCATGTCCCCCCAGTCTAGTATGCGCGGGGCGTAGCTGCATATGCTAGACTAATAACTGTAGCGGTAAGCGTGGTGGGGAAGCTTCAAGTATTTCCTGCCAAAAAGAATATACGGTGTATCTAGGCTTAAAAAGTCCCATGTATCCCTTGAAAAACGTGAAAAAGTGCTATACCTGTTGGTATTCTAGCCACACGATTAAGTTACTGGGATCCACATGGCATCCATCCAAGGCTAGGGGTAACCCTATATAAAAAGTTCCCCATTTTCACTGTGATTACCACAGTAAAACGCCATTTCCTCCATTTTTAGAATCATCGAATACCAATCAAGAAACCTAGTATCTGTTAAGGTAATAGCGCGTGCGCTTCTTGATCAAAGTATATTTGAAAAATGGTTCGCCAATTAAATGATTTTGCTTCCGAATTAGACGAGGATGAACTCCGTCAGTTCACCTCGGACTATTTTATACCCCTCGTGTTGCATCCGGAAGTACCGGAGGCGGACGCATTAATTGCAGACTTCCCTGAGGGGAAGATAGGGGTATACAAGCGCTTTTTCGAGTTTGCGAATCAGCGCGTGCCCATATCCCTATTCTTGAGCGACGTGCTCAATTTCTATCGTCTGCACATATCTCAGCTGCACTGTATAGGTGCGGCGAAAATAACCAATTTTGAAGTAAACTGTCGTTTACTTGCTATAAACCCAACCATCAATCTCTTCCGCGCGTTTTACCACACAGCGTGGTCAAACGGGTGGGTGTCTTTTTCGAAACACCCAGGGCGCTATCAATGTTATACTGAGAAGGTTTACGCCCTTAGGAATTGGAGGGAGAGATTTTTCTGGGTGGATGATAAGGTGTTCCCCTGGCTCTTTGAGTTCTATACTCAGGGGACGCTGCCAAAGGATGAGCGCCCAGACCCTGGGACATACAATGTGGGTGATGCGGAGACTATCAATACTAACCGCATCCCTATCAATTCCTACCCCAAGGAGTTTTTGGTGTATATGGGGACTATTCGGAACTATTTCCAAGGCCCAGACGAGGTGCCAACGTTTCTGGATGAGAGCGGCCGGGGTGGGTGCTTGTCCTTCCTTTCCTTCACATTTGTAGTGTAAGCCTTCTTTTATATTGCAACTTTAATAACTCAATTTTTCTTTATTATTTGTTTATGTGTTGCGCAGAGATAGACTTGTTCAGCGTAGTGAGGCTGTCGAAGCCAACACAAGTAATTGTGGGAGTGCGTCCTTTGAGGGAAGGTGAGGCACCCATTCTGGAAGCCACAGCCGGGGGTACTTATGCGCAAGAGGAACCGGCGAATGTCGCCCAACCCCTGTTGGTGGCGACTCCCGTGCAGAATGTGCCTTCTCAGGAAGTGCCAAACCCTGAGCCTGCGCGCACTGAGTCCTCTGAAGATGTTGGGATCTTCAAGGTCGACAGTGACTCTGAGGAGGCGAGTCAGGGAGTGAAGCACGAGGCTTCTGGTGATGGTGGCGAGGGCACATCCAAGCGCAGGTGCCACGTCATAACCGTGGATGAGTCCACAGATGAGGAGGCGTCGCTATCTATGGCTGCGCGACATACTGCTGAGACCTCCCCTCCAAAGTAAGTAACAGTGTCAAGTTTCTTTTTCTATTTTTTTTATGTCTTGACTTCTTACTCGTTGCATGTAGTGACGAAGCTGCAGGGGGTGATGCAGCGCATGTGGAGGAGTCGCCACCTAAGGTGAGTCATCCTCAGGTGGAAGAGCCTCCTAAGGCTGATGAGGAGATGTCTGCTGAGGCACTGATAGAGGAGTTGAGCGTGGCTGCTACACGCCAGGCCACATTGGTCGCTCAACTCAAGGCGCAGTACGCCTGTGAGGGTAGTAGCAGCGCGCATAAGGATGAGGAGATTGCGTTGCTGAAGACGCAGTTGACGAGTGCTCAAGATGCCTTGGAGTCAATGCCAGCGCATTCCAAGAGGCTTGCGGATGAAAGGTTGTCTCTACTGGCTGACTTGAGCCATGAGCGTGCTGCCTTTGAGCAGTATAAGGCTACATGCTTGTGGGGGTTGAAGTACTTGCAAGAGAATAAGAGCAAGCACTTCGCCCAATTGGATGACTTCCGCAAGGCTGTAGAGGTTGCCTTGGAGACGCAGGAGGGTAAGCTGCGCAAGCTTAACATCGAGTACGATGAGGAGCTGTACCCCCATTTGGTGTCTGCTGTTGCTGAGCGCAGGTACTTACTTCCTTTTGATTTCTTGTAATGCGTGTGTTATTTTATTCGTAGGTGGCTGATCAGTCATGGTCTTCGCTTGGCTGCTATGGGCACGCTAGAGTCCCCGAAAGTTCTTGAGGCTTTTGGGAACATCGTGCAGTGTGCCTTAGTGCGTGGCAAGGTTGAAGCCATGGAAGAGCTGCACAATGGCAAGTTGTTGACGGTGCCTCTCGCAGAAGTATCAGGCTATAATAGAGATAGCTACGCGGAGCTTGTTGCTGCGATGGAGAAGATGAAGATCTTCGATTTCCCTCGCATTGCTCAACTGGAACGTGACCAGGATTACCCCATCAGCATAATTATAGAGGGGTTAACCCTGGCGAGGCATATAGCGGAGGACACGGAGGCGCAACCTGACTTCTTTTTGAAGCCAGATGAGTCACAGCTACAGGTGCCCGTTTTTGCTCGCCCCCGCGACATGTTGAATCCCTTCGCCCTGTAGAAGGAGATATCTTTGAAGGAGGCTTTGGAAGCCCATGCCACAAGGCTTGCTAGGAAGAAGGGTGTGAAAGGGAAAGCTATCTTGTGCGGTGTTGGTGCAGCACATCTTCCGAGATCTGATGGAATTCCTGTCAGCGTGCCGACAGTGTCGCAGGAGGATAGTAGCATGTTGAAAAGGCTTGAGGAAGCTGGGCGTGTAGCGTCCACTGCGAGTAGTTCAGGGCATAAACGTACTCGTAGTATTTAGTTTATTATAGATTCTTTTTTCTATGTTGAATCTAGCACTTGTATAAACCCGTAGTTTATAATGAAAAAGTAAAGTTGGTTTTTTGTACGCATATTTGTATCATCCTGTTTGTGCTTAGATTATTTGTCTTTGCATAAAAGACATCCAAGAGTCAAATTGTGATCAAACGTACTTAGAAAAAAATTTATTAAGTCCAAAACTTAATAAGTATGTGTGAATAAAATTCATAAGTATATGGGTTAACTCGCAGCGTACGGCAAATACCATATCAAGGAACCAAGAGTCTTGACTCCTAATTCGTTAAACGCGCACGGTGTGCATTGTTGCGTATCCGTCATGGGATGTGCATTGAACTTACTCTAACATCTTGAGAATAAGGTGTTTAACGAGGATACGTGATCCAATGTTGATGGGTTTGCAATCCTCTTACTCAACGAGTTATTTATTAGGTTTACTCATCCTTTATGCCATCGTGGGTCTTAATAAATGCATGCACGCCATGTAGGCAAAAATATAAAGTAACGATATTGAGACATAAATAAGATGTAATCAATAAAGTTAAATGTGTCGCGGAGTTAGCTAGAAACCGCGATGTTTGATTAATTCTTGCAAGTTTTTTGAAAAGAAAAGACAATTCCCTAAACAAAACAAAATGTAAATACACGGACATTTATTGAGCACTTACTAAAGTGCGGAGGTGTCTGTGCGTGGGCCGTAGCCTTTCCTAAAGATAGCATCTCTTGAGATTGCAAATATTCCATGTGCGTGGTAGCTCATGGCCATCCATATCACGCAGTTTATATGCGCCTTTACCTAGTACTTCCGTGACTTCATAGGGTCCTTCCCACTTTGGTCCAAGCTTTCCTGTATCTTATGCATGGCTTGCATCATTGGCACGATATACAAAGTATCCTGGCCTGAATGAAGTGTTTCTGACTTTAGAATCATAGTATCTCTTCATCTTTGACTTAGCTCTTGCCTCACATATAGCTGCACGTTCGCGCCTTTCTTCCAACAGATCTAAGTCTATACGCCGCTCGTCGTCATTAGTTGTAACATTGACTTCCGCCGTACGAATAGTTGGCATCCCAATTTTGGCTGGTATGACAGCTTCTGTCCCATAGACAAGAGAGAATGGTGTATCTCTAGTGCTGACTTTGATTGTCGTGCGGTGCGCCTATAAAACATGCGACAATTCATCCACCCATCTTCCTTTGTGTTTATCAAGACGCGCTTTTATTCCTTCTCCCAGACTACGGTTCGCGCGCTCAACCAAACCATTGGTTTGTGGATGGTTAACTGACGCGAAGTGTTGTGTAATATTTAACTGCGCGCACCAGTCTTTGAACGGGTTATCATAGAATTGTTTTCCGTTGTCCGAAATAATTTCTCCAGGTAATAAAAAGTGACATACGATGTTGTCCCAAACAAAGCATTTGACCTGGTTGCCTTTGATAGTTGCTACTGCTTTTACCTCGATCCACTTAGTGAAATAATCTATGGCCACTATGAGGAATTTTAGTCCCCCTGCAGCAACAGGAAAAGGGCCTGCGATATCAATACCCCATTTATAGAATGGCCATGGTGAAGTGATAGGCGTCAGCTCTTGTTGTGGTTGGCGCGGGATGGGTTTGTGGACCTGGCAGTCGCTACAATTCTTTATCATGTCCCTCGCATCACGATGCATAGTAGGCCAATAGTATCCTGACCACAAGGCTCATGCTACAACGGACCGTGGTCCTGAGTGCATACTGCATGAACCAGCGTGGATTTCTCGGAGTACGTAATATGCCTGAAGAGGTCCCATGCACCGAAGCCATGGTTGTAGGAATGAACGTCAATATAGGATACCATCTCGAAGTTCGAACCTCTGCGTTGTGCGCCGTATCCGTCGAGTGTCCTTCTGTTCCTGAGGTAATATCCCTTTGCTTATGAATTCGATGATAGGTGTCATCCACGTAGGATCTTGCTCATCTATCACCGTGGATATCTCCATCTCCGAGATGGATTTGTTCTTCAAGGTCTCCACCAATACTTGTTTTGACAGGTGCGCAAAGCTTGTAGATGCGATCTTACTCAGTGCATCTGTTTTTATATTTTCTCCTATAGGAACTTGTTTGATGGTGAACCTATCAAAGTTGTGGATTAAAGATTTGGTATTGTCGAGGTATTGGATCATGTTATCCTCTTTAGCCACATATTCGCCCAACACATGATTTGCTACTAATCGGGAATCGACATTTGCTTCCAGGTTGCGTACACCCATTTGAGTTGCAATGCGTAATCCCGCAAGTAGGGCTTCATATTCTGCCTCATTGTTTGTGGCTGTGAATTCAAAACGCAGTGCGTAAGTGAATTCCATTCCTTCTGGGCTGGTGAGGCTAAGGCCTGCGCCTGACCCATCCACGCACGAAGATCCGTCCATGAATAGAACCCATGGTTCTTGTGGTGCTACGTCGCATTTTGAAGGTTGAGTATTAGTATCTGGTTTCTCAATGATGAAGTCTGCTAATATCTGCCCCTTAATCGCAGTGCGTGGTCTATAGGAGATGTTATGCTCACTTAGTAACACACTCCATTTTTGTAGCCGCCCCAATGCGTCGGGTTTAGAGATAACTTTCTTGATAGGTTGATCCGTAATCACTGCTATTGGATGTGCTTGAAAGTATCTGCACAATCTTTTGGCTGCGAATACTAAAGCTAGGACCAGCTTCTCCATTGCGGTATAGTTAATCTCTATCTTTTTTAGTTCTTTGCTTACAAAGTATACTGGTGTTTGTATGGAGTTCCTATCTGTCAATAGCACCGCGCTGACTGCTCCATGAGTTGCAGACAAGTACATGATCAATTCTTCCCCTGGTCGGGGTGCGACTAGTGTGGGAAGCGCTGCTATATGTTGCTTAAGATGTTGAAAAGCTTCCTCCGCCTCTGCAGTCCAACGAAAGTCTCCCCTTTTTGTACACTTCGTGAGTGTTTTAAAGAGAGGAAGTGACTTATCCGCTGATTTAGACAAGAATCGATTCAATCCAGCTAATTTTCCATTCAAGGACTTGACTTCTTTCAATGTGCGTGGTAAAGGGAGTTGGACAACAGCCTGTGTTTTTTCTGGGCAGGGTTTAATGCCATTAGGCTCTATCAAATATCTGAGGAACATGCCTTCTGTAGCGCCAAAAGTGCACTTCTTAGGATTTAACTTCATGTTGATCCTTCCTAGTGTTTTGAATGTTTCTTCAATGTCGCGCACCAACTCTTCTTCTGTATGACTCTTTATGACAAGGTCATCAACATAAACCTCCAGGTTGCGGCCCACTTGCTTCTCAAATGCATTGTCTACTAACCGCTGGTAAGTGGCTCCCGCATTCTTTAGACCAAAGGGCATTTTGTGTAGCAGTAGACCCCTTGGCTTGTGTGGAAGGCTGTTTTCTCCCCGTCTTCCTTGGCCATCTGAATTTGGTGGTACCCTTTGTATGCATCTAGGAAGCATTTAAAGGGATACCCGCACAACGATTCTATCTTCCAATCTATCTCTGGTAGCGGGTAACAGTCTTGTGGACATGCTTTGTTGAGATCAGTGAAATCCACGTACATCCTCCAGCTGCCATCACTCTTTTTTACCATTACTGGATTGGAGAGCCAGTCGTGGTAGTAGACCTCTCGCATGATGTCTGCGTCTACATATTTGTGTACTTCCTCTAGGATGGCTTTTGCGCGTTCTGGAGCTTGGCCGCGCTTTTTCTGCCTTATTGGAGGGTATCCTTGTCGGATTTGCAGCTTGTGCTCTGTAATCGATCGTGGTACACCAGTTATCTGCTTTGGTTCCCACGCAAAGATATCTAGATTTCTTTGCAAGAGTGCGCACACCGCCGCTCTGCCTTTGTCAGACAGCGATCCTCCAATTGATATCTCCTGATCCGGATAGTCAGGGTGGATTGCGACCTTCAGGTTTGATACTTTAGTTGTGTGTTGTTCTGGAATGCGCGGGGTCTCACTCGTCACTGTGCTGCATTCTTTAGGTGACACAGTTGTATTGTAGAGGGTTACAATGCCTCCTTATATTGGGAATTTGAGCATCCCATGTGCTGTGGACGGTACCGCGCGCATGGCTGATATTCCTGGTCTTCCAATAATGCCATTGTATGGCGAAGGAGACCTGATTACCATGAAGTTCATCTAGGCTGCCGTAGAGTGTTGCTCATTACCAACGACCACAAGCAATCGTAATTGCCCTATGGGCCATATCTTCTCTCCTGTGAAGCTAGTCAGTGACGTCGTGGCCGGAATTAGTTGACTTCGTATATTAGGTCGCAACCTTTTGAAGCAATGTTCATACATGATATCTGCTGACGCTCCCCCATCAAAATACATGCGGTGGATATCGTGACCCCCGTATGTATCTCAATGGTGAGCGGTTCCACTACTGCGTTGTCCGCAGTCAGAGTGGGGAAAGAGATTTCGTTCCAATAGGAAAATTTTTTGCTGACCTTCTGCCTTGTCTTTCGCTGCCATGATTGTATCATGTAGATGGCGTCAGCTTTATCTTTAGGCATCTCTTTCTTGCCTCCATTCCTCTGTTTATCTTTCCCCTCTTTGATGTTCTTGACGAGGTGATCCATTTTGCCTTCTTTCACTAATTTGTCAATTAGTTGGCGCAATTGGACACACTCATTGGTTGTGTGACCCTTTTATCCATGATAGTCATAGTACCCACTTCCTACGAGCCGGTTCTCTGGGGTGCGCATTGGTGGAGGTTTTGGGAATTTTGCACCTTCTGTCGCTAATATCTCCCTTGGGGTCTTCGTGAGTGGAGTATATTTGTCGTTATCTCGTCCACTTCCCTGACTGCGGTAGTTTTTGCTGCGGTTGCTACTCTGGTCATTGGATTGTCTCCTAGGCTGTTCTTGTGACCTATAATTTGAGTAACCTTTTTTGTTATCCGCAGCAGCTGCTTCCCCTTGGATAAAGGACCTGGTGTGCTTCATCAATTCATCAAAGGTTTGGGGAACCTTATCATTTAATCTTCTGATAAGTTTTGGGTTATTGATCCCGTTCATGAACCCTGAGATTTTAAGTACTTCGGGGCATGCCTTGACGTGTATGCATTCATCCTTATAGCGCTCCACATAAGCGCTTGTGGATTCCCCTTGGCGCTGTTTGACTCTGGCAAGTTTGACAGGGTTCTTGGCGCACTTCTTTCTCTGAGTAATGTTCAAACGGAATGCCTTTCGCAACTCTTCAAACCCGTTTATGCTTCTTCGTGGAAGTTTGCTAAACCAGGTTCGCGCATTCCCCACCAATGTAGAGTTAAACATGTTGCACCACACAGTTTGTGGCCAATTTTCGATAGTAGCAGTTGGTTCAAAAATTTTTAGGTGGTCATCAGGTTCGCGCCTTCTCTTGTCTTCTAAATAATCGCTGATGCGCCGCGTGAATGCGTCAACCATTTGGCGACTCCAAGGAAGGGATATATATTCGTCTTCCTCATCGCGATTTCTTCTCCTGGACTTCCAGTGTCCTGTTTCTTTGTCCTCGTTGTCCGAGGATTCGCTTGGGGAGGAGTTGACCCTTTCGCGACGCTTGCACCGTTTTTCCTCGGAGTCCGAGCTTGAGGGGCTTTCACTTGGGGAGCACTGTCTCCCAAGCCTATCATAAACTCTTCTACTACTAGATCTTGAAGGGCTCTCGCTTGGTGAGCGTTGCCGTCCAAGTCTATCCTGAATCCTGCGGCTACCAAGTCTAGCGTGGACGTTGGTATGCCTTCCATTGCCTTCATGCTTCTCTGAGTATTGCGAATCAGATACTTCATCATCTACAGCTTTCCTTCCGACTCTAGCGAACACTGGAAGTCGGCAGCTATCCTTTTCGCTCCCCTCCTTCCGATAGCGCGATGGGGATGCTTCATGCTTAGGGCCAAAGTTGAGCCGGGCTTGCAGGCTCTGACTTGACCTTCTTCTTGCTTCCTCTTGCATGAGGTTGGCTAAGGTTTCGTAATTTTAAGACACAAAATTACTTAAGGTTAGCTCCGGCGCATCCTCCTCTAGCGCGAGAATATCTGTTTCCACATTAGGTCCCCTGTCTCGATTAGGCACGCATGGTGGTTCAGTGGTGTCCACAATGGGTGTCGTTTGGTGGGGAGTGGTGAAGAGAGTGCGCTGTAGATCTTCCGCGCTAGGGGCCGCCGTAGTGGCCTGCGTAGTCCCTGTGGGCAATTCTACCGTTGGAAAGATCTGGCTTGGGCCTGCTTCTTGGTGACTGGATGCCCTGGTTGTTCCAGAGGTCTGTTTAGAGGTCGAATCACTTTGGTGTTTCTTCCTCTGGGGGTCACCATGCGTTTTTTCCATCTGCGGAGTCCGCTGGCTTGAGTTTCTATGTTTTGTCATTCTAGTTCTTAGTGTAGGGTCCCACGGATGGCGCCACTTGTTGATACAAAAGTTGGGCGTTCCTTGTTTGGGTTCCTATTCTCGTACCAATTATATCTTAATGCTTGAGACCTGCGCACTAAGAAAGCAAACAAACACCGTTAGGCTTATCGTGGGATTGTCTCCCACGATTATCCTCCGACGTGAGAGTAAGAAATCGGTTTTAGGGTTATATTGAAGAGTTAGGGTTTTTAGATCGTACCTCAATGAGAGCCGTGATATTCTTTATATAGGCACGGAATCCTTGTAGATTTCGTGCTCCTTACTCTTCGGCGTATCACGCTTATCCGGTCTATTGATCTTTATATTAAATAGGAGATCATTATCAAGACCATGAATAATATATTTAGGTTTGGGCTTTCATGAGCCCAAACCTTTATCATGGTAGCCCAAATCATTATTATGATAGCCCACACGTGGTGGGCTTAGGCATTAGTAATGTCCATTAATCGGGTTCGTGACCCGAGTGTGGATTATACGTCATCACCAGGGGTGTTAACATCAGCTCTGACTTATGCCCATTTCGCGAAGCTAGCAGTGAATCTACCAACCATTGCCTTGTTGTTTGCCCGCGTGCGAAGACCATCTGGAGAAAGATATGGAGCTAGTGGGACCTTGCCACTCCTATCTTCTTTCCTTCTTTCGATATTCTCGACATTAGTATGAATAAGGTTGTTGACCTTGGTTGCTCTCGCCTCAACAAAGTCATTCATGGAGTGTTTCAGTGTGGTATTTGGGCCATTTGGAGATGGAGGAATAAATTGGTTCATGCCACCTTGGATGATCGGTCTAAAGTCCTAGAGGAAGATATATTTCCGTCCGTTCAACGGCTGTCAAAGAATTGGATTTCAGCCCGCTGCAAGATGGCGGCTTGTAATTGGAGTTGCTGGATTTCGAATCCAAGATCTTTATTGTCTCGTATGTAGTGAGGTTCTCATTGTATAGCTTGGTTTACCCATTGTGGGGGTTGTATTGTTGCTCCTCGTTTTGTTTCCCTTTTTCGTTGTATTCTGCTTTCGGCCTCCTTCTTGGAGCTGGTTCTTAATATATATCAGCCTTTCAAAAAAAAAAAAATCAAAAAATTAATTAAATAAATTTCCTTAATAAAAATAAGTCTCTATTCAGATTTTTGGTTATGCATAGGATGTAACTTAACAAGAGGATCGTAAATGTTTATCATGTTAATGATTTTAGTGGTACGATTTTTTTTCTTTCACAAATTGTGATATACTTGAGCCACATTGACACAACTCACACAATAAAACCTGAAGCAATAAGCAAGTGTGGTCGAGTGTTACATCAACGCGATGTCAGCATCTACTCTCACCACCAAAGTCCCGTAGTAGTTAACAGTAAAAGCAACACAAAAAAATATCCCAATTAAACACAAATAGTCAAATATATATACCACAACACACACTCATATAAAAGAGAGTGATTTTCATTCGATTGTCATAATAATCTAACCATCTTCAAACTAAATCAAGCATGGGTTATCATATAAAATGTAAAAAATAGATGACGCATAATGGTGATGCCATATCAGGCAACCACACATGACTCAACCGATTATTACGAGCAATACGACATCACAAGTAACACTGAACTACAATAATAAACTATTTCAAAGTATGATGGTAAACTATTACCAAGTTTGACGCTATAAAGCATTTTTAAATTCAAACTGGTTTCTTATGACTTCGATTAACAGATTTACTAAACCTTTTTACTTTTTGGAAAAGCAAAACTAGTTTTTAGAAATCAGGCTTGATCGTACAACACATGCACCTATAATCTGAACCTGCGTAAGCTGTAATTTGGATACCTCTAAAAGCTTGCTGTAAACTTGAATAAGACTAAAATTCATGTTATGTTAGTCGGAGTGCATGGATAGACCTTGCGAACCAGCTCCAACGTGAGAATACATCATCGAATTATGAGTTGAATGTGTTTGGAAATATATAGTGAGATGAAAAAGAACATACCCGACATATGAGAATGATGTGGTATTTCTAGGAAAGTCCTAGGAAAGTTCTAGGCCTTGCCACATGTCTCAGACGGATAGGATAGAGGGGAGCACATTTTGGTTGGCGATAGGAAGCCTCCGAGCGTAGGATGTTGTGTCCTTCCCTTATTTGTCATAATTGTGCTCATGTGCAGTTGTCGCAGACGTGAGAATATTGGAAACCCGTCACATGTGGTAGGGCCTACCCAATATTATGTGTTATCTTTTAGTTCTGAGCCCAAGACTCCTGGGAGGGTAAGATTCTACGAGATAGGCTTCTTGTGTATCAATGGATTCCCTTATTTTAGCCTAGTAGGCATTACGCTATTGATCATGTTGAGCGCTATACGTATACTGTTGGAGGCTAGGTTCTGGCCGTAGTTGGAGTACACTATATGTGCAGCTTCAGAGCCCCAATTGTTGAGGAATAGGATGCATGCTTCGTTGGTCCGATTGTTCAGCCTGTGATCGACGTGATTGATGAAGAGGACTTTCCTGATGTTGTCGGCCAATTTGGTGTGGCTTATCGAGTTATGAAAAGGAGGTCGATAACAACTCCTCAAGAGGATGCTTTGTTAAAGAGAAAGTAGGTTGCAGGGTCCCCTTTTGGTAGTGTGCCCTCGAAGACAAAGAAGAGGAAGCAAGAGGCTCCGAGGCGCGGAGGATCTCGTTGTAATGTTCCTCTAACTACATCTTCAGGCTCTGTGCCCAAAGGGGTAAGGGAGCATGCTCGGGTAGTTGGTCGTTAGTTTCTGCCTTGGTTCCTCCTATCGTCGATTGCCTTAAAGCTGATTCCATCGTCAACTCTTGGATTTTTATTTATTTATTTATTTATTTATTTATTATCTTTTTAATTTTTTTTTGACAATTTTGAGACACTTTAAGTTAGGCTCGTTCCTGCTAATCCTAAAACAACTAAGGCAGCTTGAGACATTCTTGAATCTTTTTATTTATTTTTTAATAACAAACACACTTGTACTATTGCTTTAAAAGGTGAGCTATGGGTCATACAACTCGGGGATAGAACTGTTGATGCTTACTTTCAAAAGACAAATTCTATTGTTACATTGTTGAATGCTCTTGGCTCGCATTGGAGCAATGGCGACGTGGTCACTTATGCCATTAATGAGATTATTTGTCTTAGACTTCTATTTGTATTGTTTGAGCCCACACTCAAATGTTAGGTTTAGTCATTATATATTTTCGGTCATATATAATCGTATATTAGTAAAATCATATCTCGGTTTACAAAATGCGTATTTCTATATGAAATCTTACAAAAATGGCAAGAGAAGAATTATTAAAGTGAGAAGAGTGAGATGAAATTCTGAGCATGTATTTCAAATAAATAGGGAGAAATAATGAGGAAATGCATCAATTTTTGTGAATGTATCTAAAATTTATAGTTGCGTTTTTTTCTCATTATTTTTATTTTAATTATATTTTTTATTTGATCCTAACTCAAATGTAAGACGCGTAAGAGTTTTTGATATATTTAATTAGTTTGTTATGTAAAAGTCTGAGAATGACATACGTGTTTTTGTTTTTTATTCAAACAAGCTTTCCTTATCATCATGATGAATTAAAGTTGTTCTAGAATTTTATTATATATGACTTTGGAATGATTTATTTTTTGAACGACTTTGGTATGATTGATATGTGATTGAGTCATTCAACTTGCTTGATATAAATTCAACACTCGGTACCAAAAAAGATACACTATTTCATTTTCATAGTTAGGGTAGTGCCAGTCATGCCGTTGAGGCAGCGGTTTGCCCCCAAACCGCCGGGGAACACCGCCGCCACCCAGCGGTTTGGTCCAACGGCAAGGTCTAGCGGTGATCTTCACTTCCGCGGTTTGAAACATATTCGAATGTTAGAGTGGAACGTTGAATATTTTTGTTTATTCTTTGTGTTTTGTTTATTATTTGTATTTTCTCTCTGCTGCAACTACTAGAGAAAGAAGAAGACAAGTAAAGAAGAAGACCCTATCTTGGAGTAATATACTTGTATATATATACTACTGTAGTAGCATTAGGTGGATAGTTTACTATCATTTTTTTTATTATTATGTAATTTTGTAATAATTATGTTTCTTTTTAAGTATTATGTATTTTTATTTTAATTATTAATAAAATATTATGTTTTTATTAAATTATTTATTTATGAAAAAAAAATAAAAAAATTGGTGGTTTGGGAGGTATGAAAAAAGTATGGTTGCCACTAAAAAAGGGTTGGGAGGTATGAAAAAAGTGTGAGTGAGGTGGAATGATATTATTGGTTGGTTGGGAGGTATGAATTTTTTTGGAAGGTATGGTTGCCACCACCCTTATAGACTTATAGTCGCCATTTTGGAAAAAGAAAAGAAAAAAAGAAGCTTAGATAGGATTAGGTTCACTCTTGTCTCTTTATCAAACGCACACTTGACCAATAATAGTGTTCTTTCAGACTACTTTATAATTTCAAAGCTTATTTGTTTGACAATTTTGATTTATAGTGAGGTAGTTGAATTATTACTTTTTGCAGCCATTTTTTAAAAAGCTATGTAGTCAATTTTTAATTATTGGTCAAAAAATAAGAATGGGTTGTTCGAAGTGTAGTCATTTTTTGAGAATTAATTTCATATATCTTCTAATTTCATGATTTAATTATATATATATATGTAATATAATCATTAAATGCATAATGTACAATATTTTTAAAACATGTTTAAGTATATATGAAACTAGTTATAATGCCCGCGCACGCGCGGATTTTTTAAAATTTTTTGAATCATATATTTTTACTTATTAAAAAATAAATAATTTAATATTTGTTTTTTTATTTATGATGTTTAATTATAGTTTTTTATTATTAAAAATAATTATTTAAAAATTTTAATCTTATTATTAATTGTATCTTATCTATATTTTTTGTATTTATCTTCTACTTGTGTTATGGATAAATATAAAATGTTACCTAATAAGAAAATAATCTTTTTTTTAATAAAATTATTACTAAATAAGATATGAATGTATTTTTTTGAAATAGAAAATTCCCAATAAAGGTTTTGTTGTATTATATAAAAGATTACTAAATTTAAGAAAAAGAGATACTCCGTATATTGGCCCTTTTTTAAAGTTGTTCAAATGATGAAAATGTTCTTAGAATGTGTTCCAACTTTGTTGTGATGTGAAACTAAAATAACCTATTGCATTTGTTTGATAAATCATAAATGGGTTATATAATACAGTAATTTAGTATAGATAGAAGTGAAAGTTGTTGCAACAAAAATCAAAAGATTTTGGATCCAGAAGTGGAAAAAAAATTTGATTAGTTTTATCAGTCATTAAATTTAGACAAACTCGTTGAGAACCATTATTCATTACACTTGCAACGGTGTCAACCTTTCCATGCAAAACCCTTGCTACGCACATGCTTTAAATTTAATTGTTAATCGTGTATTCTTTCTGTTTATTTACGAGTGTATGTTTAACTATTGTTTAGTATGTTGTATGAAACGTTTTAACATTCTTGTATCAAAATTTAAAAATGTTTGATGTTGTTTTGGTTTTACGGTGTTGTATTTTATAAATGGGCTTTTAGTTATTAAATTGTGATGGCTTGGTTTTTTTTTGGCATATTACTTATTTGCATGATAAAAAAATGGTTTTGTTTATTTTGGTCTATTACTTAGCCCTACAATACTTGTCCATTAGATTTTTTGCATGGTAATATGAAGCACACATGGTCTATCTAATTGGTCATAGTTTAATGTGTGTTAAATATTTTCTTTATTAAGTTTGTAAGTTAAAGTTTGTATAATAATGTATATATAATAATGTCACATAAAATATATAAAAACAATCAAAGTAAGCGCAGCAATGCTGAGGAAGACTTCATAGCTCTTTTCTTCATAAATATCCCCAGCAATCTTTGTTAACTTGTAGACGAATCACTTGCTAATCTAATTGGGTTATTACTCCCTCCCAATTAGTAAACCATTTTCTTTTACATGCTCCCTCCCAAATGGACAACACGTTTGATATAACCTTGATGCTTGTTGAAGAAGTATCTTTGAATTCTGCCCATATAATCTTCAGTCTCATGCACAGCGGAAAATGAATCTTAGACTGATAATATGTAACTTCTTCACAGGTTTGTTTGGGGAGCATCATATTGTCATCTTCAACTCACTTAGAATGCTTCCAATTCTTCAATAAAAGCCCCGATGTACACATTTCTCCCTCCTGGATAATGACGAACTCTCGGAATCATCATAAATATGTGTACATAAACATATCAACTAGAAGCAACATACAACTCAATACCATTAATTACATTGAAAATTAACATTGAAGTCTAACTAATATTAATAAATTTTATCAATAAACTCAATTCTAAATAACTAAGCAAATGAATACTCCATTAATTAACACACTATTAATAATTTCAAAAACCTTTGGACTCAACTATTATGTTTTAAACTTAATTTTTTTATTTACAAATGGGTTCGAGCAAAAATTATGTACTTTTTCTTTTATATTCATTATTCAAGTTGCATGCTTACATAAACCAATCACGCTAAAAAGTATCATTTAACCATTTAAATGTTACTTTACATACATGCTCGTGCACATTTTCTTGAATCAATTCGCATATGTGAGTTACATCAATAGAAAACACACATAAATTACTTGCATATGAAAATGCATTAACATAATACATATATCAATATATATTGCATTAGGTTAAATCATCAATTATTCTTACAACCTTTTTAACTTCATTTCAATCAATAACCAACTTTTAATTCTATACTAATTACTAAATATCATGTGATCAATTCTGGCAAGCCTTGCACTTCCATCTCGATGTTGTATAAACTTCACATTAAATGCACATGTTTTGTTTTTTTATAAAAGTTTGAACTTTTACTTATGTTTAAAACTTAATTTTTTTATTTGATATTACAATTTACAAACGGCTTTAAGTCAAAATTATGTATTTTTCCTTTTTATTCATTACTCAATGTGATATTTTTAATATGTAGTATTTTGCTATTATGGCAAACTCATTTATTGGCATAAATATTGGTTTCTCACTAATGATTCTACATATAGAAAAAGAAAAAACTTTGCGATAAACGAAGCTTCTTCTTTTCAATAATAATTCAATTGCACAAGATAAATTCATTCTAATACTTCTCAAAGAGCATTCGAAAGCAACTACTTACATAAACTAATCACGCTAAAAAGTATCATTTAACCATTTAAATGTTGCGTTACATACATGCTCGTGCACATTTTCTTGAAGCAATTCGCACATGTGAGCTACATCAATAGAAAACGCACATAAATTACTTGTATATGAAAATGCATTAACATAATAAACATATATATATATATATATATATATATATATATATATATATATATATATATATATATATATATATATATAAATCACCTAAATATGCAAGAAACAAAGAAAATAGTTGGTATCCCAATCTTTGGTTCTATTTATCTGAGCATGCATGATCTTGTATGATTTTCATGGTACCTGCGTATGATAACTAAATTAACAAAAAAAGAATACCAAGTTAATTACAAACATCTAAAAGATGTGTGAATCATCTCCAAAATGTTGCAAAAGAGAATTTACATACCGCTACCAACAATCAAATAACTAAAAGATGTGTGAATCATCTTCAAATGTACATGCTAAATGTGATTTTAGCCGATTTATATAGGCATGAATTTGGTTAAATCATTAATTATTCTAGCAACCTTTCGCAACCTTTGCACTTCATCTAACCGAATTTTAATTATATACTTAATGTCATGTGATCAATTCGGGCAACCCTTGCACTTCATCTCCTTTCATGATTATATAGTTATTATGAGGCTACATTGAATTCCGAACATTAGCTATCTTGTACTCTATGCAATCTTGATGCCTACACAATAAATTAGAGGACTGAATCTTATTATTATTATTATTATTATTATTATTATTATTATTATTATTATTATTAGGGTTTTGCTAACCTCTGCCCACTGGGCAGAGGTTAATCTATTTATAAAATGAATATTTCAATTCATTTAAGTGAAAATCATGTTCAAATATAGTAGTTTACAAATTCATTTAATATACAATTAATGCATTTTTTGTTTAATTAAGAAAGTTTTTGTTAATTAACTACACATTAACATCTTCCCAGTGGGCATTGGTTAGCAAAATCCTTATTATTATTAGTATTTTGCTAACCAATGCCCACCGGGCAGAGATTAAAATGTGGTTAATCAATTCAAATTTTTTTAATTAACCAAAAAATGCATTAAATACAAATTAAATAAACTTGTAAATTACTATATATGAACATGATTTTCATTTAAATGAATTAAGGGCTCGTTTGGTTTGTAGATGAGTTTAGGATTATGATTATGATTTGTATTTTGATTTGATGTAAGAGTATAATAAATTATATAAAAATATTATTGTTTATAAAGTTACATATTATTTTATATTTTAGAATTAAAAAATAATATATGTTGAACACCGATAGTATCAAAAAAAACTATTTAAAATTAATAAAATTGTAGAGATAGTGGACAAGTGGGGTAGTGTGTCAGGAGAGAGAGAGAGAGAGAAAGAGAGAGTAATCCTACCTTTATAGTGGGTTTTGTACATGCCTGTATATTCTGCTTTCATCACTGTTTGGATTTGTGTACATATAAACCAAACAACGGATTTGACTCAAAAACCAATCTTTTGGGCTGCAACCATCAAACCAAACAGGCCCTAAAACATTATTTTTATAAATAGATTAATCATTGCCCACTGGGTAGACGTTAGCAAAACCCTAATAATAAGGATTTTGCTTATTATTATTATTATTATTATTATTATTATTATTATTTTAAAGATAGATTATCACATATGATTTTACTATGACTTAAGAGTTGGAAACAAGATCATAAGTCACTCGAAATGAGCTTATGAAATGTAAATTTACAAACCTAAAAATAAGTTAAGACGAAAAAAAAAGGAATGGAGCCAACTTAAAAATAAGTTAGGACGAAAAAAAAGAGAGGAATGGAGCCAACTAGCCAAGTGAAATATGAAATCAGAATCGTGCAACATTCTTAACATGTAGTTTGGGTCGCTTCTATTGTCTCCCTCCGATCCGGTTTCAGACTTTTTCTTCTCTTATTATGTGTTCTTTCTTTTGATTGACATGAATACCAATATAACAGAATTTTATGTGAAAAGTTGAGAACGACTAGCGCTGCTATTTATTATTTTTTTTTTAAATTACTATTTTGTTAGATATTAAACATAGGGAAAATTACATGTATATCCTTCTCTAAATGAGTAATTACATATATATCATTTTTATAAGTTTTTGATGCATAAAATACAATGCTTTTAATGCATCAAAAGAATATATATATAATTTTTAAAATTTGCAAAGATATATATATAAAAGCCCCTTAAACATAAATACAAAAAGCATAGTTGTCTAAATAATGATATTCTCATATAATTATATGAACATGATATGTAATGTTGGTTAATAAAAAAAATGGGATAATTCCATATTTACCCAATCTAAATATGAAAATGTTATATATACCGAAAATACAAGTTTTAAATGCATGATGTACTATGCAATAAAGCATGTTTTAAATAAATATGGCATTATCATGTTTAAATTGGATAAATATGAAATTGTCCCTAAAAATAAATTGAAAATTAGGCTCACTTAAAGTAAAAGTCATGGGCCTACTAATTGGCTTACACTTCTAGTATTTTATCGAGTTGTATTATATTTTTGTTTGTTTTATGAGCTTATATACACAGGTGTATATGTCAATCAAGATGTTATACGTGGAAATTCAACGATGAAGCTTGTAGGGTGACGAACAGGTGCTGAACCCAGCTCATTTTATTTCTTAGTTATATAACTCATAAGCTAATTTCTTAAAAAGCTTTTACAATTAGCCTCTCTTATTTTTATTAAGATTTGAATTATTTTAACTAATCAAAATAAATATAGATGTCAAATTATTCTTTTTTAATTTATCTTACGAGAATGGCTGCGGTCCTCCGCGTTGCGAGCGGGTCTGTTTTTTGGTGGAGGAGATTTTCCATAAATAAAGTAGAATAATCATATTTCACATATAACATTTAAACAAAACCTATGTCAACGCATATCATGATTTGCTACAATTATTGATTTTAAATATTACCTGGGGCCATAGAACGCGCGCAACTGCTATTCCTGTGGGATCTGCTGCTATGCATTTGCTGCTTATGTGCTGTAGTGTGCGTGTCTTTTCCAGTTCCTTTTGCAGCAATCACGCCTCCAGTTCCTTTTCCAGAAACATCATGCATTGATTTTTGGGACTAAAATGCAAATCCAAAGATCACCTTATCAATGTATGCTGAGTAGTCAACAATATGAAATTTATAAGAAATTCATAAAATGACTAACCTGATGCACAAAATTCGAGCAACACATGCTTCTTTTAATATGGTGCAATATCGTGAAATTTGTCACCACATTTTCACCCAACTTTGCATTAAAAAACAAATGGCAAAAAGTTTCCAAAACGTTACACTAAGTTGTGACCCGCTATAAATCTGGGTCAGATCAGTAAATCCAAATGTGGTACTAAAGACTCGCCATGGCTGCAACCATAACTAAATTACGGCAAAGTTTTCTGTGAAGTTAAAAAAATTAGGCTCAGACTGAAATATACATATATACTCGAAACTGGCAAACCATACTGGCTGCAACCTACAGGTTGCCTCGCCAAGGTACCATCCATCATCATCGCCACAATAATTTAGTCTTAGAAAAAAGGCCCAACGTCAACGGGCAGAAACCCAAATCATAATTTAGGCTTGAGATCCGCGAATGCAGAAAGCATACCAGATACTTGTCATGGTTGCAACCACAATGAAGTTGTGACTGCCCCGCCAAGATATATTATTACCTATGTTAAATGACACGGTATTGTTCATGGGCATTCAATTAGGCCAGAAATGGCAAATGAGCCTCAACCTTCGTTGTGGCAGCAAATATCATAGATATATATCAAAATGCCATAAACTATGTCATGACTGCATCAAAATGCGATAAAGCACATTATTATTTGGAATGCCAAATTCAACCGTTACAGCCGTTACAGAAACCTTTTGAATGTCAACTACAAGTTCACCCTTGAAAAGGATACATTTCCAGAGTTCCATAACCCAACTAATAAATTATGTGTAAAAAGCTACAGTATCGAGCCTTAGATAGGTACGACCCGAAAAACAGGACACGCCCGCCATGGCTGCAAACATAGCATGTTGCCCCACCAAGATACGGACAGTCTCAAATTTTTTCAGACCTACCAACATTCATCACTGGCTCTTACAATGGAGTCCCACAGTGATCTGTTTGTCTATTTATTAGTCGCTTCTCATTAGGATCTAAGGCAATAACAACCTCAATTACATTTTGCGATCAAGATCTTAAAGTTAAACTAAAAGATGGTAAAACAAACCAAAGCCAATAATTCATTACCTTTCAGCTAAACATTATAAGTATATATTAAAGCAGCACACGACGACGCCGTTTTTGTTGCGTTATTCCCGCCAAAATTATGGCCCAAATCCTTAGCCTTTTTTCCTAGCTTAACTGATCCATTCCCGATCCATTTTTGTTACCTTATAAGGCTTAGATAAATGCATAAGCACAATCATCATCGCCTATAGAAAGAGGAAAGTCGGCTCACATTTATTCGTGTCCTAGTATACGCGTGAAGGTTTATTTATTTATAGCTGCAGAAAGTCGGCTCACATTTAGCCTTTTTTCCTAGTCCATTTACAATCAACCATTAACTTTACGTTGGCAACCGGTTTATTTATAGCTGCAGAAATCATACAATGTAGAAGGTTAATACGACATAAATAATTGGCTATACAATATGTAAAAGCTGCAGAAAGTCGGCTCACATTTAGCCCTTTTTCCTAGTCCATTTACAATCAACCATTAACTTTATGTTGGCAACCGGTTTACTTATAGCTGCAGAAATCATACAATGTAGAAGGTTAATACGACATAAATAATTGGCTATACAATATGTAAAAGCAAAAAAAATAAATATCCTCTAGGTACGGAACGGTTGCTACTATCATTTTTTGCTCAACCTACTACAACTCTCTTCTGTTTCTTCATTGATTTCTGAAACAGCACCACGATTTAGTATATTAATATACGTATAGCCACAGCTCGTGTGCTGTTTGAATAAAAAAAATATTTAATCTCCATGGTACGGCAATTTAAAAGTATCCAAATGTAAAAGATAGTGTACCTATGGGCAACGATTGCGAGTACTGGTTACTTCCACGCATGTTACCAGTTGAATTCAGCGTTGTTCGGCTTATACCTCGCAGACCGCGTGTATTAATACATCACCACAACTTTAGCCACACCTCACATACTTAACATTTACCTAACTTCCACGGCTAATGTATCATGGGGTAATGTATAATAAGGAAACACAACATTTCATGAGGGTCAGATTTGTAAGCAATCGAATAAAGAGGATCGGTCCAACATGGCTGCAAACTTTATAAGTTGCCCCGCCAAAATGGTTGCAAACTGTAAAAGCTGCCCCGCCATGATGGATGCAAACTTTAAAAGCTGCGTTGCCAAGGTATGGCTGCAAACTTTAAAAGCTGCCTTGCCAAGGTATGGACAATCTCAACTTTGGTCGAATCCACTCGAACACATTCAAATTGTATCATCACAGCCTTTTCATTACCCTATTATACATTAGTCGTGCAACGGATCGTGCACTCATAAAAACTCATCGGCCCGTCGCAACACGTATCAAATTCAATAAACCTTTAACCAAATTCCAACCAAAACAAAAAGTGAGCATCTTTTTCACTAAGTCATAAAAACAAACAGTTGGTATGCATCTATACTAAACAATATAAGTAACACTTTACTTTATCATATAAACTAATAAAATAAAAAACAAACCAATAAATAATCAAAATACAAAAACCACAATTCACAGAAGGCACACATTAATTGAAAACCTAATTTGTCAGCCTCAAATTTATCCAAAGATAATCAACAAAAAGCCTCAAATTAATTACAGCTGAGATCAACCATCAAGCACAATCAACAAAGACCAATGTGAAAAAATATGCAAATTGAACAAAACCCCCTTTTGATACTTACATAGAGAAGCTTCTAGTTGTGCTGGACCTTGCACCGTACATGGATTTCAACCACAAAAGGCATGCATTTAGGTAAAGCATTATCCATAATAAGGAAACAGGCTAAGGATTGCATTGGATTACCAGGCCCAAGGAAACAGGCTAAGGACATGGGCCGTGTTTTTGGCGGAAAAAAGGCGACTAAAACGGCGTTGTCGTCACGTGGTTTGATATGAACTTATAATTTCCTAATGTTAAGTTGAACCCTTCTAGCTTCTTCTAAATTTACATACTGGCTAAGCGACTTTAATAAAGTGTTTTAAAACCCAGATTGACTCGTCTGGTTAAATCGTGAACTAGTCGAATGACCGAAAGGTGTTTTTGAGCGAAAAAACCTGATTAAACTTGTTGAATCGTGATCTGATGACCTCGACCCGATCAGTTAAAAAACCGGTTTTTTAAACATTTTAATCACCTCCCGAAAAAAATGCCAAGGAAGTGGCCTTTAATTATTTTGGCCCTAAGCCGTTTAGGTTCTTCAATTCGTGGTTAGAAAGAAAAGACTTTGAGTCGATGATAAAGAAAGCGTGTGAAGATTTTAAAGATACTGGTCCTCCGGACATTGTCCTCATGAATAAGTTTAAAATGTTGAGGAAAACTATTACGGTGTGGAAGAATGAATTGAGAAATAAAGAAGTGGAGGAAGAAAAACTTTTAAAAGAAGATCTTGATCAGTTAAATAAGGTGTTGGAAGATAGGGATTTAATGGAGGAGGAGATTTGGGTTTGGGAAGAATGTACGAGTCGTGTAAAGGAGATCGAAGAGTACAAATATAGGGATTTGAAACAGAAATCGAGACGCAGGTGGGCGATGTTTGGAGATGATAATACAAAATTTTTTCACGGGCTCATCAACAAGAGGAAGGCATGTAATAACATTGCTGGGTTAATGGTTAATGGGAAATGGGAGTCAAAACCTTCGATAGTTAAGAAAGAAGTGTTTCAGTTTTTCAGAAGGAAGTTCGTGGAGAATTGTAGAGTTCGACCGACTCTTAATTGCCATGGTATAATGAAATTAGCTGTTGATGAGGTGGTTTCGATCACTCGACCCTTCGTGGAGGAAGAAATTAAGGAGGCGGTTTTTGGGTGTGGGGATGATAAAGCCCCGGGACCCGATGGTTTTAATTTTAAATTTATTAAACGTTTTTGGAGTTTGTTTTCAGGACATTTCATGGAGATCATGCAAATCTTTTACGAGACGGGGAAGATAAGTGCAGGAGTGGGCTCGTCATTTATCACTCTTATACCAAAATCTTCAGCCCCTGTTGACTTGACAGAGTATAGGCCGATTAATCTAATTGGTGTTGTGAGTAAAGTTATTTCAAAGGTGTTAGCTAACAGACTGAAAACGGTGATGGGGAATATCACGGAGGAGACGCAATCAGCTTTTATAGCAGGAAGATTCATTTTAGATGGTCCGTTAGTGCTTAATGAGATAACGGCATGGGCAAGACGGGCGGGTAAGAATATTTTTTTGATGCAGATAGACTTTGAAAAGGCGTATGACAACATCCATTGGGAGTTTCTGTTAGATATCCTCAACCAGAAAGGTTTTCCAGCGATTTGGGGTAATTGGATTCGTGGTGTTGTGACATCGGCCCAGTCTTCTGTATTGGTTAATGGGTCACCTACTTTTCAATTTAATTGTGAAAAGGGGATTAGACAGGGGGACCCGGTTTCGCCTTTTTTGTTTATATTTGTTATGGAAGCATTCACGTGCCTTTTTAGAAAAGCCAGTGAAGTAGGGGTGTTCGATGACATTCAGTTACCAAATAATGTGTCACACCCCCAATTTACCTGACTTGCAGTGGAATGGAATACCTGGGGGTGTCTGTCATAGCACCACAGTTACAGTTACATTGAACGACCTAAAGTGTCGTTTGGAAAATACTGCATTTGATCATTGAAATAATCCAGAGTTTACAAAATGAGGTCCCCAAAATGTGTTGCAAGTTTATGAAAACAAGTCCTTATAGATCAAATGTTTACATAAGTGCATGAAATAATGATGAGACGCGTCGACTCCGCGACTCCATGAAGGTCCAAATGCATGTCACATGAGCTACCTTAATAACCTGAAATACATTGCTAAAACGTCAACACGAATGTTGGTGAATTCCATAGGTTTATAAAATGTAATGATGTACGGCCACCACAAGTAAAAGTGCAAGATAAAAATCTCATGAAAATTGTACAATTGACCTTAAGCTCATGACCCCGAAGCTATGACTGATGAAACTATGCCCCTGCTGAATGTTCTGCCGAAACACTCAAATGTAAAAGACATGACATGCATCCGCTTACTGTTGGTAATCACTACCACGGATGGAGGCGTCACCCTCGATAGATCTATCCACTCACTCTCGCTTACCGGTAAATTAACGGTTCATGATGATAACAGGGGACTTTTCACATGGCAAGGTAACTTAAGCAATGTACATATGTTTGAATACTTGGGCTCGTACTAAAATGATTTATGCAATGTATTCCCCCCGTGGGATTTGAAAACAATCAAAAATGTTGAATTGAAAACGGGGCTATGAAAACTCACCTTAACTGATGAAACTGTGATGAAGTGAAATGAACAACAATGAACAATTTGCTGCCGCAACCCAATATGATGGTACCATGAACATGTAATGAGCTGAAAAACAAGGTGCGCACACTAGCCGCAACCTAATATGAATGATGAACGATCTTCTTTAGATCATGAAATGATGTTATGAATGTCCATGCACATGTTTCCTATACCACTCTACTCTTTGAAAAACACTTGTTGTTATCAAAAGTATATATTCCAAAACTTAGGAAAAATATGGCTATTAGAAAAATAAACTAGTTGTAATATATATACTTATATATATATCGTATGTACCAATGTTTGTTTTGAAATTCTCGGTTTGAAATCCTTGAAATAACGCCTTGTAGTAATGAAAATATACTTGTAATCACTAATACATCATTAGTTATGAAATTGGGTACTTGGTTAATATTTCTAGAAAATCTAGAATTTAGTACGTAGTGTTATTATTATTTATAAAAGCTGCCAATTATAGAGGATTTTTGCCGATATTGAAAAGTGAATATCTTTGTCGTTATTAGCCCGTTTTACTTGTTCTTTATATCCATGGTTACGTCTTAACATGTAGTAATATATTTTAGAAAGCTTGACTCCTCCGGGTTACGTCTAAAGCCTCTTTTTGTCCGACGAAAATCGTCCAACAGCATGTATTTTTCCGGAAAATACTTTTCGTCAATAAATTTGCAAAAATCATAACTTCTTCGTTATAAACTCTTTTTAATCCGTTCTTTCGCCTGCGGATTCGTTTTTGAAAGTATTTTCTAAAAATTTTGCCAAAGTTTCATTTGTGTTTACTGATTTTCCAGATTTTACCAAAATGGGACAGCATGTTTATAAACTTGTTAGAAATCCATTTCCAAGGTTCAAAACTAGTTTTTACTTCAACCAAATCTCTTGCAAACACCACAAATCTATACTAATCTTACCATACACCTTCTTAGGGTGCCATGGGTTCCTAATGACTAGTAATCAAGTTAATTTAACAAGGGAACACCTAAATCACAATCTAGGGTTTGTATGTTCAAAAAGTATTCAAAAATAAAGTGGTATAACTAGTTTGTGCATGAAATTAAGCATGAATACTATAAGATACATGTGTTAATTAGATGAAAACATGAAAATAATTTTGAATACTCACTTTGAAATAATAGGTGATTGAATGACTAGAAACCTTGGATTACTTGTGTATTTCTTGTTTGATTCTTGATTAGGCAAGTATAATGAACAACTTTGGTGCTTTAACTTTTGAAAAATCTTCATGTTCTTGGTCTCTTGTGATTTGGTCGTGGATATGAGGTAGAGGATGAGAGAATAGTGAGTTTTTGATTATTAGAAATGTTATGTGTAATGTTTTTGTTGTTTAAGGCTAGATATTTTCTAGTGATGGCATTATGGTAATTATATGGACAACTTGAAGTAACATGTGATGGGAGGGGCGGCACATGGTTGTTAAATGAAGAGTATGTAGAAAGTTTGGGTATTATCTAGTTCACGGAGTCGGTTTTGGTTCCGTTAATCGCTAAACGTAAATTTTTAAGCCGCGAAACGTAAATCTGGGTATCGTAAAAATATGGAATATGAAATAATGACTAAACTTGTCAAAATAGAGTTATAAAAATGTTAAAATTATGTTGGGTACAAGTATTGAGTGTTCGGGTGATTATTGTTTAGTTTTCACGAAAACCGTCGTAATATTCATAAGCTTACGTTATAAATAAAATAAATTTCCAAAATACTGGGTAAATGAATGTTATAACTTTTATGATGATAAAATGGATATAAAAATATGTCGGGACCATTGTGGGAATATTTAGATATATTCGTCGTGTATAAACCGGGTGTTAACGTTTATTTATAAATAATTATACGTATAACGTTAAATGTATCAAATATATAAATTTGAAAATCCTAAGAGTGGTATAACATGTAAATGACCTACTGATGATATGCAGACTATCTCCAGTCCGTATGAAATGTCATTACTGATAATGCATGAATTCGCACCTGAACCAATACGGTTACGCGAATTTGAATACCCGTAAACTAAATTTACGATGAAATGTGTAATGCACGTGAATGATGAAATCTTTTCCCGCAATGAATAGTGTTCAGTGAATAGTAAAATTTCTGAATGCTTCTCGGAATGTCAAACTGACACCAAAAATGATGAATAGTAAACTGATGAATAGTGTTTTGATGAATAGTGTTTGATGAATAGTGTTTTTCCAAAGTTCGGGAAATGACCTGAAATGGTGAGTTGTGACATTCTTCCCCTCTAAAAGGAACTTCGTCCCGAAGTTCAGTTTATGTTGGTTTCTGAAAACATATTGGTGAAATGGTGATGATATTCGAGAATTCCAGCGAACTCTAACGATAGGAATTCGACTCTGCTTCTACTGTTTGACCACACGGTCCATGGTTTATGTTGGTTCTCTTACAAGGTCTGAGATTGTCATTTGGGTTGGATCCCTTCCAATGGAATCATGAGTGACTCATCTGAAAGTCATTTCTGGGGATCTGAAAATGTGAAATATGTTCGTGTAATCCTGTTGTTCTCTGGCAATGTTCAAATCTGACGGCCACTATGCCTTCTCTGTCAGAATATTAAATGGTCCAGTGTATATTGGTGTAACTTTCCAAGTTTTCTGAATGATAACATGCCTTTCCTAGGCAGAACTTTCTGCATAACTCTGCAGAACTTTCCAAGTTTTCTTAATGGTTTACAACTTATTGAACTTGTAACTGATTCTTGACTTGTAGGAAATTTCTGGTTATCTCATGAATGCCTACTGAACTAATGAGTTGAGCTTTTTCCGAGTTTGGCCCATCAATAGATGGTCTGCGCTTCTTAATGTTTTAAATGTGATACTGGTAATATATACTGCTGAATTCTGCCAGAACTCAAGTTTGTATGCTAGTTGGTCGATTCTAAAATGAATCTTAAATGGGCCAATATGCTAAAGGTTCAACCTTTCTTGTTATCCCATTTGTATTATGCCAATCCAAGACAATGCTTTTAACTTAGTTTGTTCTCCCACTTGAATCTGGATGGTTTGTTATTCTGGATACCCAATCCAAATGATATGTGTTATGTACCAATCTAACTTCTGCCAATCTCTCGCTGTTGGTGTGATAACTATTGTTGTAGATGAATTTGATTCATGTTAAATGATTGTTCCAACCATTTCTAGGGTCAATCACTCATGCTCTGAGCATACCTTCCTATGTTTGAATTGTTCTCTCGCTTTGACCATCGTTCTGAGGGTGATAGGTGATGTTCACATCTAAATGGGTTTCTGAAGGAAATCCTGAAATGATTACCTGAAGTCCAAGTTGAAACGGTTTCCTTAACAGGAAAAACTGAAATGGGTACAATAAACCTTTGTGACTAATTCCACAACGTTCGGTCCTTCGAACTTGGCGTTATCTGAAAGGGATAGAATATAAGTAACAATTTGATTCCTTGTGTTTTGTTCCAACGGATGATAAGACATATGTTTTTCTTTGCCTAGTGGGTTTGGTCTCCATACTGAAGTACGTGATTAATTTGTGATGTTCCTCCTAATTCCTTCATCACATAATCCAAATATTCTCTATTGTCCAGTCACAAATCCTAAATGCATAAGCGATGTTGTAGGGAAATTTGTTCTGGAAATTTGTCTCGCTATTGTAAGTTTTAGTTGAAATCCTTTTCTGAATAAACAAATTTAGAAAATGGAGCAAATGATTTACTGAGTAATATTTTTCTTGATGATTCAAAATCCAGTAGTTATGAAATAGGAACTGTTTTCAAACATGTTGTGATTAAGACTGCTTACCAAAGTTTGATGTCTATGTATATTTCTCATTGTATAATAGTGTTGCTAAAGATTGACCAAAAAGAATCGTACTTGTTCAAAATAGGAATTTCAGAAATCATTTTTTCACAAGGTATGTGATTTATGTAAACGCATCAACTTTATTTAAAAGTGAAAACACTGACAAGGATAAAATGGTAGAATTGGAAATGTTCGCTTAAATGCATAGATGTCTAACACTTAGTTCCTGAGGTTGGATAATGTCTATTGGTGGTTATCTGGCATAACTACAAGCATAGGTATTTAGACTAACTTAAGTCCTGAAATATTTTATCGTTGTAATTGACAAGACGGAGCTATCACTTGATGTTGTGTCGATGAATGTCTATTCTGTTTTCCCCTGTTAATGAGGAGATATGTTCTGGTTTGATCCCTTGCTTGGTATGAAGGTGAGGTTATCTGAAATTTCTAGACATAATGCCTTAGAGGAATCTACATCGATATTCTTGATTCAAACAATTGTCCTTGGTGAAAACTTACTGCAGGAAAGTTTATGTATGGATGAGGCCATATTTAAATGAAATGCTCTACAGTCTCAATTAGAAGCTTGGTTTATTTCTATTGTGTTGTCCTGCGGACATCTATATTGAGTTCAATCCTGTAGCTCAGTCTAGCTAGTACCCTTAAATGATAGAATTTGACAACTAAGTCAGAGATGGTGATTCGGATGGTCTCGCAGTATCTTAGAATTTGTTGTTGAGTTATGAATTCTCTCTCTATATACTTCTAGTTCTGGTTAGTAGTTCTGTAATCCTTTCATTGCTTTTATTGTATAAAGGAATCCTGCATGTAATTGATATGGAAAGTCTCTCCTAGGGAAGTCAATGGGAAAAATCCAACTTAATGGCTAAGTGAGTGACAGGTGGGGTAAGTATCCAGGGATAGTTCGGCAAAAGGGATGTTTATGGAAAGGTTCCTTTGTTTACAAAATTTTTACATGAAGATTGTTATCAACAATCCTTTGAAAAGGTAATTATTTCCTTCATGGCATAATCCTTCCTGAATTTTACATAGGTGATCAGGCTATGTACAATTGAGGACTAATGATGCGATGTTAGATTTTTGTCAAAATATCATAACTTTGCTCAAAAGTTTTAGAGGGTGTTCAACGCATTGTTATTAAAATGGTATCCTGATGTTTTCTTTCAAATAACATAAAAATTGCCTCGCGTAATAATAGTAAATACTTGGTGTAATGACAGAAAATCAATTTATAGTATGGAAATAAAATAGCTTACTTCAGAAATTTTTTTTTTTTTTTTTTTTTTTTTTTTTTTTTTTTTTTTTTTTAAAAAAAAAAAAACAATTTCCCCATATGATAGTAAAATAGCTTGAATGGTGTATTGGATAAGTGGGTGAATCTTGTCGAATGGTAATAGTCTACTAATTCGTCAAAAACGAAATCAACCTAATTCCTGATGAGACAATGCTAAAATGTTGCGAAACGATTGAAGTCTGAGCAATTGGGATAGAAAATGGAGTAAACGATGGTTATGATTATCACCTTGGTAACAAAGGATAGATACTACATTGAATAGGAAAGTGCTTAATACCACTAGGTCATGTCATCGTACCAACGGTAAGTACAAAAGGAAAGATACAACCCTAAAGGCTCGAACTACGGTTTATATATTGAAACAAAGCTCCTCCTACTGAAGCATTGTTGTTATCCTTGATGTTGTTAATATCCTGGCGGTTCTCTTTCAACAGTTCACGCTATTCCTCGAGCGATTCAGTCTTGATTCCAAGTTCCTGATTTTCCTTGTTCCTTAACTCCGGGAAGTCCTTCCTGCAATGCCCCAAGTTTCCACATTTGAAGCAACTCCCTGGGATTTTCTGATTTGTGAGTTTTCTACAGTCTTCAGTCCAATGACCCCGCTTCTTGCACACTCCACACGGTTCAGTGCAATGACCTCGGTGATATTGATTACACAGGTTGCAGTAAGATACTTTCCAATATACCTTCTCTTTGTGTGCGGTTCTGCAGCAAAGGCTCTATTCACTTTTTGTCCTTTGGGTGATTGTTGAGCAGCATTACAACCTAGATTGTTGTTCCACTTCCTTTTATTGTCACTATTGTTTCCTGATGTCTCGGCGTGAACTATGAGTTCCTTTGCCTCGATCGCCATTTTGATGGCTTCAGACATGGTATCGGGTTCCCATGCGATGACCAACATACGAATTTCATTTGAGAGACCCCGATGTACTTTTCAAGTTTCTTGCTTTCCGATTCATCCATTACAGGACCTAGTCGTGTTGATTCATAAAAATGAGTAGTGTACTTGTCATCATCATTTCCTACCATGGTAAAGTTTACTGTTTCCTGTTCCTTTGCTCGCAATTCACTTCCTACACAAAATGTTATACTCATCATCCTTCTTAGTTTCTCCCAAGAGTGTGAGTAAGCAGCATCAACTCCCACCATCTTAATATGTTTGGTCCACCATTCCTGGGCATGATCCTGAAAAGTGCATGTGGCGAACTTAACCTTGTATTCCTTACGACAGTCGCCACATTGAAATATTGTTTCTATGTCTTCGAACCATTTGAGAAATTCCTTTGTGTTTCTAGTTCCGCTAAAGGAGGGAGGATTGCACCCCATAAATTCCACGTGAGTAAGTTCCTTAGTGAGGGCGGTGACTATGTTCTTGGCAATGACTTGTCCAACAGCAGCTTGCGTCATGCTTGGAGTGGTTTGCTTAAATTTCTCTTCATCAAATCATAAGTGACCATGAGGGTATATAGTTAATCAAAGCCATCATATTCACAACACATGAATATAATACATGAAAATTTCGGTCTACGTGAACCGGTATCACAAATAGCACAACCATTTCTTACATAGTAGAGTCACACTTGATATATTTGTTTGTACAACAATCAAAAGACAACAAGTTCTTTAGACTATGTCCCACACCTTCTGTGGCTAGGATAATAGTAAAAGCTAGTGAGGATATAAATCTGGTATAGGGACTTCCTGGTGTCCCTCTGTGTGAAATCAGTCGAGATAGTCCTGAAGTGGTGTCTGAAGTTGTGCATCTATCAAACCTTAGATAATGTAGGTTCTGAACCATTCCTGAAGAATCTGCGGATGTTCCTGTTGAGTTCGTGATATTGATATTATCTACTAGATGTTATCTAGTTCATGGCAAGTGGGAATGGAAAAGGAAAATGACAATGATGGTACTAGTGAATGGAATACTACCCTCTTTCGCGCTACCTCGCGACATCTAAAAGGTAAAACTGAAGTACGCACTATGGGACGACCAATAGTGTAATAAGTAACTGATGGTGGTGATAGTACCTGAGTAGTAAGTGCCCTACTTGTGATGGAAAGAAAACACACTATCTTTCTTGCAATAAGCATCCTAATAAGTCCATTAAGATTAATTCTGAATACAATACCAAAAGGCATTCTATGTACGGGCTGAATGATAGGAAAACCCTGTTCCTATGGCAAATCAATAGTACTAATGGTGGTGTAAATGTAACTGGTGGTATAATGGTAGTGGAAGATGACAAGGCATCTTCAATGTCGGAATCCGATAAAAGGATGTCAGGGTGAGTATCTGAAGACATGTCACTTGTGAACCAGGTCAATAAAATGATATACATATACGGATATGAGTATAAATAACTCGCACAGGGTATGTATGAAACAACATGTATCATGATTATGCACTTATGATGAAATGATGAGATGCTATGATGATGTGGTTATAGTCTAGGGTCCAAGATACATCCTAGTTCGCTATAACCTTAGCTCTGATGCCAATCTGTCACACCCCCAATTTACCTGACTTGCAGCGGAATGGAATACCTGGGGGTGTCTGTCATAGCACCACGGTTACAGTTACATTGAACGACCTAAAGTGTCGTTTGGCAAATACTGCATTTGATCATTGAAATAATCCAGAGTTTACAAAATGAGGTCCCCAAAATGTGTTGCAAGTTTATGAAAACAAGTCCTTATAGATCAAATGTTTACATAAGTGCATGAAATAATGATGAGACGCGTCGACTCCGCGACTCCATGAAGGTCCAAATGCATGTCACATGAGCTACCTTAATAACCTGAAATACATTGCTAAAACGTCAACACGAATGTTGGTGAATTCCATAGGTTTATAAAATGTAATGATGTACGGCCACCACAAGTAAAAGTGCAAGATAAAAATCTCATGAAAATTGTACAATTGACCTTAAGCTCATGACCCCGAAGCTATGACTGATGAAACTATGCCCCTCCTGAATGTTCTGCCGAAACACTCAAATGTAAAAGACATGACATGCATCCGCTTACTGTTGGTAATCACTACCACGGATGGAGGCGTCACCCTCGATAGATCTATCCACTCACTCTCGCTTACCGGTACATTAACGGTTCATGATGATAACAGGGGACTTTTCACATGGCAAGGTAACTTAAGCAATGTACATATGTTTGAATACTTGGGCTCGTACTAAAATGATTTATGCAATGTATTCCCCCCGTGGGATTTGAAAACAATCAAAAATGTTGAATTGAAAACGGGGCTATGAAAACTCACCTTAACTGATGAAACTGTGATGAAGTGAAATGAACAACAATGAACAATTTGCTGCCGCAACCCAATATGATGGTACCATGAACATGTAATGAGCTGAAAAACAAGGTGCGCACACTAGCCGCAACCTAATATGAATGATGAACGATCTTCTTTAGATCATGAAATGATGTTATGAATGTCCATGCACATGTTTCCTATACCACTCTACTCTTTGAAAAACACTTGTTGTTATCAAAAGTATATATTCCAAAACTTAGGAAAAATATGGCTATTAGAAAAATAAACTAGTTGTAATATATATACTTATATATATATCGTATGTACCAATGTTTGTTTTGAAATTCTCGGTTTGAAATCCTTGAAATAACGCCTTGTAGTAATGAAAATATACTTGTAATCACTAATACATCATTAGTTATGAAATTGGGTACTTGGTTAATATTTCTAGAAAATCTAGAATTTAGTACGTAGTGTTATTATTATTTATAAAAGCTGCCAATTATAGAGGATTTTTGCCGATATTGAAAAGTGAATATCTTTGTCGTTATTAGCCCGTTTTACTTGTTCTTTATATCCATGGTTACGTCTTAACATGTAGTAATATATTTTAGAAAGCTTGACTCCTCCGGGTTACGTCTAAAGCCTCTTTTTGTCCGACGAAAATCGTCCAACAGCATGTATTTTTCCGGAAAATACTTTTCGTCAATAAATTTGCAAAAATCATAACTTCTTCGTTATAAACTCTTTTTAATCCGTTCTTTCGCCTGCGGATTCGTTTTTGAAAGTATTTTCTAAAAATTTTGCCAAAGTTTCATTTGTGTTTACTGATTTTCCAGATTTTACCAAAATGGGACAGCATGTTTATAAACTTGTTAGAAATCCATTTCCAAGGTTCAAAACTAGTTTTTACTTCAACCAAATCTCTTGCAAACACCACAAATCTATACTAATCTTACCATACACCTTCTTAGGGTGCCATGGGTTCCTAATGACTAGTAATCAAGTTAATTTAACAAGGGAACACCTAAATCACAATCTAGGGTTTGTATGTTCAAAAAGTATTCAAAAATAAAGTGGTATAACTAGTTTGTGCATGAAATTAAGCATGAATACTATAAGATACATGTGTTAATTAGATGAAAACATGAAAATAATTTTGAATACTCACTTTGAAATAATAGGTGATTGAATGACTAGAAACCTTGGATTACTTGTGTATTTCTTGTTTGATTCTTGATTAGGCAAGTATAATGAACAACTTTGGTGCTTTAACTTTTGAAAAATCTTCATGTTCTTGGTCTCTTGTGATTTGGTCGTGGATATGAGGTAGAGGATGAGAGAATAGTGAGTTTTTGATTATTAGAAATGTTATGTGTAATGTTTTTGTTGTTTAAGGCTAGATATTTTCTAGTGATGGCATTATGGTAATTATATGGACAACTTGAAGTAACATGTGATGGGAGGGGCGGCACATGGTTGTTAAATGAAGAGTATGTAGAAAGTTTGGGTATTATCTAGTTCACGGAGTCGGTTTTGGTTCCGTTAATCGCTAAACGTAAATTTTTAAGCCGCGAAACGTAAATCTGGGTATCGTAAAAATATGGAATATGAAATAATGACTAAACTTGTCAAAATAGAGTTATAAAAATGTTAAAATTATGTTGGGTACAAGTATTGAGTGTTCGGGTGATTATTGTTTAGTTTTCACGAAAACCGTCGTAATATTCATAAGCTTACGTTATAAATAAAATAAATTTCCAAAATACTGGGTAAATGAATGTTATAACTTTTATGATGATAAAATGGATATAAAAATATGTCGGGACCATTGTGGGAATATTTAGATATATTCGTCGTGTATAAACCGGGTGTTAACGTTTATTTATAAATAATTATACGTATAACGTTAAATGTATCAAATATATAAATTTGAAAATCCTAAGAGTGGTATAACATGTAAATGACCTACTGATGATATGCAGACTATCTCCAGTCCGTATGAAATGTCATTACTGATAATGCATGAATTCGCACCTGAACCAATACGGTTACGCGAATTTGAATACCCGTAAACTAAATTTACGATGAAATGTGTAATGCACGTGAATGATGAAATCTTTTCCCGCAATGAATAGTGTTCAGTGAATAGTAAAATTTCTGAATGCTTCTCGGAATGTCAAACTGACACCAAAAATGATGAATAGTAAACTGATGAATAGTGTTTTGATGAATAGTGTTTTTCCAAAGTTCGGGAAATGACCTGAAATGGTGAGTTGTGACATAATGGTCCGCGTATTAATCATCTCCTATATGCGGACGATGCAATGATACTTGGCGAATGGTCAGGGTCTAATTTTGACAATGTGAAAAGGATGCTCAGAATCTTTTATTTGTGCTCGGGGCTGAAAATAAATATTAATAAGTCTACTATATATGGTATTGGGGTGAACAATGAAGAAGTGATAAGGACCGCCTCGAGCATGGGTTGTAAAGCTGGGATTTTGCCATTTGTCTATCTTGGGATTAAGGTGGGAGCAAACATGAATCGTATAAAGAATTGGGACCCGGTGGTGGAAGTGTTTAGAAATCGTTTATCGAAATGGAAGGCCCAAGTGTTATCAGTTGGTGGTAGATTAACACTGATAAAGTTGGTCCTCCAAAGTTTACCAAACTTTTATTTTTCACTATATAAAGCGCCAAAGAAAGTTATATTGACTTTGGAAGGGATGATTAAGAAATTTCTATGGGGTGGTTCTAATGAAGTGTCGAAATTACACTGGGTGGCTTGGGACAAGGTAGCCACGCCAAAGAATGAAGGTGGTTTAGGGCTGAGTAAACTTGAAGATTGTAACAAGGCGCTTACTATAAAATGGCTGTGGAGGTACAAGGTGGAATATGACTCGCTTTGGAAGAAAATTATTGACTCGATCCATGCTAATGCTAGGAAATGGGTCAATTACCCTATTATTCAAAACTGCAGTGGCAGCGTGTGGGCCAACATAGTCAAGCTTGGGAGTAAAGTTAAGGTAGAAGGTCAAGGTTTTGGTTCTTTAATCCGGAGTACAGTTGGGAATGGTCAAACTACTCGTTTTTGGCTAGATCCATGGCTTTGTGAAGGCGCTTTGAAGGTGAAATATCCGAATTTGTTTCATCTAGAGAAAGAAAAATTCTGCAGTGTTTCGGACAGAATTCTACAGGTTGGGGGGCTGAATGAGATGTCGTGGAATTGGAGAAAGCCGCCTACATCAACAACATATATTCTGGAATTGACAGATTTGAGTAACGAACTTGCAGGTACTATTCTATCTGAAGTTGGAGACAAGTGGCATTGGCAAGGATCGAAGGATGCTTTTTCAGTGGCCGCTGTCAAAAAATGGTTGTCCGGAAGCAACACAGCCAACTCGGAATGCAGTTTCAAATGGTGCAAATGGTTGCCATTAAAATGCAACATATTCATGTGGAGGGCGCTAATAGAAAGACTCCCGACAAAGACGGCTTTAGCTCGAAGGCATATTAGTATGACTGATATAGTGTGTCCGCTGTGCTACGAAGCTGATGAATCTGCATCACATATATTCACGGCTTGTGCAGCCTCGACAGGGATTTGGCAGGCTATATCGACATGGTGTGGAATTCCAAGTGTGTTCGCGTTTGAGACAAAAGATTTGATAGAGATTGCCAACAACTGTAGGCGTGCTCCTATATACAAAGAGATTATCAAAGGTATTATGATTATTACATGTTGGCGAATATGGAAAGCTCGGAATGATTTAATTTTTAGAGGTGTAAGGACGAATGGAGTGAAGATTATAGCAGAAGTGAAGGCATATGGTTTTTTATGGTACAAACATCGAAGTAAACGTAGTGTGTGTGATTGGGAGTCTTGGTGTAATTTAATTTTGATGTAATTTTGGTTGTGTGGCGGCTTGTTCTCTTCCTTGGAGACGAGTTGTGCCGGTCTTTAATGAAGTCTATCTTTCAAAAAAAAATATATATTTTTTTGTCCATTTCTCACTAAGAACAACCACATAAGTAATAAAAAGCCCATTGACTTTGACCAAACAATACATAACTCGGGTTGGACTGACCCAACCGCCTGACAAACTTAACTGACTGACTTTTAGCCCCCCATGTTGACGTATTCAATGATGACAAATTGACTTTTATGGATGCTTCCTCCTAACAAATTGGGTGTGTTTTGTGTTGTACGTGTTTGGGAATAAGTCCACCCTAGATATCATCTCTAATAATACTAATAAAATCTGATTCGATACCCCTTCACGGTTCCACGACTGTCCACGCGTCTTTGATGGATCTTTACCTACTACACACACCCAAACAACAACTTCCAATCTTTTCTTGATCTTAAAACACACCTATAAATTCACAATTTCATATCCATCAAATTACAACTTCATCACACAAAGTGATCAGAAATATATGTATCAATCAATGGCGCCACATGATCTCACCTCTAATGTATGTTTCCTTTTAAACTAATGCTACTCATATATTAGTATTTGTTTTCTAAGTTGATTGTAGTTTACTTGTTTTGATCCTTCATTAAAGAGAGTTTTTTCCACGTCTATGATTTTCATTGTTGTTTGACAATATTTGTTTGTGCTATATATGCATGTATCGTTTATTGTTGCTTATGGTATTGAATATTTGAAATGAACCATAATAATAGTAGTAGTTGCTTGCCGGTTAGGCTTTCTTTTTTTTACCGGCTTATGGTCTAAGGGTACCCTTTCCGCCTAACCATTGTTTAAAAAGTAAAGAACAAGAATTTTAAGATTTTATAGTACAAGTTGACGTCTATAGACTTTACTATTATCGTTGTGTTGTTTGTTGTTTTGTAGTACATTTTAGGCATTCTTTTGTTTATAGTACTAAATCTGTCCTTTTTGTACTAATCAATAGCTAGAAAAGGTAGGGAACAAGTGTTTTTGTCTTTTAGTAAATTTTTAGGGTTGTTAAGTTATTTAACATTTTTTTTTTCCATCAGGGATTTGATATAAACGAAAACAAATAAGCGTAACCAGTTTACAAGTGGCTTTAACGGAAAAAGCTGATTAATAATTTAATTGATGACCGGCTCATATCGTAGCTAAAAAACAAAGTAGATTATTGTACTTTAAAGAATAAGTTGAGTTTGGATAGATTTCAATTATAAGCTAAAAAACATAAAATTTGGTTGTACTATACAAATAAGATAGGACATAAGACTATGTTTATTGGTGACCTTTGGTGTGGGTTGTGGGTTGGGGTCACGACCGATTCTCCCCTTTCAACCAATCACAAATTGACATGTGGCAATCGGTTGTGACTTTAGGTCACCAAGTGACCACAAGTTGGCAATCTCTTGTGACCGGTTGTGACTTTAGGTCACCAATAAACATAGTCTAAGAATGGTAGTTGTACTGTACAAAGAAGATAGGACATAAGAAAGGTGGTAGTTGAGTGGAGGCTAGTGTTGGTTTTACTCCAAATAAACGCAATAAACAAGATGGATGTTATGTAAAGTAATTATGATAATGTGAGTGTTAATATTGTAATTACACTTTTTGGGATATCCATTTTCAACAGATGATGAAACCATGAAAACAATCTATTGGGAGGAGTCCCACAATTTCAGTTATGTGAGATTTTGTGTAATGAAAAATTATGACTTAATGAAATATGTAGGAAATAACCACCTTTTATATAGATAGCTAATAGGTATAATCTTGCATCCAGATTCTACATAGGTTATTTGGTAATTAGTCATACATAGCTAGTCATAATTGTAATGATATTTCACCCACTTACGGTAAGAACATAAGATATTGTTTTTTCCCTTAAGATTATCATAACTTTGCTTTATGAAACTCTACTAGTTAATAGTTATACAATTTGACCTGGAATGAGCATATCTAGTTTTTAGGAAGTGAAATGGATATATTGTTTCACAGCTATGCACCATACACTTGTGCATGTGTTAATGTTTTTTTTTGGTTAATTTATGAACGAGTTATTACTTTTTAACTTGTTTTTTCTCACACTCATGTCTTGTATACCATTAAATAGGGTAATGCATCTATTGTGCCATGCGAGAATGGTTTTCTTGATTCATCATCTCTTATAAACTCTGAGAAGGCTGTAAAGGAAATTATCGAACAGCCACTTGTTGAGGGCATTGAAGATCATCTTATAGAGTTTTCAGAGGCCATGAGAAGTATGATTCTGTTTCCATTCTCGAATATTTCATGAAATTCTTAGTTTATGTAGAATGACGTGCAATACTCATTTTCTCACAAAAATTGCATCTACAGCTGTTGGTAAGGCTTTAAGACGAGCGGCAGAGGGAAAAGCTTCTGCACAAGCTGAAGCATCAGAATGGAAACGCAAATATGAATTGGAGAGAGCACGGAATTTGCAGTTGGAAAATAAAGGTCTAAGATATGAGCAACATAATTATATTCAAATATACCTCCTTTTTGGTCACTTTATGAGTTTATGTATCGTTTCCTAAATAAGCAAAATTTGCAATTAAATAACTGTTTATTTGATTACAACTTGAAACAGCTAAAGGCCTTCAAAATCATCTCCTACACCTGTTTTTTACAGTTACTTATCTGATTCTGCGTATTGAAAAGCACATACTCAGTTTCAAAAGGCACATCTAAACACCCAACGACTAAATGAAAAGTCCCTCCTCTTAAAAAATGTGGCTCTTCGAGACTCTATTAATAACCGTGCCATAAGTTTTTTGAATTCACATATTTTTCATGCATTAGTTGCTTCATGACTGATCATTGCATGAGTATGCCAAAACTGATATTCTTTTACATTTCATCTCAGTGTTAATGTCTGTAGAGCATAATGGTAACTGTACCGAAAAGAAAGTTGAAAACTCAGAACAGCACCTAAAACTCATGAATGGAACTAATCAAAAATCTCAACTGTATCGTGGAAAGAATGGCATCTACTCTCACGAGGTTCTTCGGGACAGGGAGCAAAACTCTTATTCCAATGTTCATAGCAAACTTATTCGGAAGGTACTTATGAAATTTGGTCAGCTAGATGGAAATATTATATTTCTTGGGTGCAACAATAAATAACTAGTTGCATCAACTTATTGAAATCTGAACACAAATTTTAGTGCATATGCGTCCATAGTTGGGCCGTAGTTATATATACATTTGAAGTGGTGCTTTTCTGTTCTAGTTCCTATACGGCTCAATATTATACACTGTACTTTACATCCTTACGTTCTTTGTGAACTGTGACTGAAATATGCATTGATCCCTGCTATAGGCATCATTCAAGCTACATTGGTCCTGCAATGGTGAAAAGAATGATCAACACAAACATGACATTGTCTCCTTTGATAAGGGAAACATATCAACTGCAGAACGTAGCAGTAAGCAGGTAAGAGCTGTTACTAATGAATGGGTCGGTTTGGGTTTTGTTTTATCCCTAACCAGTTAAATCTAAAAAGGAATGAATCAAAGGGTCAAACAGGTTATAAGTTGCCCAAATTTTAATATTAATGCATACAACTGTATAAATTGCTTTATCCAAAATAGATTATTATGATCATAGTGTTGTAAAACATATTTATCAGATGAATATTTTAGAAGGACCTTCAAAATGGTCCAATTGGTTGCGAGCCAACTCAATCTGACCCAAACTGTACACTAAATTACCGTCTTTGGAAAGCTGCAATAGTTAATTTGTACCGTATAACGTATTAATTTTGCATCATCTCGATAGTGAGTGTGATTTGTGTAAAGCTGCTGTTAATGGCTTGTTTCATGCTTTTATTTCAGATTTGTTTGAAATGGGAATCTCCTCCACAGACCGTGCTTATCATAACAAAACCAAACTCGACTTCTGTTAAAGTTATTTGTGCAGAAATGGTCAGGTAGCGTCCAATTGTATGACTATCTATTCGTTTTATATATATCTGACAGCCAGTTTCTACTTTAATGTCTAGTGATACATCGTGCCCTATAATTTTACTATTGGTTTGAACATATTGCTTCATAGATGGTTTAACATTGGTGGTTTGGGTAACAGGTTTAAATGAGTAATCTTTAGTATTGGTCGGGTCGGGTTGGGTTGACACAAACACTTCTTTTTTCTAAAAGATATAAATAACTAATGCTGCAAATATGATTGGAAAACTTTGTTGTAACAATCATAATAAGTCTCTTGACTAAAGCAAGTTTGGAGATCTAATGCATAAAAAAAAAAAAAAAAAAAAAAAAAAAAAAAAAAAACACTTCGGCCATTTAAACCTGTTTGGCTGTTTTCTCCATGGTTTTTATCTACCCATTAGAAATAAGGACGTCTAGATTGCCCATTCATAAGTAAATAGGTCAAAATTGCCACCTATAAGGCTATAACAATGGTTTTTCAGATGGTTGAAGGAGAAGCACTTAAATATCTATGTGGAACCACGTGTAAGAACAGAACTTGTGGCTGAGTCCTCATACTACAACTTTGTGCAGACCTGGAAAATTGGTGAGTCACACAACTTATTCTTAATTCATTTCCAATAGTAGAATTATACCATAAATTGTTGAGTTGCTACACCTTTTAACCACCTATTCATTTTTCTTACTAATAACTGAATGTCTTAACTTTCAAAAGCGGTTAATACACATAAAGTTCATAAAGTGTTGCTTTCTTAGTTCTTTAGTTGCACAGGGTTCCTATTCTTGTTGAAATGGCGTGTGTTGTTATATTGCGATTATAACGGTTCGCTTGAATTAATTATGTGTAGAGTGAACATGTGTCTTATTTATATTGCCGTATGTTAGTGGATGTACTAGAATTTGCTTTTGTCACTCATTCTCGTTTTGTTTCTTCACAGAGGATGGCATTTCGCTTCTGCATGAGAAAGTTGATTTTGTTGTGACTCTTGGTGGGGATGGAACCGTGCTTTGGGTATGTACTTCCATTTCCTTTTTTTTTTTTTTTTTTTTTTTTTTTTTTTTTTTTTTTTGGGGCACAGAAATGTAGATTAATTAATATTTGAAAATATATCATCTTCTTGAACATGGATAATATGCCATGGAATTGATTCTTCATGCATGGTGTTGATATTTGCGTTTCTAATTCAAAATCACCTATTGCAGGCTGCATCAATGTTTAAAGGTCCGGTTCCTCCAATTGTGCCGTTTTCTTTGGGCTCGTTGGGATTTATGACTCCTTTCCGTATCCTTAATCTTCCTGTAAATATTGTTGTTTCTTCAATTTTTATTTTTGTATTATGCATGATAATTAATTTTGCCTAAATGGTGAGGTGACTAATGGGTCAAAAAGGGGCTGGGTTGAAACAGTTTGTTTCTAAGTATGGGTCGCAATATGTCTGTTATAAACTTATAATAAATAATTATTTAAAATTTTAAAAATTTAACATCTTAGCTTTAAGCTTCAAAAGTACATTTTGAGCTACTTCCAACTTGTTTTTAACACGTTTCTCTCAAAATTAGTTTTTTTTTTTTTTTTTTTTTTTTTTTTTTTTTTTTTTTGTTCGACCTTTAGTTGCATTAGGGATAAAGTGATAAATTATTTATTTTCCAGTTGGCCCAGTTATAAGTAAATGAGCTGTAATAGTCTTCAAAATTTATTAAGTTAAGAGCTTGGATGCATCTACTTATTGTAAACGAAATGAAATTGGTTCCTAAGTGATCTTTAACTTTAAAAAGATAGCGAACAATACAAGGAATGTCTCAAATCAATCCTACAAGGACCCATCAGTATCACACTTCGACATCGTTTGCAGTGTCATGTGATTCGTGAAGCAGCTAAAACTGAATATGAGACTGAAGAGCCAATACTTGTGTTAAACGAGGTTACAATTGACCGTGGGATTTCATCATTCCTCACAAATTTGGAATGTTACTGTGATAATTCATTTGTCACATGCGTTCAAGGAGATGGGTTGATCTTATCAACTACTTCTGGGAGCACTGCGTACTCTCTTGCTGCTGGAGGTTCAATGGTCCATCCACAGGTATGTTTACATAATTCAGGGGTTCTTGATCCTTTTTTCGCACTGCATTTTTAAACAATAGTAACACATAAAATAGACTCACACTGCCATTAATGTATACAATTTATTGATAATAGAAAAAGTAAAGTAACTCCCAATACCGTCTTCCACGGGTTATGGGTCCCAATACCGTTTTTCACGGTGTATGGGGGAGGTTGAGATGTAGACAACCATACCCCTACCTAAGGTAGAGAGGTTGCTTCCGGTTCTACTTAAAGTAGAAAAGGACCTCCGGCCTTTTGTAGGGAGTGAGGATCGAACCCTTGACCTCTAGGTTAAGAGGCAAGGAGTTTTCCAATTGATCCAACCCTACTTGTTTATACAATTTATTGATAATGATATCTTTATAATCACTTTTGGAGCTCCCATCCAAACACCTTTTTCATACGTTGTTCCCATCTGACACTCATATAGACGTCACTTGTATAATATATTTTCATCATATTTGCATTTTGATATCCTAACATAGCCTAAATTTGTGCAGGTTCCCGGCATCTTATTCACCCCAATTTGTCCACACTCGTTATCTTTCCGCCCCCTAATATTACCAGAATATGTAACACTTAGAATCCAAGTGCCCTTCAATAGCAGAGGTCATGCATGGGCCTCTTTTGATGGGAAAGACCGTAAACAACTGGCCCCAGGAGACGCGCTTGTGATTAGCATGTCTATTTGGCCGGTACCCACAGCTTGTGAAGGTGATTCGACCAACGACTTCTTGCACAGCATCCACGATGGCCTCCATTGGAACTTGAGAAAGACCCAAGCTTTTGACGGGCCTCGAGATGCTATTTGAGTTTAATGCTATGCGCGTGTGGATGCTTGGTTGGAAGTATATGCATGTAGTTTAACTTGTAATTTTATGTGGTTAACCAAAATTTTTATAGTATATCTTTTTCGCTAGGAGTTAGTTTACCAAAGAATGAATTTAATTTTAATGGTATAGAGTAAAAATATAAATAAAGTATACATATGGCTTAATGGCTAGAAATCGTTGTTATACCAGATTGATATTGAATTTGCTAGCTAGTATGATATATGTACTTCAAAAGCAGTTTTTTTTTTTTTTTGGAAGGCAATATATTTGTATAAACCATAAATTTCGAAGTACAAAAAGAAACGCACAACCGAAACCTACAATCCGCCTAGGCCTAAACTAAAAGCTATACAAAGAATCAAGGATTGATGTACACAAGCACTTTCTAACAACTCTAACAATAGCAGACTATACCAATGGAATGTCCACAAACCAAAACACACCCATAACACCTACCGACACTACCAACATGACTTACAACGAAATAGAGGTCAAGCTGTAAAGCCTTTTAAACCATGCAATCACGAGCTGGATCCGAGCACCAATACATCCACGATGTAATTGCACCTTTTACTCTTTTTGAAGCCCAATTAAATGAAACAATTTGCAGTTCATCACATAGCGTACTAAGATTGGGGACTTTATTTTCAAACACCCTTTTGTTTCTAGCACCCCACACAAGATAGAGCATTAACTAACACACCGCTTGCCAAATACTCTGTTGCTTTTTGTTAAAACTACTTTTACCCTTGTGATCAAGTATGTCTTCAAGCGAAACTATATCACAATTTCCCATATTCCACCATTTAAATAAATTTTCCCAACTCTTCATGACACGGGAGCAATGGATAAAGCAACGTTCCAATGTTTCAATATCGTTACCGCAATGTGGACAAAGACTTGAATTAAGATCTATACCAATATGATTAAGCCATGAAAGCACTGGTAATCTTCTTTGTTGAAGTCTCGAAATCATGATGCACACTTTCCTTGAGATAGCTTTGTTCCATTTTGTTTCTTGAGAACCATCCGTTGAAGGTAAAACTTTCTCATCAATCAACTCTCTAAGCATCTTGACCGTGAATCAACCATCATTAGCATCAAGTAGCCATCTCTATGAGTCTTCTTGCAATATATTTGGTACAAAGAAATTGGTTAGAGCGGTCAATTCAATAAGATCTCCTTCTCCTCTACCTCTTGGATTCCTCACCCATCTCCAACCCCAAACCCATTCAATCCCATTCCATTCTCTCATTTCCCCACTGTAATATTTATATTAGATTCCAACCTATACGATCTAGGAAATTTTTTACTAAGCACCACTCCACCTCCGGTCCATGAATCCAACCAAAACCTGGTTTTATTTCCATTACCGATTAGTTTTCCAAAAGATTGGCAAAAATTTATACTCGTTTTTTTGATATCCCCGCCAACCTTCACTATACCTGCCCATTTACTCCCACCGCTTCTACTGGACCTACCAGTTTCAATTAAACCTCCATTTTCACCATAAATACTTTTGATAATCTTTAGCCAAGGCCTATTTAGTTCAACCCGAAATCTCCACCACCATTTAGCTAATAAGGCCCATTTTATCGCTTTGTCCCACTTCACCCAAGCGATCTTTCGAACTTCATCAGTACCACCCCAAAAGAATCTTTGTCTCAAACTTTCTAGTTTCTTAATCACCCCCATCGGAGTCCGAAAGAGAGAAATACTACCAAGTACCGACTTGACCAACGTTAGTCTCCTACCAAAAGATAAAGTTCTAGCTTACCAGAGACTCTGTCTTTTTTTAAACTTGTCAATAATCCCATTCCAACTTGAAATTCTTCTCATATTAGTCCCAGGATACCAAGATAAGTAAATGGCATTTTACTCGGCGAACACCCCATTCAGTTAGCTATAAAATCAACCTCCATGTTACTCACTCCAATACCGTATACCTTGGATTTATTTGAGTTTATTTTTAAGCCGAAGGCTTGTTGAAGACACTTCAAGATCCTCATGAGAGTCTTTGCAGTTGCAACATTCCACTCACCAAAGATCAATGTGTCATCCGCATATTGTAAGCGTGAGATTGGAACCTCCTCATTTCCCACATAATAATATAACCCATTTAACACAGCTCTCTTCAAGATCACATTCCTTCCGTCGCAATAAGAAACAAAAAGGAGAGAGCGGATCACCTTGTCTAACTCCTCTTTCCATCTTGAATTCACTCGTAGGTGACCCATTCACAAGCACCGAAACTGAAGCTAATTTTAACATGAATCAATCCATTTACACCATTTCTCACCAAATCTAATTTGACGAAGATTATGTTGAATAAACCCCCAACTAACACAATCATAAGCCTTTTCGAAATCAACTTTTAGTAAAAAAAAAGCTTTCCTATTTATCTTTTTCTCATTTGCAATTAAACACCCATCAAGAATGAATTTACCTTGAATAAACGCATTTTGCTCATCACCAATAATTCTATCAATTACCTTTTTCAATCTTTCGACCAAAATTTTAGAGATAATTTTAATAGCATCCAATCAAGCTTATAGGCCTATAATCTCCTAACCCCAACGGGTCTTGAACTTTTGAGATAAGAGTAACAAACGATGAATTACAACCTTTAGAGATCTTACTCATATTCCAAAACCAATCGATCGCCAACATCAAGTCCCCTTTAATAATATCCCAATGTTTTTTAATGAAACTAAAATTAAAACCATCGGGTCCGGGAGCTTTGCTACTACCACAACTTTTTACAGCACTCCACGCCTCATCTTCCTCAAAAGCGGATTCTAACTCTTCATTCTCTTCTCCCGATATAGCCCGAAAATTGTTTGTCAAGAACGGTCTCTCGACATCAGTTTCCTTAAATATATTCGTAAAAAAATTGACCACTTTATTTTTAATGACCCTTGAATCCTCACACCACACCCCGTACGTCTATCATCAATCCCTTGATGCTTGTTTTCCTAGCATTTCTTCGAATATACGAATGAAAAAATTTGTTTGGAGTAAAGATTAAAACTCATGATTATTTAGCTAGAAGAATCATGATTTGGTTAATATATTGGTCAAAAAACCAAAATCGGGTCTAGCTATTCCGGATATAGGAACAAAGAACACAAATCGATATTCAAAGTTTCCAACATTATTTTTAATACCACTTGATATTGATATCAAAAGACAAAACAAATGAACGAAATTTAACAAATGAAATGGAAGCTTTAGTCAAATTACCAAACTAAATACAAAAGTACCTAACACAAAATTCTAATTCAAAAGTATTAAATTTACTTTCAAATCATATAAGAAACTAGTGATATTAATCTCTATTTGTGAGAAATAATAACCTAATTGCCAAAACGGAAAACTTTTAGAGTTTAAATCACCACTAGTTTAAGAGCGTTAGTCTCATGTTATAAAAAAAGTGTTGTCACCTCAACACTTTTTACGAAAAACACCCTGCCATTATAATACGTGAGAATCGTACTAGGCTTTACCTCTCAAGGGATCTCGAGAAGCTTACAACCCCCACCAGGCAGTGTACCTGATCGTTGTAGTATAGTATAGTGACAAGTACCGGGGGATTGATCGTTCAACTCAGGAATAATGTCGCTAGGATTAGAAAGCCTAAAAACTAGGTCTAGAGGTGAGGGATGATTCTTTTTGTATTTTTATATTTTTATGAAAGCAATTAAAAATCTCGGTTTTTGGAAGAGTGGGCGGAATTAGTTGCTAATCAACTAACCCAATAACTAAGATGCAATCAAAATAAAATAACAGAAATGAAAATAAATCTAATTAAATTAGTGGTGTGAAAAATAATGGGGAGAGTTGTGTTTACTTAGATTTCATTACTCCATAGATATCTTTTACAGGTTGATAGTTTGTTACAATTGCATGGATGACGGGTTATATTCCTTAATACCATTCGTGGGGTGGCGTACGTACTTCCCAATCTTTATAAGCTCCTACTTCACTCCTATGTCGAGCTGGCTAAGAAGCTCCTAACATGGGATCATTAGAATTCGCTCATGCATTAAATACAACCATAATAACCTAGTACGCATTGGTTCATGTTTCTTAAGACGTTCAAGCATGTCACCAATGGAAGTCTGCCAGTTTTCTTAAGCCTAACATCGAATACAATCATCCGTAACAACTATAAACAAACAATCAACCCATAATTAACATCTAGGTTTCACTACATCTAAGCAAACACATAAGAAATCTAGCCTAGCATGTTAAATTCAAGACAAGTGTAAGATATATTCAAGCAACACATAGACATATTGATTGAATTGAAAGAGTACTTATCTCAATTGAACATGAAAGGTTTCAAGAGGTAAAAACCCTTGAAAGAGCAGTAAAATTCGTGCTAGGGTTTCTCTAAAGTTACACCCTACTTGTCCCCCTTTTATGAATGAAAATTGCAAAACTATATATAGATTTTACAAGGTGACGGCGTCAAGAAGGAATTTCTGACACCGTCAACTCGCCGCCCATAATGAGATCGGATTGCCTAGATCCAGATTTGACGCCGTCATGTGTAATATTACTCTGGGCCGTCACCATATCTTGAACCATGACGGCCAAACGTGACGCCGTCACGTTTTCCACCTCTTGTTTTGCTCTTGACGCCGTCACATGAAGACTCTTGACGCCGTCAGGTACTGTTCCCAGCAAGGAAAATTAAGACTTTGCCGTTTTCTTCACTTTTATGCTCCAAAAACGTCCAAAATGCTTCCTTTTCCAGAATTCACTCCAAAAGTACCTAAAATGACAAAAGGAACGATTTAGGGTAATATTTGATCAAATAAATTCAAATCCGGGCATAAATGACCCCCTAAAAACGGTTCATTTTTCGCCTCATCACATTAAGAATTAGGTTATAAGACATACCAAAAAAAAAATACGGATAACGTGGGTTGACGCCAACCCCTATGGCGTAAAGAGGGGTGTGGCTTTCGGCTATTAAGTTGGCATTACTGCACGAGGGCCACCAACCACCTATACTGTGTGCTCTAATAGTTATTGGTAATTCATTGTTGATCTTCAAAATACTTATAAATATGAGGAGAGTTATTTTACATACCAAACTTTTCTCACCCCATCCCTATAATCCATTCAAAATAAAATCAATATTTGAGATTAAAAACATTTTAATATTTGATATTTCACATAATTTTTATAATTTAAATATCTCATGAACCATTAATCGTTAAACAAAACAAATTATACCATCACGACCAGCATTTAATTATCTATCTATAGACGGGCACTTTGATATATTTTCAACAAACTTTTTGTTTTTTGATTTTTTTAACGTTTTTTCGTCTTTTTTCTTCATAACTGAAAATAGCATGAGAAATCACATGTGATTAAACGCTAATTTGAATATTCTAATAATATCACATGTACTATTAGTGTTAAATCGTTAAATAAAACAAATTATACCATCACGACCAACATTTAATTATCTATCCATAGACGGGCACTTTGATATACTTTCAACAAACTTTTTGTTTTTCGTTTTTTTAACGTTTTTTCGTCTTTTTTCTTCGTATCTGAAAATAGCATGAGAAATCACATGTGATTAAACGCTAGTTTGAATATTTTAATAATATCACATGTCATATTAGTGTTAAATCGCATATTATATGTAATACCACATGTGATATTATTAGAATATTCAAATTAGTGTTTAATCACATATGGATTTTTCATGCAAATTTCAGTAACCAAAAAAACGTTAAAAAAGGAAAAAAAGTGAAAAACAAGATTTTTTTTCTCGAAAGTATATCAAAGTGCTTATCAATAGAAAGATAATTAAATGCTCGTTGTAATGGTATATTTTTTTTCGCTTAACGATTAACGGTTTGAAAAATATTGATATATAGTAAATTACATGGATGGTCTATGTGGTTTGTCAAAAGTAACAACCTTCATCCCTCGAAGTTTGAAGTTGCACTGGTAGTCCCTAAGTTGGTAAACAAATAACACCACCGGTCCTTTAGTTTAACTGGTGTTAAATGAGTTCCGCTATCATTTACACGTTAGCCCCTTTGGTTAAAGATCGTTGCATCGTCTATCCGTAATAATAACGGCTGTTTATAATTTAAAGTTTCCATACGTTTTTGTCCGTTTTAAACATTTTCTTACATCTTATCCGTTTTTGACAGTTTTTATATGTTTTCGTCCGTTTTTCTTACGTTTTAATACGTTTTCATCTTTGCCCGTTTTCTTACATTTTCATACGTTTTTATCCATTTTCAACTGTTTTTATATGTTTTCGTCTGTTTTTATACGTTTTCGTCTGTTTTACTTAAGTTGTCATACGTTGTTATTTGTTTTTATACGTTTTCTTTCATTTTTCTTAAGTTTTCATACGTTTTTATCCATTTTTTATATATCTTCGTTCGTTGTTTTTATCCGTTTTTTATATGTCTTCTTTCGTTGTTATACGTTTTCATTCTTTTTATACATTTTCGTCCGTTTTTCTTACGTTTTATCCATTTTCTTACGTTTTTATATGTTGTCGTCCATTTTTATATGTTTTTATCTGTTTTTATAAGTTTCCATATGCTTTAATATGTTTTCGTCCGTTTCATTCGTTTTCGTCCATTTTCATACATTTTCGTCTGTTTTTCTTACGCTTTTATCTGTTTTATACGTCTTCATCCATTTTATACGTTTCCATACGTTTTTATACGTTTTCGTCTGTTTTATACGTTTTCTTAGGTTTTTATCCATTTTTATAGTTTTTCATCCGTTATTATACGTTTTCGTCCGTTAAGAAAAACGGACGAAAACGGATAAAAACGTACAAAACAGTATGAAAGTGTAAGAAAAAGGGTGAAAAGGTATAAATATGTATGAAGACGTATAAAAACAGATAAAACGTAAAAAAAACGGATGAAAAAGGATAAAGACGTATGAAAACGTACAAAAACATATGAAAATGTAAGAAAACGGGCAAAACGTATATAAACATATGGAAACGTATAAAAACGGATGAAGATACATAAAAACCTAAGAAAAATGGACGAAAACATATAAAAACGGGTGAAACTTACAAAAACGGACGAAAATGTATAAAAACTGATAAAAACGTGTGACAACTTAAGAAAAACAAAAGAAAACGTACAAAAATGTATAAAAAATGGATAAAACGTATGATAACTTAAGAAAAAACGGGCGAAGACATATAAAAACGGATAAAAACGTATGAAAACGGACGTAAACATATAAAAATGGACTATTGACAATGTATACATTATCCTTATACTTAAGCTTTTTGCAATGTATAGAATTAGTGATTTCGATTCCACATATGTAACATATTTTTATCACTACGGTGGCCAAGCGTAGTCATAAGAATATGTAACCCATGTGTTCTCAAAATCCTTAAAATAATACACTACAACAAACACTTTTACTAAACGCGTCTACACAAGGCCTAAGTCTAGGAAATCCTATAGTGAAATCCTAAATCTCTTAGGCCAAAGCTTTGATACCAAGTTGTTACGCCCTATGAACAATTTGACCAAAATTGTTTGACTTTTGACTAAACTTTGACTAACTTTATGTTGCTTTTTCAACAACTAATAAAAATCTTTAACAACTAATCTTTATAAGTATTTTAAAATAAAACTAGACGCAATTACCTTCAAAATGACGGGTGGCATGACTCGTAACGACTAACGGATAAAAAGATATTAAATTTAGAAAACAACCAAAAAAAATCTACCAAACTTTGAAATTCTGGTCTGAGCATAAATCTTAGAAACTCTTTAAAATCAAATTTCTGGGTTAAGCATAGATCTTAAGATCTATGCTTAGGGAAGAAACTCTTTGAGATCCAAAATTCTGGGTAGCATAGATCTTAAGTTCTTTGCTCAGGGAAAAGGCTTTTTTTTTTAATCCATAAGCATCACTTTTTTATGTTTACAATATAACTAAAACCTCAAAGACTCATTCCCACAATTACACGCTTAACAAATTTATAACAAAACTATTACTTAACATTTCCATAAGCATTCAAAAGTCGTCATACAAATTTTGACCCATTAACATTCAAAATGGGTAAAAATGGCTAGTTGCCAAACACCCCATTAAAAGACATGAACCATAGCACACCAAATCGATGACCCACAGCACTACAATACATATCCACAAAATGACCCAAATTGACAATAAACTACCAAAAGCGAAGACGACACTTTGGGGCTTCCAACTTTAACGCTTTGTCCAAGAGAGAAGTCTTCTACTTACCAATTCGAGACTAACTTCTTTGTACTCCAACCTACGCCTTCTCCTTTCCTCGGCTAGACTCACCGGTACCTATAACACATGATAAACTATAACCATAAGCAATTTGCTTAGTAAGTACAAAGTAGGATATAAATCATAAAAATAAGTTAGGAGCAACAATATAACTACATACATACATAAATACCTCATATTAGCATGTAATCATAGTACAATAACAATAGGCAATGGATCCAAAGCTATCTATAACTTGCTCCATAAAAAACTATAACAATTTAAACATCATGAAATTCATGAACACAACTATAACAATATCACTACTTATGTACTTACCTCAAATTCTCTAACTTAAGTTCTACTAAAAGATTAGTACAAGTCTTCCGCTTTTTCCTTTCTTGATTCCAATGAAGGTATTAACCCTAATTAGTGTTTAATTCAATTGTAAAATAGTAAATTAACATCCTTTAACACTATTACCAATTTTCTACCTCAAGAACCCTAATATCAAATTGGGAAAACTTACTTACTTGATGGATTAGTGGTTGCACACTCTTAATCTCTTGTTCTCTTCACACCTTTTTGCCAATTTATCCCAATTTAGGTTAATTTCTCTTTTCCATCTCATTTTGATCTCTTAGAATCGATCTTCTCACACCCTCTCTAGAATTCTGGAAAATTCTAGTTAATAAGTGATGATGATGATGATGATGATGATGATGATGATAATACTTGAGTAATCCAAGTGAGATCGCTGCCCCCAAACTCATGAAGAAATTGGCAGATATATATTTCACACGTGTTACTCATGTGGCTGAATCCACTTTTTCCATATCTACTCGACATATGGCATTATGGAAATCTCAAATGGAGGACTACACTTCGGATTGGCTTAGGGTGGTTCCGATATCTGGGTTGGGGGAGACTATGAATGCTCGGACCTACCGGTGTGTGTTATGTTATCGACTAGGTGTTCCCTTGTCCTCTGTTCAGATTCCGTGTTCAGCTTGTTCCAGGGTCTTTACGGGGGATATTTATGGGGATCATGCTGTATCGTATGCTGGTATTAAACACCAGCATAACATGGTGCGCGATACTCTTGTTGACATATGTTCACGTTCGGGGATTTCGGCTCGTAAAGAAGTGGATATTGGGCTTATTGGAGAAAGGGACAACCCCTTACGTCCATATGATATGTTGCTCTACTCTTGGGCCGGAGGTCTTGATGTTTGTGTCGATCTGACAAGGTCATCGCCCTTGACGCAAACTGATATGGATGATTTTGTGTCAGGTCATGCGGTGATTGAGGCAGCACAACGTAAACGTGTCAAGATGAAGCTAAGTGCACGGATATTGGATATGGGTTTCTCTCCTTCTCATTCTCTTCTTTTGGGGAACTTGAGAAGGATGTGGTGGCCTTACTGAAGTGAATCCGAAAGTTCTCTATGACTCAAGACATTGGAGCACGTGCTGCTGTTTATATTTTAGTAGGATTAACTTTGCTATAGCTAGAGAAGTGGGGGCTCACACCGCTGGTCAAGCCAGGGGTGGTATCCGTCCTATTGTTGTGGGGACCGTTTGGAGGCGTTTAGTCTCCAAGGTTAGTGCTTCTATGATTGGCCATTCTTTAGATGGTTATTTAAATGATCTGCAGTTCGGTGTTGGGGTATCTGGAGGAGGGGAGGCTATTCTTCATGCCGTGAATCGGTTTATTGAAGATCGTGGTGATGATGTGGGTCTTTCAATGTTGGTAGATTTCAAAAATGCCTTCAATTTGGTGGATCGTGAGGTTATGCTATAGGAGGTTCGCCTTCGTTGTCCTCCTATTTCACGTTGGGTGGAATTTTGTTACTCCAGCCCAGCTAGATTATATTATGGGGAACACACTTTATGGTCGCATCAAGGTGTGCAACAAGGTGATCCACTTGAACCTCTTCTTTTTGCTTTAGTGTTACATCCTTTGGTATGCAAGATTAGAGACTCTTTTAGCATTTCCCTTCAAGCTTGGTATCTAGATGATGGCACTATTATTAGAGATACTTTGGTAGTGGGGGAGGTTTCAGAGCTTATTATGACGGATGGACCTCGTTGCGGTTTGCACCTCAATGTTGATAAAACTGAGGTTTTTTGGCCAAAGGAAGACCCCAGAAGCAGGCTTGAAGGTGTTTTCCCGCCTAATATTGCTCGACCTTTACACGGTGTTAAATTACTGGGTGGGCCTGCTAGTGTGGATTTCGAGTTTAGTAGTGAGCTTGTTATGAAAAGGGTTGCTAAAACCATTGAGCTTATGGGTGCTGTTGCTAAGCTTAATGATCCTCAGTGTGAGTTGTTGCTCTTTCGTGCTTGTGCCGGTGTTTCCAAGTTATATTTTTCTATGCGCACATGTTCTCCTCGGATCTTTGAGCATGCTCAAGGTTCATTTGATGCGGCTCTTCGTTCTTCTCTGGAACGTATTGTCACTGCTTCTGGGCCTGGTTTTGGTGATTGGCAATGGAGGCTTGCCACCTTACCTTTTGCATTTGGGGGACTTGGTATATACTCTGCAGGTGATGTCTTGAACTATGCATTCCTCGCGTCTAGACTCCAATCTGCTAGCTTACAGACTAAGCTCCTCCGACATTCTGGTATTGTAACTTCTGGGCCTTCTTTTGATGATGCTTTGTGTGCTTTTAATGCAAAACTAGGGATTGACCTTTTGAGTAACCCAAGTGAGACCACTGCCCCCAAACTTATGAATAAAATGGCAGATATATATTTTACACGTGTTACCCAAACGGCTGAATCCTCCTTTTGCCTATCTATTCGATAGATGGCGCTATGGAAATCACAAATGGAGGACTACACTTCAGACTGGCTTAGGGTGGTTTCGATATCTGGGTTGGGACAGACTATGAATGCTAGGACCTACCGATGTGTTTTATGTTATCGGATTGGTGTTCCCCTATTTACTGTTCAGGTTCCATGCTCAGCTTGTTCCAAGGTCTTTATGGGAGATATTTATGGGGATCATGCTGTATCGTGCACTGGTATTATTGGTATTAAACACCGACATAACGTGGTGCGCGATACTCTTGTTGACATTTGTTCTCGGTCAGGGATTTCGGCTCGTAAAGAAGTTGACATCGGGCTTTGTGGTGAATGGGATAAACCCTTACGTCCAGCTAATATGTTGCTCTACTCTTGGGACAGAGGACAAGACGTATGTGTAGATTTGACAGGGTCGTCGCCCTTAACGCAGACTGGTATGGTTGATTTTGTGTCGGGTCGTGTGGTGATTGATGATGCACAACGTAAACGCGTCAAGTATGAGGCTAAGTGTGCGGATATTGGATATAGGTTTCTCCCCTTCTCATTCTCCTCTTTTGGGGAACTTGAGAAGGATGCAGTGACCTTATTAAAGCGAATCCAAAAGTTCTCGATGACCCAAGACATTGGAGCACGTGCTGCTGCTCATATCTTTAGTAGGATTAGCTTTTCTATAGCTAGAGGAGTAGGAGCTCAGTTAGTATCTCGGCTCCCCTCTAATTTCTTGTAAATCCTATGATTTCTCTAATAAAGTGATGTTTATTAGGGATTTGGGTGTAACATAAGCGTTCTAGAGAACGCATCCACGATAACCATTAAAAATTTACAAGAGTTTCAAATCACAGAAAATAACAAGTCGATTCTTAAAATAAAATAATAAAAAAATAATAATCAAGCTTTTTAATTCATTTGCATCCATCATTGTTGCTATGATATCCATCCTCATTTCAAGTGGAACACCAAAAAGTGCTCAATTTTTTTTTCACCAGAAAAAGATATGCATGAGCTATGTCCTTACGTTTAACACCCATTAGCTCAAGTTCCTAATGAATTTCCATATCCGAATAAACATGTGGACTGGAACTTTCCATAACCTTAGAATATGTAGCGAACGACGAACATTATTTAAAGTATATGAATATAAAGAGAGTAATATTATATGAGGCAATAAAATCCAATACCTTAGTAGCATGTCTATAACATCAGCTAAATTGTTAAGTGAGCTCATGATCTTTGAGGTAAATGCATCTTCTTCGAGCTTTATTTTTTTGCTTTTTTGATAGTCACGTGTTTGTAAGCTGCATTTAAGTTGTAAATTAAGATAAGTAGGTGCAATCATACAGTGATATGTGTCACTTCTCAACTAACAAATAACTTTCATTTCCAAATTGAATTTTTTTTATCTATTTTTTATAATCTAATTTAATCATATATATATATATTTTTTTTTAATATTTTGTGCTATTTAATTCAACATTCTTTTTGATATATTTTTATGAATTTTTTGTGGGTTTATTTTAATTTGATTCAAATTTTTTAAAACTTTGACCATAATTTCAATCAATACAAACTTGATTCATCAAAATTATACACTTTTTGAAGGAGTTTTTGACGGGTAAGAGAGTGTGAGTGTCTTTGTACATGCGAGAATAATGATGTCAATATGGTGTTACGGGAAAGCTACGGCAAACCCAAACAAATACATACAACGAACACATATACTTCAAAATGTTGACAAACTTAAATGACAAACATAAACACGTGGACAGTTGCAAAGTTTTAACACTTTTAACTAAAAATTAACATTTATTATGCTTAAAAAAAAAAAAAAAAAAAAAAAAAAAAAAAAAAAAAAAAAAAAACGTTGGACAAACCCCAAAAACATTACATGCATGCATATTAGTTATTTCTATACACTTTCATCTATATATTTCAACTTGGATAACCCATTTTGTTTTTTTGTGATATGCATATTCTCTTTAAAAAAAAAGAATTGCTTATGTATGTATATATGATGGTGTTGAAATGCAAGTGTTGGAGAAGGTGGAACGGGAAAATCGGTAGTGTTTATCAACGATGTGCCATTTGAGTTGGGAGTCGGATCCTTTAATGTGAAGGATGTGTTTGGTAGTGATGAAACCCACAAAAAATAAAAGAAAGTGACCGGAACATGGGTTTAGTCACCGGATTCTGGGTTTGACATCGGAGAAGATGAAGTTGAAGGGTGGTGGTGATGGTTGTGTGGTGGTAGAGGGCGGTGGTGGGGGAAGTGAAAAAGAAAATGAATAGTAAACTTCAAAAAGTGTTCTTGCAAAAAATGTCCTTTTAGTAGGTTAGGGTAAAATAGTCATTTCACACGGCCAATTTTAGCAAAAAAAACCATTTTTGCATGAACAGTAACACCCCAAGGACATTATTTGTAAAAACCAGAAAGGTTAGGAACATGATTTGCAAAATTTTTTGTAAGAGGACATTATTTGCATTTTTGGTAAAGTTTAGGGACATTTTTTGCAGTTTACTCCATTTAATAAGCTGGTTATCGAGAAACAATTATTTGTCGCCATTTAAAAAGAAAACACATTACGCAAATAATCATATATCAAAGAATAAAATCACCATCCAAAATTATTGGATATCCAAATTTCAACAACCAAAATTTCAGATATCCAAAAGTGAATAACCCGAATTTATGGATGTCTAAATTTAGAAGGATCATAACATCGGTTTCCAGCCACCCAAATACATTAAAGAGTATTATTTTTAAACAAAGAAAGTAAACATCAGGGAGATATCATGAGAGGAACGATAATGTTGGATAGTTCTTGATGTTTCATGTGCATTAATTGTTCTCATGGAAATGATTTCTAGTGATCATGATCGTCTGACAAAGCCAACACTTGCTTCTCGAGTTCAACATAAACACTGTACAAAGAATCAAAGATCAACATACAAAATTACCATCCGAACATTTGGATATTCAAACTTGAATAACCAAAATTTCAAGTATCCAAAATTGAATAACCCGGATTTAAAGATATCTAAATTTGGATGGACCATAACCTTAGTTGCCAACTGATGCGTGGATTGCGGTCTACACAAAAGTTTTACTTCTCAAGGGATCTTGAGAAGCTTGCAATCCCCACCAGGTAGTGTACCTGACTGATGTAGTATAGTGAGTGGTATGTACGGGGGATTGATCGTTCTCCACAGGGAATAGTGTTCGTTAGGATTGAAACTAATCTAACTAGGCCTAGAGGTGAGGGATGATTCTTTTTTAGGTTTTATGGAAAGCAAGTAAAATATCTCGGGTTTTGGAAGAGTGGGCAGAATTAGTTGCTAGTCAACTAACCCAAATAACTACTTAAACAAATAAAATAAATAACAAAAAATAGAATAGTGAAGACTTCTAATATGAGAAAAGCGTGTTTACTTAGATTTCACTACTCCTTAGTTATCTTTTATTGATTAATTGGTTTGTCACAATTGCATGGGTGAAGGGTTGCATTCCTTAATACCATTCGTGGGGCCGTGTACGATCTTCCCCAACTCTATAAGCTTCTATCTCTTCCTATGACGACACGTTTAGTATCCTATCATGGCCTCATTAATAGTCACTTATGCATTTAATACAACCAATAAAACCGTAGTACACATCCAATTACGTTTCTTAAGACGTTCAAGCAAGTTACCATATTGGAGATTAGCCAGTTTTCTTAAGCCTAACGCTAAAATCAATCACCCACAACAATTAATGACAAACCAACAACCCACAATCAATAACTAGGTTTTATTAGATCTAAGCAAACACAAATAAACCTAAGCTAACATGTTAAAAGAAAGAAAAGCATACGATATAATCAAACAACACATAGACATATTGAATGATTAAAGGATAACTTATCTTCAATTGAACATGGAAGAAAAGAGGGTTTGAAACCCTAAAATAGCTGAAAAAGTCGACTAGGGTTCGTACCCTAAAGTTCCCTACCAAAAGTCCTCTTCAATGAATGAAAAATTGAAAACTATGTATAGATTTACATAGGTGACGGTGTCCCCTTTTAGTGGCTGGCGCTGTCATCTTGTCGTGGCTAGGGTTTCTTGTCGTCCAATCCAACTTCTTGACGTCGTCCCCCTTCAAGTCTTCCGGGCCGTCAAGTGTAAATGTAATATCCACCTCTTGTCACATACGGTGACGCCGTCCCTTAGAAATACATGACGCCGTCAGGTACAATTTCCAACATGGATTCTTGACTTTGTCGTTTTCTTCACTTTTTGCTCCAAAAACGTCCACAATGCTTCTTTTTCCAGAATTCTCCTCAAAAGTACCTAAATTGACAAAAGAAATGATTTAAGGTAATAATTGATCACATTATCACGACTTGGGGCTTAAATGACCCCTTAAAAGCGTAACAAATTTCTCCTTATCAAATACCCTTACACTTGGGATTTGCTTGTCCTTAAGCAAATGAGCTTTTATTCTAATCAAAATACAAATTTGGGGTCATTTAACATTAATATGAAAGTAATTACAACAAATGATTGTTCCACCTTAATCAAAATAAGCACGTAAATTATACACTAGCACCTCACAAATAGTGTTTGGATACTCTCATCTCTTGGGTTTTATAAACCAAAATATTACTAGTGGAAATGGAAAAATATCACTCACTACCTGTCATAGCAAATAGATTACCATAGGCTTAGGAAATGATCGAAAACCTTCACCACTTGGCGTAAGCACCTAGGAAAACTATCAAAGAGGTCTTTATAAAGGGTTATAATGTTAGGTGTAGGGATATGGAAAACACGGGTTGTTGGATAAAGGGATATTTTACTGGTGGCAAGCTAATTATCTTAGTTAATTTACATGTACAATGTGGCGTTGCTAAGCCAAGACTCGACTCAACTTAGGCTAATCATAAAATAACAGAAACATAAATAAACGTAAACGAAACGTGATGGTAGTCCGTATGTTTTTTTCTTTTTCCTTCTATTTTTTTTTTCTTTTTCTAATTTTATTTTCGATTTTTTTTCATACACTCTTGCCCTACCATCCAAAATAATACATCAAGGGGGCTCGGTTCTCCCCTTACACTTGAACTTTTACATACGTTACATGTAACTATTCTAATGACTCGAATTAAGATAACCAAAACACTTGGAGTACTTTAAAACATTTGTGCACATATGGGGGTAGTAGTTGATGTTCTTCCCCATTACTCCATAACAATAGTACTTTACCCATGAGTCTCAATCGTCCTAAAACAATATATACAAGATATGACTCGACTTAGCAACCATGTAATCAATTAGACAATTAACAAAGGGTTAAACAAATGTTGTAACAATAATGCACTAAAGATGAGTGAATAAAAGAAAGGCTAAGGCGATTTGGGTGTACATTTGCGGGTGGATTGTAAACAAATTATTCCTTTAAGTAAAATGCTTAAAGTTAGAAACGAAAAAGATAGGCTCTAAGGGGTGTACTAGGGGTATCGTGTACTAAAAATGAGTATATCGCAAAGGTGTAGGAAAATTACTTGACTAATGAAGTCAATGTAATTATATAAACAGGCTTAAAAACATGGGTTATCCTAATGCCTCTTATCATGCAGTAATTCCAACTACACGAATGTAGTCTCACATGTGGTCTCGGAATGAATCACTAACGCAATTTCTAGAATCTAAATGCTACCGATACACTCATAAGCACTAAGGCTTTTCCTAACAAATCTAGGGGCGAACCTCACATATTTGGGGTGAAATTTTTTTTGAGTGGTACGGTTTTTTGTGCTAGTCATATAACTCCTATCCATGAAACGCTTATTAAGACTAAAGTTTCACTCCTATATGTCGCAAAAAATTTTAAATTTGGTACTAAAATTACCCTAACAAGTGTTTCTCTCAGTTTTATTACACATCTACTATTAGACAAGACAAAAATCAAGTGCAATTGTAATCTTTAAGGAATCTTCATTCCCCCCCCCCCCCCCCCCCTTTACACTTAAGCCGAACATTGTCCCCAATGTTCAATTGAAAAATGTAAAAGTAAAGAAAATGAAAGGATGAAACAAATACTCCCCTGATTCGTTCGGTGTGGATGATGTAGTAACATGGTTAAATCCTCCTACAAGAAAATGTGAAAACTCCAAGATTAAAGCAGTGCCATGATGCGTGGGAATCGCACCAGGCTTTACCTCTCAAGGGATATTGAGAAGCTTACAACCCCCACCAGGCAGTGTACCTGATCGTTGTAGTATAGTATAGTGACAAGTACCGGGGGATTGATCGTTCAGCTAGGAATAGTGTCGCTAGGATTAGAAAGCCTAAATACTAGTTCTAAAGGTGAAGGAAGATTCTTTTTGTATTTTTATATTTTTTTTTAGAAAGCAAGTTAAAATCTCGGGTTTGAAGGATTTGGGCGGAATTAGTTGCTAATCAACTAACCCAATACTAAGATGCAATCAAAATAAAATACTAGAAATGAAAATAAACTAAATTATACTAAAGTTGTGAGCAGTAATTGGAGAAAATGTGTTTACTTAGATTTCACTACTCCCTAGACATCTTTTACACGTTAATTACTTGTTATAATTGCATGGATGACGGATCGTATTCCTTAATACCATTCATGGGGTGGAACACTTAACTCCCCAATTCTATGAGCTCTTATCTCCTCCTACACCATGCCCAGCACAACTATAGGGATTGTAAACAGTGGATCATGCATTAAATACAACCAATAAAGACCTAGTGCGCGTCGGTTCATGTTTCTTAAGACGTTCAAGCATGTTACCAATTGGAGATCTGCCAGTTTTCTTAAGCCTAACATATAAATCATTCATCCAAGACAAGAATAAACAAGTAATCAACACATAATTAACATCTAGGTTTCATTAGATCTAAGCAAACACAAGATAGATCTAGCCTAGCATGATGGAATTAAGACAAGAACAAGATATAGACAACCAACACATAGACATATTGATTGAATTAAAAGAACACTTATCTTGATTACACATGCAAGGTATCAAGGGGTTGGAACCCTTAAAAAACCTGTAAAGTTACACCAAAATCGTACTTAGGGTTTCTCCCCAAAACTTCTCTCTTTTTATGTGAAAAATTAGAAAACTATATATAGGAAAAGGGGTCTGACGCCGTCACCTCGCCGCCAAAACTAATCTCGGACTGCCTTGATCTACATTTGACGCCGTCAAGACTTAATCATTTCCAGGCCGTCATGACTTTTACTCTTGACACCCTACCTTCATGACGCCGTCAAATCTCTTCTGGATCGTCATGGAATTTTGCTCTTGACGCCGTCAGGAAATTACTCTTGACGCCGTCACCTACTGTTCCCAGCATAGAAAATTAAGACTTTGGCGTTTTCTTCACTTTTATGCTCCAAAAACGTCCGAATTGCTTCCTTTTCCAGATTTCACTCCCAAAGTACCTAAAATCACAAAAGGAACGATTTAGGGCAATATTTGATCAAATAAATTCGAATTCCGGCTTAAATGACCCCTAAAAACGGATCATTTTTCGCCTCATCATATACCCTTACACTTGAGATTTGCTTGTCCTCAAGCAAATGCACTTTTATTCTACTCAAAAGACAAGTTAGGGGTCATTTAACACTAATATAAAAGTAATTACAACAAATAATCGTTCCACTAAAGACCAATAGACAAGCGCGGAGGTCATACACAAGCACCTCACAAATAGTGTTTAGATACTCACATCTCTCGGGTGTAATAAAGTGTAAATTACAAAATGGAAACGGAAGATATCTCTCACTACCTATCATAGCAAAATAGATTACCATAGGCTCGGGAAAGGATCAAACCTCCACCACATGGCGTAAGCACCTAGGATAAACTATCAAAGAGGTCTTTTAAAGGGTTGTAACGTTAGGTATAGGGATATGAAATACACGATTTTGTTGGATAAAGGAAGTTTTACGGGTGGCGAGTTAACAATCTTGGTTAATTACATGTACAATATGGCGTTGCTAAGCCAAGACTAGACTCGGCTTAAGCTAATAAATGAAAAATAACAAAAACATAAAATGAACATAGAATGAAAAGGGATGGTAGTCCGTATGTTTTTTCTCTTTTTCCTTTTTCTATTTTTTTTCTTTTCTTTTTCTTGATTTTTCGATTTTTTTTTTTTTTTTTTTTTTTTTTTTTTTTTTGCATACACTCTTACCCTACCATCCAAAATAATACATCATAGGGAATGAACATTTCCCTTACACTTGAATCTTTACATACTTTACATTAAACTAAACTAATGACTCGAATTAAGAAAATCAAAACACTTGGAGCACTTTTAAGATTAACGCACATATGGGGGTAATAATATTATGTTCTTCCCCATTACTCCATAAATAAGTACTTTACCCATGAGTCCCAATCGTCCCAAAACAATATGTACAAGGATATGACTCGACTTAGCAACCATGTAATCAATTAGAAAGTTAACTTAGGGTTTAACAAATAACAATAATGCACTAAAAATGAGCGCATACACGGAAGGCTAAGGCGATTTGGTTGTACATTTATGTGGGGTGTAACAAATTCTTCCTTTAAGTAAAATGCTTAAAGTTCGAAACGAAAAGATAGGCTCGGAGGGGTGTACTAGGGGTTTCGTGTACTAAAAATGAGTACAACGCTAAGGGTGTGGGAAAAATTAGTTGACTTAACTAGCCAAGTAATATGACTTAAATGGTCAAGTAATCATGATACGGGTTTAACACAAGGGTTATCCTAATGCCTCTTATCATGTAGCAAATCCTACTACACGAATGTAGTCTCACTAGCGGTCTCGGGATGCATCACTAACGCAAGTTCTAGAATCTAAATGCTACCGGTACACTCATAAGCACTAATTGTAAATGCTTTTCCTATCAAATCTAAAGGCAAACCTCACATATTTGGGTGGAAAATTTTTCTGAATATACGATTATGTGCTAGTCATACAATCTCCTATCCATTAGATGCTTGCTATGGCTAAAGTTTCACTCCTAAATGTTGTAAAAAATTTTAAATTTGGCGCTAAAATTGCACTAACAAGTATTTCTCATAGTTTTGTTACACATCTACCATTAAACAAAACAAACTCAAGCGAAAGTGCATATGTAAGGTATCATCTTTTTACCCTCCCCTTACACTTAAGATGAACATTGTCCCCAATGTTCAAGTAAAGAATGTAAAAGTGAAAAAGTAAAGAGAATGAAATCAAATACTCCCCTGATTCGCTCGGTATGGATAATAAAGTGGCCAGGTTAAATCTTCCTCCAAGAAAATGAACAATCAAAGCTTCCCTTCCAGAATATAAATCATCTTCTTGTCATACGTAACCTGTAAAACCTGACAAAATAGACAAGACAACCTCGCGTAAAATCGGCGGCATCCTATATAAGTTACTAAATCCTAGAAAACAAGATAAGATATAATGCTTGTGGAATGAAGTTTGCAGATCTCCTGGAGATTATAAAACTTAATAATTCACAAAAACCATAAGACTCCGTTAGAAAAACAAAACTGGTAAAATTTCCAGATTTTTACACCTGACGCCGTCAAGAGTAAACTCCTGACGCCGTCAGAATTGACCTGCAGAAATTTTTATGTTAAGTTTCCGGAAAATTTCTGGAAAAACTTGGTCCTACTTCCTGGAAAATCCTGCAAAACTTCATTATGACTCAATACAAGCATTTGACTCTAACAAATACAAATATACATGTTCATTTAATATTGTGGAGAATCATGATCGATTTGTTTCTTGAAAACATATTTGGGGTTTCCCCTTACACGTATCTTTTGCAAAAATACTTTTAGGTGGAGTTAAGACTAGGCTAAACAACAAAGTAAAGTATTTCCACTTCTTAATTGAGAAACATGATCTACCAACAATAAAAATTAAGCATGCATACGGAAACAAATAACAAACAAACAAATAAAATCACACAAAACATGGGTTGCCTCCCACGAAGCGCTTTTCTTTATTTACGAGTCTTGTAGCTAGACTCAAGGTCATGGGTTACTACGTGACCTCATCATCAAACGTCACATCCTCCTCACTAATCATTTCATTGTTATTCTCTTGGTAGTGCTTGACACGTTGTATGTTAACAGTAAATTCCCTACCTTCATCATCTAGTAACACCACGGCTCCAAATTTAGAGGAATTCTTTACCGTGAACGGTCCATACCATCTAGACTTAAGTTTTCCCGGAAATAATCTCAACCTAGAATTGTATAATAGGACCTTGTCTCCATCTGAAAATTCTTTGGGTTTCTTAATTCTCTGGTTATGCCATCTTTTAGCTCTCTCTTTATATGTGATGGAGGATTCGTAGGCTTCAAGCCTAAGCTCATCAAGCTCGTGTAATTGCAAGAACCTATTATTTCCAGCAATTGTGTAATCTAAGTTGCATGTCTTAAGCGCCCAATAAGCCTTATGTTCTAATTCCACTGGTAAGTGACATGCCTTACCATACACCATGCGGAACGGGGTCGTTCCAATAGGTGTTTTGTAGGCGGTTCGGAATGCCCATAAGGCTTCGTCGAGTTTAAATGACCAGTCCTTTCTGTTTTGACTAACCGTTTTTTCAAGTATTCTTTTAATAGCCCTATTGGTGTTTTCGACTTGGCCATTGGTTTGTGGATGATAAGCGGTGGAGAACCGATGGGGTACTCCATACTTTTCATGACCTTTTCCATTTGTGCATTGCAAAAATGGGTTCCCCTATCACTAATGAGAGCTTTAGGAATCCCGAATCTCGCGAAAAGCTTTTCCAGGAAATGAACAACTACTCTGGCGTCATTGGTCCTAAGGGCTTGTGCCTCAACCCATTTTGAAACATAGTCAATGGCGACTAATATGTACTCGTTCACCCCTGAAGATGGAAAGGGTCCCATGAAGTCAATCCCCCAAACATCGAAGACCTCACAAACTTGTATAAAGTTTTGAGGTGCTTCATCCCTATGTGATATATTTCCGGCTCGTTGACATGCATCGCACGCCTGTACCATTTCTTTTACATCACGGAAAATTGTGGGCCAATAGAATCCCGCATCGAGAATCTTTCGGGCGGTGATGTTTATCCCATGGTGCCCGCCAGAGGGACCGGAGTGACATTCCCTCATAATCTTTACTGCCTCATTTTTCGAAACACAACGCCTTACAATTTGGTCAGGACACCTTCGGAATAAAAAGGGTTAATCCCAAAAGTAGTACTTTAGTTGAGAAAAGAACCTCTTCCTTTCGTACTTAGTCAGGTGTTCAGGAACGAGTCTACTTGCGAGGTAATTAGCAAAATCGGCGTACCACGGCTCCGAGTCACTCATTAACATGAGTTGTTCGTCAGGAAATGAATCCCTAATCTCACTTCTATCGTGCTCATCCAAGGGGTTTTCGAGACGAGATAGATGATCTGCGGCCAGATTTTCAGCTCCCCTCTTATCACGAATCTCAACATCGAATTCTTGTAGCAGCAAGATCCACCGAATTAGTCGTGGCTTAGCATCCTGCTTCGCGAAGAGATATCTAAGAGCCGAGTGATCAGTGAAGACGACTGTTTTTGAAAGGACAAGATATTGTCGGAATTTGTCGAATGCAAACACTACGGCTAATAGTTCTTTCTCGGTGGTGGAGTAGTTCTCTTGAGCGGGATTCATGGTTTTGCTAGCGTAGTAAATAGGTTGGAAAAGCTTGTCACGTCGTTGACCTAATACAGCCCCAACAGCGAAGTCGCTAGCGTCACACATGATTTCAAATGGTAACTCCCAGTTGGGTGTGATCATGATTGGAGCTTGAGTGAGTTCCCTCTTTAAGAGATCGAATGCATCCTTGCATTCTTGGGAAAAATCGAACGGAGCATCCTTCACAAGTAATTGAGTCATTGGCCGAGCGATTTTGGAGAAATCTTTGATGAATCTCCGATAAAACCCGGCATGCCCCAAGAAGCTGCGTATTGCTTTAACAGTCGTGGGGTATGGTAACTTAGATGTAGCTTCAACTTTAGCTTGGTCCACCTCTATTCCGTTCCCTGAGATCTTATGCCCTAACACAATCCCTTCTTTTACCATGAAATGACACTTTTCCCAGTTTAGCACCAAGTTGGTTTCCTCACAACGTTTAAGCATCTTTTCTAGATTAGCAAGACAGCGGTCGAAGGAGTTCCCGAAGACCGAAAAGTCATCCATGAACACTTCCATGCTGTCTTCCATGAGTTCGTGAAAGATTGCGGTCATGCATCGCTGGAAAGTGGCGGGGGCATTACATAGCCCAAAAGGCATCCTTTTGTAGGCAAATGTTCCATAAGGGCAGGTAAACGTGGTCTTTTCTTGGTCCTCAGGTGCTAGGGGAATCTGAAAATATCCAGAGAATCCGTCCAAGAAGCAATAGTACTCGTGTCCAGATAATCTCTCTAACATCTGATCAATGAATGGTAAGGGAAAGTGATATTTCCTCGTAGCATCATTGAGCTTTCGATAGTCGATGCATACCCGCCATCCAGTGACTGTTCTCTGGGGCACCATCTCACCCTTGTCATTCTTAACTACAGTCATTCCACCCTTTTTAGGTACAACCTGCACAGGACTGACCCATGGGCTATCCGAGATCGGGTAAATCAATCCTGCATCCAAAAGTTTTATGACTTCTTTCTTCACTACTTCCTTAATGTTAGGGTTCACGCGCCTCTGGGGTTACACGGTAGGTTTATAATCTTCTTCCATGAGAATCTTATGTGTGCAAAAAGTTGAGTCAATCCCCTTAATGTCGGCCACACTCCATGCGAGTACCCCCTTGTATTTTTTTAGGACTTCTAAGAGTTTACTTTTTTGTTCATGTTCCAAGGAAGAGTTTATGATTACCGGGAGTTGATCCTCTCCCTGAAGGAAGGCATACTCCAAATGGTTAGGAAGCTCTTTAAGATCTACATCAGGAGGTTCGATAATAGAAGGTTTGAGCTTGTTTTCGGGTTTTCGGAGCTCGAGATGTTCCGTTGCCTCTTGTCTGGGGTAGAAGGAGACTGCACTAACATCCTCCATCTTTTCTACCTCTAGCAAAGGCAGAAAACTCTCGTCCCGTAGCCAGCCTTCATCGATCTGTTCATCGACGCAGCTATCAATGACATCTGTGAGTTCATCTACTTCCCCGATAAAATAGAGCCGGTTGGCTGCTTCGAGGGAGAGGTCCATAGAATCCTTAATGTCGAAGGTTGTGTTATCGTCTCCCACTCGTAAGGTTAATTTGCCATCGTAGACATCGATGACTGCACGAGCGGTAGCAAGAAATGGTCTACCTAAGATGATGGGTACCAAGTCATCCTCCTCCATATCCAGGATTACGAAGTCGGCCGGGAATTTGAATTTCCCAACTTTGACTAGCACATTCTCGCATATCCCTATGGGGTACTTGACCGATCTATCGGCTAGTTGGATGTTCATACGGGTAGACTTCAATCCAGAGTATCCTAGTTTACGGAACATAGAGTGAGGCATGAGATTGATACTCGCTCCCAAATCGGCAAGAGCATTCTTGATTGATAGAGGTCCTATGGAGCAAGGCAAGGTGAAGCTGCCCGGATCGTCTACCTTTTTTGGTAGCCCTCGGTGGGTCACCACTGAGCATTCTTCCCCCAGGGTCACAAGACCCTCGAGTTTCTTCCGGTTAGCAAGTAGTTTTTTAAAGTATGTGCTATACTTTGGCATGTGATAGCAAGCATCAAGGAGAGGTATGGTGACAACCAAGTCTTTTAGGTAAGACAGGAATCTCTTGTTATCATTCTCAGTTTTCTGGTTCCTTAATCGGGACGGAAACGGGATTCTCACAGGTTGGTTAGGCAGGGTTGATGGGGAAGGGGTCGTCAAGGGCGGTTGGTCGGGGGTATTACCGCCGACATCCTCCTCCTCCTCCCCAGGTTTGTTTGGATCAGGGGTGATGGGAGATGAGTTTGGGTAAGGAGGGTCCTTGGTTGTTATTCCAGCTCGAGTGGTTATCGCGAGCATGGGGTCTTTTTTGCTTACTGATGGCGTTTCAAGATTATCTAGGGCAGAGTTAAGCTTATTGAAAAATTCTCCAATATCCTCCTGCTGCTCGTCAAAAAGCTCATTAAGACCTTTCATTTGCAAGCCTTTTTCTTGAGTGAAGCGACCAAGGTCATTTTCAAAATTGCTCCTGATTTTGAATTCAGGGCCTTCCTCCCCTTCTCTTCTCTTTACCAAATTTCCCCAAAGGGTGCAATCGTCATTTTGGTAAAAAAGGCAAAAGGGAGGGATCAGCATAAATGTCCCCTCCTGACAAGCATGCATGTTCAGTTGTGGCTGCTCCTCCGCATTCTTCTACCTCATGCGGGCCCCCACAGTAATCGCAGATTAGGTAAGGATTCGAGAGTTGTTTAGGTAACTGCGATCCAGCTAGGTATTCCACTCTTTTGTGAATTTTTCTCAATCGATCAGAAGTGATTTCAGAAATGCTGAAAGTCGACTCAGGTTCATCCCAAGTGTCATCCTGGTCTTGAGCATATTCTTCAATCCTATCCCATCCTTCTTCGGCACTAAGGTTGGCCAATCTCCCTTTTCTAGATTGGTTAATTCCGTTTCGATCGTTAGAGGAGATATTATCGTAGAAGATTTGGACCAAGAGCCAAAGCTCAATGCCATGATGGGGAACTTGTCTTATTAAATCTTTGAATCTAATCCACGATTTATGGAAGGGTTATTCCTTCCCTTTTCGGAAACGGAGGATCCTGTCTCTAAACGCTGAGGTTTTTCCAGGTGGAAAGAACTTCTCATAGAACTTGGATATGAGTTGCTCCCATGTGAAAATAGATTCAGAAGGGAGTTTGTCATACCATTCCTGGGCTTTTTCATATAGGGTGAAAGGAAAGAATCGCAATCGGGACGTGTCTCTAGTAGCCCCATCCGTATGGAGGGTGTCTACTATTTTCAGGAAATCTTTGATGTGTTGGATTGGATCTTCCTCGTCTAATCCGCAAAACTTACACACACTCTGGACAAGCCAAACATCGTTTGCATGCAAGACCTCGTTGGTGTGTTCGTTTGGGTAGACAATGGCGTTTGAGAAACCACGAGAGGTTGGGGAGGAGTAGTCCTTAAGGCGCTTAGGAATGGGGGTTGCGGGGGTACTCATCTCGTCGTTGGGTTGGGAGCTAGAGGTTGTGACATGATTTTCTGAATTTTCTTCAGAAAGAGGTGCATCAAAATCGATGGCAACGCTAGATGGTTCAGAAGTTGAGTGATATTGTCTCAATCTATGCATTTCTCTTTCGGGTTCCGCATAAGGCAAGACAAGGTTTCGAGTGGAACTACGACTCCTAGTGATCCTAAGGTTAAGGGATTCGTCATTTGCCATGATGGCAGGTGGTGAAGAGTTACGGACAAAGACACAAAGAAATGAGATAGACTAAAGAAAACCTAAAAATAAAAATAAAATCTTACTAGAAAGGAATCTAGCAAGTAGATCTAATACAAAGAAATTCTAACCTAGACAATAACTATTCCCCGGCAACGGCGCCAAAAACTTGATGCGTGGGAATCGCACCAGGCTTTACCTCTCAAGGGATCTTGAGAAGCTTACAACCCCCACCAGGCAGTGTACCTGATCATTGTAGTATAGTATAGTGACAAGTACCGGGGGATTGATCGTTCAGCTAGGAATAGTGTCGCTAGGATTAGAAAGCCTAAATACTAGTTCTAAAGGTGAAGGAAGATTCTTTTTGTATTTTTATATTTTTTTTAGAAAGCAAGTTAAAATCTCGGGTTTGAAGGATTTGGGCGGAATTAGTTGCTAATCAACTAACCCAATACTAAGATGCAATCAAAATAAAATACTAGAAATGAAAATAAACTAAATTATACTAAAGTTGTGAGCAGTAATTGGAGAAAATGTGTTTACTTAGATTTCACTACTCCCTAGACATCTTTTACACGTTAATTACTTGTTATAATTGCATGGATGACGGATCGTATTCCTTAATACCATTCATGGGGTGGAACACTTAACTCCCCAATTCTATGAGCTCTTATCTCCTCCTACACCATGCCCAGCACAACTATAGGGATTGTAAACAGTGGCTCATGCATTAAATACAACCAATAAAGACCTAGTGCGCGTCGGTTCATGTTTCTTAAGACGTTCAAGCATGTTACCAATTGGAGATCTGCCAGTTTTCTTAAGCCTAACATATAAATCATTCATCCAAGACAAGAATAAACAAGTAATCAACACATAATTAACATCTAGGTTTCATTAGATCTAAGCAAACACAAGATAGATCTAGCCTAGCATGATGGAATTAAGACAAGAACAAGATATAGACAACCAACACATAGACATATTGATTGAATTAAAAGAACACTTATCTTGATTACACATGCAAGGTATCAAGGGGTTGGAACCCTTAAAAAACCTGTAAAGTTACACCAAAATCGTACTTAGGGTTTCTCCCCAAAACTTCTCTCTTTTTATGTGAAAAATTAGAAAACTATATATAGGAAAAGGGGTCTGACGGCGTCAAGACAAATCTTGTGACGCCGTCACCTCGCCGCCAAAACTAATCTCGGACTGCCTTGATCTACATTTGACGCCGTCAAGACTTAATCATTTCCAGGCCGTCATGACTTTTACTCTTGACACCCTACCTTCATGACGCCGTCAAATCTCTTCTGGATCGTCATGGAATTTTGCTCTTGACGCCGTCAGGAAATTACTCTTGACGCCGTCACCTACTGTTCCCAGCATAGAAAATTAAGACTTTGACGTTTTCTTCACTTTTATGTTCCAAAAACGTCCGAATTGCTTCCTTTTCCAGATTTCACTCCCAAAGTACCTAAAATCACAAAAGGAACGATTTAGGGCAATATTTGATCAAATAAATTCGAATTCCGGCTTAAATGACCCCCTAAAAACGGATCATTTTTCGCCTCATCACGCCAAAAGCTTGATTATCCATATACATCTTCTTGTCCAATATAACCTGTTAATTAGCTGAGAAAATAAACAAGAAAACCTAGCGTGAAATCGACGGTAAATCTACATAAAATTAAATCCTAGAAAGCAAATAAAGATATAATGCTTGTGGAATGAATGTTTGCAGATTCCTGGAGTTTATAAAATACAGATTTTACAAAACTTTACAATTTCGGCAGAAAAACAAAACCTGCAAAATTTCCAGAAAATGACACCTGACGTCATTCAGGTGATGCCTGATGCCGTCAGAATTGATCTGACAGAATTCTTATATTTTGTTTCTGGAAAATTTCTAGAAAAACCTATGTTCTAATTCATGGAATCCTGCAAAACAGTCATTATGACTCGATACAAGCATTCGACTCAAACAAATACTAATATGCATGTTTATATCTCATTGTTATCGTTCATGTTCAATCCGTTCTTAAAAACAAATTTGGAGTTCCCTTACATTTATCTTTTTCAAAATACCTTTATATGTAATAAAGACGAAGTTAAAAACAAAATAAAGAATTCTCACAAAATGTTTGATACATGAACAATAAACAATAAAAACAAATCATACATACGGAAGCAAATAAAATCAAATAAACAAACAAACAAACAAATAAAGCTTGGGTTGCCTCCCAAGAAGCGCTTTTCTTTATTAACAAGTCTTGTAGCTAGACTCAAAGTCACGCCCTATCGCGTATCACTTATGCTCACATACCCAAGTGTGAGCCATCTAATTGTTGCCTCATCTCTCTTATAGTCATCATTTAGCTCTAAACATCTACGATAATATTTCTTATTCTTTTCATGGGAATATTTTAGTCCTTTCTTTTTGTCATTCTCGCTAACCAACTTGATAGGGGGGATTCTATTGCATGCCTCAATTGAGTGATTCTAAACCTAGGGTGCGAGCGTGGCATTTAGTAAATAAAATCTTCATCCCCATCCGGAAAGGTAATCAACCCATCCATAAGTTTTTCATCAAGATTGGTTAACCGTTTAAAGGGTTCTCCAAATATGATTTGGGCTAATTTCTCATCAATGAATTAACCAAATACACGAAACTTCCTACAAACACGTGCAATGGTTCATTCCTAGCAACGACATTATTCCCCTGATATGCTAACTCATTTACCATGATTTTATTATAGTTGGCACGTGAAATTATGTTCATAGGTAAAGACGAGTTAAGGTACGCATCAAAGCTCATATATCCAATCTTACAAGGGAATTGCATGTTAAAGAGGCTGTCTTTTTCAATTCTTGTCCTAGGATCAACATACTTAAGAGGGTTCATATCTTCCTCCATCCTATCCTCATTAATTACATCACCATCATCTAGGTCCTCATTGGAGTCCGAACAGTAAAAAGGTTTAACTCTATGGTCGTTATCATGGTCAGATTCCTCCATCTCAAAGTCATTGCCAAAATGATGGTCAAGTGAGAGGTTAGGTGGGTTCTCATTTTCCACTACAGGGATTGGGATGGGTAGTTGGAAATTTCTTTGACGAAAAACACGAATAACATGAATCAAACGATCAATGCTATTGTTATCCATCAAGAAGGTTTACAAACAAAGGAAACAAAGAAGAAAGATTGGGTTTGAGTTGCGGGGTTTTTTTTTTTTTTTTTTTTTTTTTTTTTTTTTTTTTATTATTATTTTTGCGTTTTAGTTGTGTGGCGGCAAAAGAATGGGGTGAGGGTTGTTAGGGTTTCTGTTTGAAAGAGAACGAACATAGAGAGAATTGTGATATCGAGTTGTGTGTTTTCTGAATGTGAATGTGCTAGCTTTACAATCATAAATGTCCAATAAACATTCAGTTATGTTGCCATAGTATGAGATTCAAAACATCCCGCATAGTGGACTTTCCTTAGATAGATTTCAACTTCACATTCAATACCTTCTGCAATTTGAAATTTCTAGCCATGTTTCAACTTCACATTCAATACTTTCCGTTATTAAGTGTTATAAGGACATTATGGGGATTGACCAAAAATTCAGTTTTAATATTTCACTTTGACTATTTTCATTTTATAAATAGTATTAGATAATTTGAACTTTGGTTTAACATATTGGTACATAAATGACCGTGTTTATCATATTCGTAATCATTTTTGACTTTTACCCCACTTTTTAATTCTAAATAAAATGTATCCTGCATAAACAAACACCCCTAATTCTAAAATTTGCTCGCATCATTTTCCATTTTTAGTTTTTTTACAAAAGAATGTTTTGGGTCAAACTTTGACTCGTGTTTTTCTAAATCCACCACACATCTCCGGCGACCTCACCGGATCTCCACCACCGTCAAAGGTACACATTTCATTAATTCAATTGATTTGTATTTAAATAATAAATGCGTTTTAATTCAACATTCTGATATAGTTTTTTTGTTAGAAATATATGACATTATAAGGCTGGTGTGAAATGTTATTGACTAGTTTACGCCTTTTTGCGATTAGTAGTCGATATAGTACTAGGCGTTGTAGCTATTATTGTGTGGATTTACTGAAGGTGTTTGGGACAAGTAGTGAAATTTAAGTTGGAAGAACTCGTATTTGTGTTTTTTTAGGATTTGAGATTCGTGAATGCGAGATAGATAATGTATATTGTGAATATAAAAACTGTCAAGGGCTGTTGTTTTTTCGACATACATTTGCAGACTATAAGATAGCGTTTAGTTGTAGAAAATTTTTCTTGTTTCTCCGTTTCTAGATTCTCTAGAGAAGAGTCGAGAATTTTGAAAACCCGTTTAGATAGAGTTATATTTTTCATTTTTAAAAAGTGGAGAAGGGTAGATTGGGGCTCTAAATTTTCTTGTTAAAATTTGGAAAGTGAGAGTTTCAGGTTTTTTTGAAAATTGTTAGGAAAAAAGTGTGACTAAACGGGTTTTCAGTTTTTCCATTTTCCTATGAAAAGTTTCCTGGAAAAATGGGATGCTTTTCACCAACTAAACACACCCTTACTATTTCTTTACTTAGCCTAATCAGCAGCGGATCTAGAAATATGTCCAAGGGCATGCACTTTTTCATAAAAATAAAACAGGAAAGGGCATGCACTTTGTGTTAAAATCTAATAAAAGGTTAAGAAAAAACAAACATTTTACACGACAGATGATGCCTCAAGTATGTTCTCCCCTGCGCCTGATACTTGTTATAAGCGTGAGTGAAAAGAAGCACATATCAGTAAAGAGTAAGTATTCATAATTAAAAACGTTACATACCCAAACCGCAAAAATTTAAGACAAAATTCTGCAATTGTGAAATGTATCATGTGGGCCAACATTTTGGTAGTGAACGTCTCACAAACGCTGTAACTTGGTCACCTATCTTAGATTCAAAATGTAAACCTGCATAGTACTTTAGTGTTGCACCATTAGTTCGTTTGTTCCTTGCCTTGACCATCCTCACCCAAAGCATCATGGGTGTAGGTGAATATTCTGTCATACTAGAAATTTTTGCATAATTCAGTGATTACAAACTGCAGTCCTTCATTATCGAAAATTAGTATTTTATAAGTAGATTTATTAACGAGGTTCTATCTGATTTGTTTCAAACCAACAATGGTGGTGTAACATTTGCGTTCTTATGTATTCTGACTGTTGTATTTTTTTTTTATATATTTATTTTCTAATCATGGATCATTATGGATAAACAGTTCTTGTTCTTTGTAGTTATGGAAGGCAACAAGGGAAGACATAACATTTTGATGGTATCTGACTTTTTCTACCCCAACTTCGGAGGTGTGGAGAATCACATTTATCTCTTATCCCAATGCTTGCTTAAGCTTGGCCATAAGGTTGGAACCTTCCCTATTCCATTTATATGTTGCTCAAACTTGTTATTGATAATTACTGCATGCATAAGCTACTTTGCGTATGTTTGAGTCTGAACCGCAACTTCATTAATTTTCAGGTGGTGGTTATGACTCATGCTTATGCAAATCGTTCTGGGGTGAGATACATGACTAATGGCTTAAAAGTTTATTATGTACCATGGAAGCCATTTCTTATGCAAAATACATTGCCAACCTTTTACGGAACACTCCCAATTGTGAGGACTATACTTATTCGTGAAAAAATCTCCTTGGTTCATGGGCATCAAGCGTTTTCAACCCTTTGTCATGAAGCTTTAATGCACTCACGCACTATGGGTTACAAAGTTATATTCACTGATCACTCATTATATGGTTTTGCTGACGTTGGAAGCATTCACATGAACAAAGTACTCCAATTCACTTTAGCAGATGTGAGTCAAGCCATTTGTGTCTCGCATACAAGTAAAGAAAACACAGTTTTAAGGTCCGGAATGCCGCCAGAAAAGGTTTATGTTATACCAAATGCCGTGGACACAACTATGTTCAAACCTGCTCCAGAAAGACTTAGTATGGATCCAATTGTTATTGTTGTGATAAGTAGACTGGTTTATCGGAAAGGTGCAGATCTTCTGGTTGAAGTTATACCTGAAGTATGTCATTTGTTCCCCAATGTAAGTTCTTGCCACAGTTATTCTGTGTTGCAGTTATAATAAAAGGAGTTTATGCTACTACTTATTTCGTCTCTCATTAAAAAGCATATGTTAAGGTCCGCTTTATAATTGGAGGTGATGGACCCAAGAGAGTAAGACTGGAAGAGATGAGGGAAAAGCACTCTCTTCAAGATCGAGTTGATATGCTGGGTGCTGTCCCACATGCTAAAGTGCGTTCGGTTTTGAACTCTGGTCATATATTCTTAAATAGGTATGATTCTGTTTACCGAGTTGAAATTTTCCTTTAATGTGTTGTTATACATTTAATTTCTACTGGTCTTTGTCTTTTGATAGTTCTTTAACAGAAGCATTTTGCATAGCGATACTAGAGGCTGCTAGTTGTGGATTATTGACAGTGAGTACAAGGGTTGGTGGTGTTCCAGAGGTGAGAAAAAAAAAAATATTCTGCATTTGCATTGCAAAATTTTTAGATGTGTCAGTTTTGATCCAGTTACCTTTAAATGGGTCTATTTGGGTTATGATTTTTGTATAAAGGGTCAAATGGGGCAAGTTAAAGATTTAACTGAAAAGGGTAACGGGTCAAATAGGTTGGATGTCATCCGATTTGTGAATCGTTTACTCAATTAAAAGTTAGATCATCTTTGTAATCACATAGTTTCTATAATCTTACTTATAAATTAAAGGATTAGGATAAAAAAGTGTTTATGGGTTGCCCCAACCTGACCTGTTACCCAACACACCCATTTTGCCACTTCTGCAAGTTGACTACTTTTGTTCAGTTTCATTGTGATCTGCTTCTTAATTGTGCCGCAATGCTTTTCTTCTTGGTTTTTAGGTTCTACCAGATGATATGATTGTTCTTGCTAAGCCAGATCCTAGTGACATGGTACATGCAATTAAGGAGGCAATCCGGATTCTTCCTCAAATTGATCCACAAGAGATGCACCTTCGTGTACGTTTTTTATGGAATAAATTCAGTTGCTTTCTTGATTAAAGATTGTTAGGAGGTTGGATACTTATACTCGTGTTTACTTCAGATAAAAGGCATGTATAGTTGGCAAGACGTTGCCAAAAGAACCGAAATTGTGTACGACCGTGCAATGAGATGTTCAAATCAGACCCTCTTGGAAAGACTCCCACGGTATGCGCTTGCTAGATTCGGTTGTTCTTTTTCCCAAAATCAAGTTTTCATTGTAAAGCATTAGAGGTGGGGATTCGGAAAATTGGGTTACGTGTTAGCTTTACCAGGTCAAATGGGTTAAATAAAGGATTTAATAAAATAGAATTGGGTATGTGCTAAATAGGTTAAGAGTCGTCCCAAGTGTATTTAATTGCATAAAAAGCTCCTAACTTGCTTTTGTAAATAAAGTTAAATTAAAGTTCTACTGTGGGTGGGCTTTTGACATGTTACTCGGCCTGTGTGACCCGCCATTTTGCCACCTATAACATGCTCATATTTCATATCGTAAGAATCCATATTTGTTTCCGTTTTATTTTCCGGAAATACCATCATAACCAATGTCAATAGTGGCAACAGCATTTACATATTCATAATGTAAAAATCTACATTGGATATCTGTTATACCATTAGTCAGATCGATCTTGTGATGTTGCTTAATTTGTTGCAGGTATCTCACGTGTGGTGCTTGGGCAGGAAAGCTTTTCTGTTTAGTTATGATCATTGATTTCATATTATGGCGATTATTACAACTATGGCAGGTATGTGTTCTCGTTACTTTACTATACGACCCTTCACCGTTTCCTCCCATTTGTGGTAATATTCTCTGTGCAAAACTTTTGTAGCCCGATTCTGAAGTTGAGCTGGTACCTGATATTAAACCGACAAAGCATGTACAGAGATCCTGATTCTTTTGTCCACAATACTAATCATATCAGTATTCACTAATATCTTGTAACAAGTGCTGATTGGTAAATAGGTAAACCAGGGTTCAATTATTTTAAAAATAGTATGTTGTAGTTTTGATATAACTTACATTTACCATGTAATTCTTTTTGCTAATGGAAAATGAACAAAATGAGATTTATGAGGAAGAGAATTTGTGTCTATATCACGAGGAAGTATTCTGCTAATATATCTTCATCCCATGTTAGTGTATATGCTAGTGTGCTGTCCCTTAAGTTAAGAACTTGGTTTGTCATCAACAGAATATTGTACAGCATACCGTGATGATAATAGAACAGTTTTTATAGTTTTATATTCATCCATTTTGTGTTGTTATCAAGCTACAGCCTTTTTTTTCTTTCTTTCTTTCTTTTTTTTTTTTTTTTTTTTTTTTTTTTTTTTTTAATTATTATTATTATTATTATTATTATTATTATATATATATATATATATATATATATATATATATTTATGGCTTTATCATGTCCATTTTTGGGCTTATTCACTATCACTTGGATCAAGCTTTCAATATTCCCCATTATAGAAACATTCCAGATATGGAATATTTTGAACTCACGGTATTAGAAAGAAAGGATCTATTGCAAGATAGGCTCTTCAATCTTATGCTTAGTGAGCAAAATCTTTCTCGTATCATGGAACTTTCTAGACGGATATACGGCTGCTCTCCTAGATTTGGTCCGTGTTTAGTATACATTAGACTTCATAATATGTTTATTGGACTATTGGATGCGGTAATTTTAATCAGCTCATATGAGAAATTTATGTTGTAGATTTCGTAATGTGTCAAATGGTAAATATAAAACATTTAGCTAAAAATGAAACATGTCGAATGAGTGTTACAAGTAAAAGAAGTCGGAGGTTGCATGAAGTATAGTTTATAACTTTCTAAACTGTTTTATCTAAGTATTAAATCATGTTTAGTTCATTTAATTAATTTATTCATAAACTTGTAAAACTATTAAAGTTTTATACGTAATGAATTATTGCCCCATTGTGCCATCTTTTAAGTGGGCTTATTCACTATCACTTGGATCAAGCTTTCATATTTTGAATAGTTTCTTTTAATAACGACACCTCTTGTACATTATAGAGTCCTTTTTTTGTTTTCTGTTTCAAATTATAGATAACCTAAAAGAGATGAATATAAAAGCTTCAATGAACTTCGAATGTATGAGCGTTGAGGGAGACTTTACATTTACATCAACATAAACACCTAATTGCAATTAGTCTTACCATCCAATGACTTGAGTCTACAAGAAACATAAAAGGTAGTTCACCAAAGTTAGTGAATCCACTATACCAATGAGCATGAGTTAGCCTACCCAACTCTCCCTAACACACCAACATTCATCTTCTTACACTTATCATCCCATAACTTCCTTCAATCTCCATACTCTCAACTAAAAAAAAAATGACACCTTGTTTCTCTGCCGTCGAAGATGACTCAGCCGCTCTTTTCACCGCTTCCGACAACTCCCCGGATCGATCCACAAGCCCTTCCTCATCCTCCCACCACTCACTACCACCACCTTACACGTCGAAACCATCCTACAAACTTACTATTAAAAACCTCTCATACACCATCAAAACAAACCACCAATTCACATTTTCATGGCTCCTAAAGAAGCCAAAATGTATCAATATCCTCAAGTCTGTATCCTTTGTTGCACAAAGCTCGGAGATCATGGCTATCGTGGGTCCGAGTGGGAGTGGTAAATCAAGTTTGCTTCATTTTATCTCCGGCCGCGTTAGGAACAACACATTAGATCCCAAAACCACCATATTGCTGAATGATTTCCCAATCACGAGTGCTTCACAAATGAAGAAAATATGTGGGCTTGTGGCACAAGAAGATAACTTGCTTCCTTTATTAACTGTGAAGGAAACTTTGATCTATAGTGCTAAGTTTAGGCTAAAGGAATCGAGTTCAAAAGAAAGGGAAGAGAGGGTCGAGTGTTTGTTACGTGAGCTTGGGTTGGTTCATGTTCGCGATAGTTTTGTGGGAGATGAAGATGATCGTGGAATATCTGGTGGAGAGAGGAAAAGGGTGTCAATTGGTGTAGACATGATTCCTGATCCTCCCATTTTACTCCTAGACGAGCCTACATCAGGTTTAGATAGTACCTCGGCTCTTCAAGTGATCGAGCTACTGTCAAACATGGCAAAATCAAAGCAACGAACTATCATTCTATCGATCCATCAACCAAGTTATCGAGTATTACAATACATTTCCAACTTTTTAATCCTCTCAAGTGGCAAAGTAGTCCATAATGGTTCTCTTGACTCACTTGAGGAAACCATTAATCAGTTGGGATTCCAAATCCCAACCCAACTCAATGCGCTCGAGTTCTCAATGGAAATCAAAGAGGTCCTAGAAACATCATATAGCTCAAAAGAAGCACATGTTACATTAGGAGAATTTATGGAACCATCTTTCGCTACTGTGTGGGCTGAACAAACGAATGGAACATTTCAAGAGCTTTTAAAAAGAGATCAAAGTGCGGAAAGAACTCGATATCAGCATGGTTTACACGAAATTATAGTTCTTTGTACGAGGTTTTGGAAGACAATTTACCGCACAAAACAACTTTTTTTAGCAAGAACAATGCAAGCAATTGTTGGAGGTCTTGGTTTAGGGAGCGTTTATGTTAAGATCAAGAACAATGAAGACGGGATTGCCGAAAGATTAGGACTTTTCGCCTTTAGTCTTAGCTTTCTTCTTTCTTCTACAGTTGAAGCACTTCCTATTTACCTTCAAGAACGTCGAGTCTTGATGAAAGAAGCATCAAGAGGAGCTTACAAGACTTCTTCATATATGATCGCTAACACCATCGTGTTCCTACCTTTTCTTTTTGTGATTGGTCTCCTTTTTTCCATACCGGTATATTGGCTGGTTGGGCTTAATCCTTCATTCACTGCTTTCGCCTTTTTTGTATTCGTGGTGTGGCTCATTGTGCTCATGGCGAGCTCGTTGGTTCTCTTCTTAAGTGCGGTTTCACCTGATTTCATATCTGGTAATTCACTAATCTCCACAGTTCTTGGTGCATTTTTCCTTTTCTCAGGTTACTTTATACCAAAAGAAGTGATACCAAAATATTGGATGTTTATGTATTATGTGTCGTTGTATCGATACCCTTTGGACTCATGGTTGGTTAACGAGTATTGGGATAGGAGGGAGGTATGTTTCTCGGGTGAGGGTTCTGGTTCGACATGTTTGGTTACTGGGAATGATATCTTGAAGGGTAGAGGGCTTACATGGGACACTAGATGGATGAATATAGGCATCATGTTTGGTTTCTTTGTGTTTTATAGGATACTGTGTTGGATCATTCTTGCAAGAAAGGTCTCTAGGACAACAATATGAATATTTTTTTTGTACTTTGTATAATATAAAATTCCAGATTTTTTAAATTACAGGATGATGACATTTGGTAAAGTTGTAAGCATATATTTCGTTTCATTTTCTACTTAGGATTTTGTTACCTGTCATGACATTCTTATCAAGGGATAAACAATTGATTATGTGTGTATAACATCATCCTTCATGGAAGTTTTACGCCACATGCAGTCAATGAAAGGTTCGAAACATTGGCTTTTTATAACAGGGAGCGTAACAGGTTTACCATCGTAAACTGTTTCTTAACGGATCTTCTTTATGCAACAAAATTGTGCTGATATTGGATTATCATGTAATATTCGTGAATAACAGCATCCAAAATAGGGAACTAACACCCATACAAAGGTGTGTCAGAATCTTTATGCTATGTCACATATCATAATATATAAGTTATGTAATTTTGTATAGAAGTTTTAATATGGTCACCCAAAATCTATGAGTGACTCATGGTCCATGAACCAACTAATTCATCAAAAAAAATGTCTCCTTTGATCACACAAAGATAGCGATAATTTTTCTCCTAAATACGTCCAGATCCCACATATATCGCCATATTGAAAGCTCAAGTTACAAATATTCTTTATAAGTATAATCTCTTGTAAAAATTTCTGTAACTACTATATATTTTTTAAAGCTAAAGACAAATAATATAAATCGCTTGTTTTATTAACTTATACCAATTTGCATATAATTAGATACAATACTCAAAATTAATTACGGAACACGACAATCTGTACATAGCATGCATATACAAAGATTATTGGAGTTGAGCACCTTTAAACAACTCCTTCCATTTTTCTGTATCGCTTCCTGGTCCATCACCCTGTACCACGACAACACTTGATCACAATTTATTTACCTTAAACAACACATTAGCAAGTCGATTCTAGTTATCTTTTTACCTTTAATGTATAAATCCTCTTAAATCATTTTATTTATGAAAATAAAATTATTTTCGAAAAATATATGAACTTTCTAGTTATATTTAAAAACCCGAATTGGCTTGATGCATACCTAAAATGACCCATTTTGACCTATTATTTAACCTCCCGACCCTTTTGCCAGCCCTACACCACACGCTTGTAAAACTTGTTTTATGATTCTTAAGTCACAACAAACTCAGTAATTTACCGGGACTGAGTTGATTTCATATATTTGGCCTTCGGTGAAATCTATTTCCAATGCTTGGATGCAAGCTTCAGCAACTACCAGCCTACTAACCTCTCCTACGAGTTTATCTCCTGTGAAACACAAGCAAGTAGACGAAAAATATTAACACAAAAAAAAAAAACGATAATCCATGTACCCCAGAGAAACTGATGCATAAATTGACAATCTTCTATATGATTATCATTCACCACACCAATATTATTAAAATAATAAATTATCTGCTCAAATGTTGATAAATAAATAGAATCGTCACTTTGTCATGTCGTCTCACCTTCAACAATATATTTCATTGATAAACAATAAAATGTCTAAAAATCCAATATATTTGAGCAGTATCTTATTGACTTAGAGTCATAATTTTATTGAATTTGACGAGAAGGGCGTAATTAAAGTACCTTGACCTATAAGGACAGCTCGTCTTTCACCTGCTGTAGCTTTGAGCAGAGTATTTAGATCATATGATGTATAAGGTCCATCTGTCAACCTACCAGGTCTAGTATCACAAAATGTAACACTAATTAGTACACAATGAGCATATATTGACAACAGAGGTAAACCATATACTCAAATTCTTTGAATGTACTGTAATTGAAGAACAACGCGATTATGAACCACAAACCTTATTATGGTATAAGGAAGGCCAGAGTTGATAACAAAGTCCTCCCCCATCTTCTTATATTTCAGAACACCAAAAAGATTCATGATGCTGTCAACAAAAACACAATCGGACACGGTTTGTAACATGCATAAAGGCTGATTTAAATAAACATGTGCTGGTTAACAGGTGTTTGGATACGCGTCTTGGAACGGACAAATATATTATGCATAGGCATCTGGTTATCTTATTAATAGTAAGCTCTGGATAATGAATTTCGTTTAAAATGTAAACATAGTTGATTATCTACGAGTAAAATAACATTACCTATTTACCTTCTCTTTTTTAACCAAACCTACAAGAATTTACGATAAATTAATTTGTTGTGTTGTAAAGTCTTAAATATAAAAATTTGCCAAAAGATTCGATTATTCAAACACGTACATATCCGATTATTACAAACTTCAAACAACAGCACACATCCAAACACTATCTTCTACATCGAGCTTTAACAGATCTGATTATCTGATTTAGGTTATTCAATGTCACATAATCACGGTCAAAAGGCATACCCAAACACCCCATTAGTTTCAGAAGACAAAAAGGTTTGGAAACATCAAACAAAGAAACGATTAACAGCGACTAGTGAATACAGAAGGAAACAAATAACTGGTAGCCATGTACATACCTCCATGGTAGTTCATTAGACTTGGTCACTCCCACAGATGAAACTAAAATGAGTCTTGACAATGATCGAGGCAGTACTGACACAAGGTTTCTCACGCCTTCCCAGTCTTCAACAGCAAATAACATCGACTTAGAACTAAGGCAATAAGCAAGTATATTTGAACAAAGCAATTTCACAACTGATTTTCAACCAAGTATTGATTCAGACCTACTCTTTCAGGTGTGTTATCACCATCCCATCGCTTTGATGGAAAAGCTGTAGTACCCGTGCAGCAAATAACATGAGTTACATCCTATGCATCAATCAAAATGATCAATGTCATTTCTAATCACACTACTTCTGTCAAGAAAACCTTAAAGCAATTGAGAGTACATACCTCAAACATTGATGGATCAAGATCCTGTGAGTTCCGAGTATCAGCTTTGATCACCTACCAAAATCTCTTTTTAAATAACATTTTATATCCTGAATTGGTTTCACTAATAAAAGGAAGGGGGTCACATTTTGTTTTAATGCATAGCACGTAACAGAAACCCAAACAAGAAAAGAAACTATACCTGCAGTTTCTCATCGTCTTGCTCTCCAAATAGAGTTGTGGCTTTCTGTGGATCTCGGAGTAATAGTCGCAATTTAACATCACGATTTAGCAATGATGCTACCACTAATTGTCCTGTATAGAAGTAACACATTAGTGCATATCAGGGATTCGTGATATGCTTATGATACTTGACCTTATAGTTTGATGTGAAGTCTTCCATTGAATAAAGGTCAAGCAACTGAGTAAGTACAAGGTCTATCATACAAATCAACAAATTGCAAAGACTGCAACATTAAAGATGGAAGTCAACAACGAAGGCCAAAGTCAGAAGACCACGGGTATCACCCTATAACAGTATCATAAAATGAAAATTTCATGATTGGCTGAAATTTGGCTTTTTGTGAAGAACAACTGCATATATTGCTCATTTGCTCCTATGTCCATGTAAATCCTTAGATGGTCTTGTCTCTTGTGTGAACTATGCTGCAGACCATAACTGTTAAAAAGTGCAGTCACTCAATACTAGTTACATTTTGCAACATTCAATGAAATCGCCCTAAGCCAATATTTGTTATTTAGCATATTTCTTAGAGACAGAGACTTGCTTTGAAACACCTAGAAAGGAAAAAGTCACCAGAAAACATATTCTCCATAATTTCATGTCTTATATAATTAACCTTATGAGAACTCGTGAAATATGGATATGCTAATCTTAGCAATCATTTAGAACGTATAGTGGGGGTGTTTGGATATGGGTTTTCTAAAGTACATGCGAGGAACTAAACTCAGTATTAGACTATCAGTAAACATGTTTAACAAAACTTGGGATAGATTACTCAATTATCATTTTCACAAAACAACTTCTTACATATTTCTTTAATTCTAGTTAATTTAAATACTTAGAAACCTTAAATCGCAAAGTTGCAACTCAATCATTGAATACGTGTTCTTTTTAACATCAATCACTTCAAATTACTCAATTCGATCACACATCCCATCGCCACTATGACATCAAAGGGCTTACATTATCTTAGATATATGATTCTAAACATGTCCGCTCGCAAAACCAACCTTCCCATAACAACAACATTTCAATTTTCAACTTAATCCTCTGCACAGCAGTGCAACTATTACCCTATATTCAGTTTCAAAGTTCCAAAAATCCCGTCATGTTTCGAAATACATACTTTTTTTGTATAACAATACAAGCAACAAACCTAGAAATTAAACACACAAACTACAAACATACTATATATCAAAGTCCTAATTCCTAAACACCTGCCAAACATAAAAACTAGTATGTAGTATGTACTTTCATAATCAACTAATAAAAAGCATCCACTATGTTATAAACTTTTCGGAATAAGTCTTAATCTAGCTTGACATTACTATATTGCATTTCATTTTATTAACAGGCAAATGAATCACTTTTTCCACGTTTACGTTACTCGGGTAGGGCGACTATTTAACCAGGATATCTCAGTGACCGTTTCCTAACCCTTTCCCCGGCCACCCCTAAGATGTTTAGCTAGTGAGGTTTGAACTATCTAGTTATGTATAATAATGGGTTACAAAAATCATACCAACACCTCCAGTGCCCCCAGTGACAAGAACAAGTTTATTAGATGATGCAAAAGACGTGTTTTGGTTCTCAACTGTTTCTTGTTTTACTGAATTCCTACAAATATACAGTTTTCGTTTCGAACCAACAAGTTTTCTTTGAGTTAATGATAATGATGAGCTAAGAACATGGTTGGAATGAAGAAACTGTGTTTGGAATGTCGGGGATTTATGGGTTTGAAATAGGTTTGCGAGTGTGAGTTTGGAAGCCATTGGAAGAGACACAGATTATTGGTGGCAGTTATTTGTTGGGTGGTGTTTATAAAACATTATCCAAATAAAACTGACAGTTAGGCTAGTTAACCACATGAACTTTTTTTCTCCGGTGACCCCCATATGCTGACTGACTTTTATTTATTTATTTTTTTTTACTTTTTTTTGTTTTTTAAATTCAAACATTTTAAATAACAAAATTAAATTCATTAAAAATAAAAAACATTACATATATTATTCAATTAAACATTAAAAATATTACGTAAATTATTCAAATAAAATTAAAAACATTACAAAAATTCTTCATTGTCTTCCTCATCGTCATCATCAATACCGTCTTCGTCTTCATTCTCTTGATTGACTTGATTTCTATGATTTCTCCAAATGTGTTCGATCAAATCAGATTTTAAGTGTAGATGAGCTCCTGAGTAACTACTAAAGATTCTTCAAATGTTCTTAAGGAATCGTGATCACGGTGGCCCTCATCTTCGAATCATGTAGGACATATCGCACGCTGCTTGTGTTGAATGATCATATTATGTAATATGATACATGTATATATAATATTTTGGAGATCCTGTTTAGACAGCCCTCGAGTCAGAACTTTAAGCATTTTTCACTTCTTCTTCAACACACCAAAAGCCCGTTCCACGTCTTTCCTTGCTGCTTCTTGCTTACTCTTGTACAATATTCTGTTTTCATCACCCGTGGGAGGATTTGAAATGGACTTAATAAGAACTGCCCATTATGGATATATCCCATCAGTAAGATAATATCCCCTTTTATATTATACATCGTTAGCCTCGAATTCAAGGTCTGATGCTCTCCCAGATTTGATATCATTGAAAACAGGGGAATGATGTAAAACGTTTACGTCATTATTCATCCCAGAGACACCAAAGAACGCATGTCAAATCCATAAATCTTGGGAGGCGACCGCTTCTCATAAAATGAATGGATGTGGCCCGTGATCACCCCTAGCATATTGACCTCTCAAACTATTTGGGCAATTCTCCCATGGCCAACTTGTACAATAAATGCTTCCCATCATCCTAGGAAACCCATGCTTATGCTCGTGATGAGCATATAATCTTTCAAAGTCAGAATACGTGGGCTTTCACAAATACTCAGCATTATATAACTCCATGATAACATTACAAAACTTACGGAGGCATTCACGGACTGTTGTTGCAGCCACTGCCGGATTCTCTTCAAGAGAATCAGGAACGGCCTCGTATCCCAATTGACGAATGGCCGCAATACACTTGACCAATGGGCTAATACCAGGTACGCCGCTATAATCAGGAGTTTGTTGAAAATAAGGAGAATAATCGGTTACTGTAACAACCCACAAAATCTCATAAGTATCATTCCCATTACAAATACCTATAGTAGGTATTTCACAGGTAAATTTTTGCTTTTTATGTGCATTCATTACTTGCATGACTCTCTAGACCTGCTCACATATCCATACAAGCCAAATAACTCAACACTCACATCCTATAAACCCTGGTATGTCAAGCATAAGATCACAACAACACCACAATAAGTGATCTACCAATCTAACACACTAAACATATCACAAAACCCTAATTAAGCCCTAATTAGGTCTATGTGCTTACTAAACCCTATATGATTAACTAAACTAGTTTGAAAGTATCCAAGGCTTAAGTATGAGTTACCTTAGGAACATTAGGATACCTTAGGACTCTTAGGCACTACTACAACCCATTAGAGCTTAGGTACAAGTTCCTTAAGCACAAAACCATAACTAGGTCATAACTTCCCAGAATTAGGTCTAAACTATCCCAAAACTTCACCATAAGCTACCACCACTTAGTATAAGCCTCTTAGGACCTAGGATTAGTCATTAGGCACTCATAGGACACTAGTCTAGGCACTAAACCCTAAGCTAGACCCTAATCTCCCACTAAGCCAAATTAGGATAAAACTAATCCTAAATTAGTTAAAACCTAAACATAAGCACCTCAAGCACCTCAACCTAGCACCCTAACACCTTAGTCACCCTAAGCACACACCCTAGCACCTTACAAGCACCCACACAAGTAGGTGCATCACCTACTTGTCACCACCTTCACCCCGCAGCTTCATCTCCTCCACATGAACCCTAACCGCCATTATAGCCTAGCCTCGTCACCCTTATAGCTCCCAATAGTCACCACCTAGCTGTAGTTAGTCACCCCCCCCCTCGTGACACCACGACACCCAAAACTTGGCCACCAAGACTTGCGACCCTATAAATACCCGCGACCCCTCTTCATTTCAAAATCACACCATCTCTTCTTTTCACCTCAAACCTTCTATAGTAGTAGTAGTATACGAGCTGTGGTAGACCTAGGAGTCGAGCAAACCAAGTCTTGAGGCCTTGTTGAGTCGTTTTGTCATCGAGAAAACCCTAAACCTTAGTTAAACCCTCGTTAAACCCTAGCTAACCAAGTAAGCATTTCATTTTGATTTCTTTAGCTTTAGTTCAGTTCTAGGATAGTATTAGGATGCCTTAGATCCCATTAGGACCCTTGCCTAAGCCTTGATCACTTAAACTTGCTAGTTTTCATTTTTAAACCCTAATATGAGTCGAATACATGTTTATATGATATAAGTCCTTTCCATAAGCCCTAAGCTAGTTTAGATAACTTAGATAAGCTAATATTAGTTAAACATAAGCTAGAAAACCTTTTTGTTTCATAAAAATATAGTTTGCATGGAATTAGGACTAGTTTTGCAAAGTTTTCCATGCATAGGGGTATATATGGTAACTTTCTGAAAATATTAAGTCTAGGGACTATTTTTGACATTTCTAAGAAGTTATAAGTATAAGGACCCTTTTTGCAAAGTGATGAGTGTGTAAATACTCATCATTTTTGTCGTATCTGAATTGCCAAAACCCTTAAAAACACTCAAATATGCATCAAAATACTGAAAATATCCCAGGATTGTGTTTTATATGTTTCAGATGCAAAATGATTGAAAAAGATGAAAAATGAACAAAGTTTGCATAATTGGCAGTTTCAGTCCCTCAACTTTCAAAACTTGTCAAATTTAGTCCCTGAGCATTTATTTTGTAAGAAAAGTCACCAAAGGTCCTTTGGAAATCACAAATTATCATAATTAGGCCTTTGCTGAAAAGTTCCAAAAGTTGTCAAGTTTGGTCCCTATACTTTGCAAAGTTGCCAAAAATGGTCCCTGGGATTTAAAACTTTGAAAAAATCAATTATGGTCCTTGTGCTATTCATCTTTGTCAAAAATGATCCCTGGATGAAAAGTTTGGAGAAATTACAAAAATGGTCCCTGAAGTTTCACAAGTTGGCAGAATTAGTCCCTGAGGTGTAAAAAAAGGAAATTATCATCTACAATCCTTGTACTATTCAAATATGGCATGAAAGACGCTTGTGACTACTTTGGGAAAATTACAAAACCAGCCCTCAAATTTCGGGAAGTTACAACTTTGCTCCTTGTTACTAATAATACAAACCAAACGGATTCCTTATTATTAATACCCAAAAATCCAAAGCCTGACCCAACACCTAATCCAGTCCACCCCTTTGGCCCAAAAACCACAACAAGCCCAAACCCTACCCTTTGATACCAAAATCCAGGATCAAACGTTGACCCTGGTCAAACCGGTCAAACATACACCTCCCTTCCCTCTCCCACCTCTCCCCTACTTGCAGAGACATCACCTCACACCCCCACCATCACCATCCCATCACACCGCCCCTCCCACTACCCTTACCTAACAAGACAACCTCCATAAATGCTCCACCCCCCCCCCCCCCAATTACAAGTTAACAGAGCAAATTGCTCTTTCTCATTTTGGCGCCAAAAACACGTGTAAGGCTAGGATTGAATTTCAGTCATCCAATGGTTCTGGAAAGAAGTGGGATTTGCTCAGAAGCTCACACAAACCCTAGAAGACCTCTATAAAAGGAAAGAGATGGAGCAGAGAAGAGTATGTAGAATAATTTAGTTAAATGTATGTCGTGTAACTTAGTTTTAGCATTCCAGTGTAATTTCAAGCTTTTTAGTTGTATCTCAAGTGAATTCAAGTAATCTAATATCTTTTTCAAGTCTCAATTCCACTTTGCCTTTGCAAATATAGTTTATGTAATTTCAAAATTCAAAAAAATCTCATATAAGCTTGATTAGTATTTATAGTTGTTGTTCTGGATTCTTAGGCTCATATAAGCTCCTATAAAGCTTATTCAAGCTTTTAGATACCTTAAAACTCAGTCTAGAATCAAAAAGCAAAAATTCTAAAAAAATAAGAAAAAAAATACTTAAAAATAAAAATTGCATGTTAATGATGATCACAGCTGGAGCAGGGCACATATTGGATGGCCCTTGGGTTAGAGACTTTGTGGAAAGTCATTAGGATGGTTCTTGGTCCCTTGGTTCATGTTTGTTAGCTGGAGTGCACATTGTAAGAATTTTCTCATTTTTCTTTTGTTATTGTAGCTTTGTTAATTAGTTAACACTCTCTGTGTTTTTGTGCTTATTAGATGTGTTTAAGATTGTATTAGTGCTTAAGAATTAGTCATTGTTCCTCTAATCTCATTGTGCTTAATTTATTGGTTTAATTGTCATTTTAGCATTGTATGAGATCTTGGGTATTAGTAGTTGTAATCTTTGTTTCTGTGCTCAATCAAGCTTATTATATCACATTAATTTGCTAGAAATCAGTTTTAAAGTCTTAAGTACTCATTTGTTTAGAAAATCTCAACACAATCTAACATAAATGAGTGTTTGGCTCAGTTAGGTTCTGTGTATTCAAGCTTGTTTTAGTTGCTGAGTTTGATTGTAATATCTTCCCTTAGGCCCAAATTGCATGTTACAATAATAAAAACCAGGTCCCATTTGTGAAAAAGTCAAACCTTCACTTAATCTCTCCATGGTTGTTAACTGTTGGAAATTTTAAGTTGCATAATCCATTTTTAGGTTCCATGCTTGCTTAGCTTGCTTGATTGAGTCTTAATATAGCTTAATTTAACATATTCAATCATAAAATCAGGATTCAATCTCACCTTGGTCAAACTTTTGTAAAATCTCAAAAAGTCAACAAAACCATAACTGTTAAAAATGGCCAGAATTTCTTGAGCATCCACAGGGTTTAATATAGATTGGAGATATAACTTTCTTGTTGATTTGTGATATTTGGAAGCTTGTGAACTTATTTCAAAAAGCAAATCTCAGTTTAGAACCCATCTGCTTATTAATAAGCTCTCTTGAAATAGCTTGTTTGACCCAAAACCTCCCTTGTGCACAGACTTTCACCCATTTTCCCAAACTCACACAGAGATTATTAGTGGGACCCAGGGTGTGACACTTGGCTTTTTGGAAAGCCAGTCAGCCTATCTTTAAGAATCATAGCTTGTTTTTTCATTTTCTGGCTTATTTGCTAGGGCTGCTATTAGCTTGAACCTTGTCCATATCACTGAGTACACTGAGTACTCAATATTTGTCCCCAAGTTCTTACCCCTCCCAAGTGTTCATTAATAAGCCATAAGCCCAGCTTATTGGCTTATTTTGAAGTTGACTAGGTCAAATTTGTTGGTCAACTCTCAATTTGGACTTCCTTTCACCTCTGTGGACCCCACAGAGGTCCAAAGGTGCTTGATTTGGTCTGTTTTGATCTGTGGTTTTTGGTATTGCTTATTTGTGACATGTGGCTTATCCCTAGTGCTTATTCAGATCTTTTTAGCTTATTTGCTTGCCCCTCAGTAGAATATAGCTTATTTAGCAAGATATAGCTTATTGATAGCTTATTGCTTCAAAAATCCATCTTATTAAGTCCTAATAAGCTTCTGTCTTAAATTTTGGATTGCACACAGCTTATTAATAAGCTACAACCAAAGAGCTTTTGTAAAAGTTGCTTCATTTTAGTGGTAAATTAGTTTTGTAAAAGAAAAACCAGATAAAAAATAAATTTAAAAATAGTGATAGCTTCTATTTAATAGGATTTATTTATTTAAATTTTCTTTCCTCTTATTGTTAGGCACTTTTTCATTTTTATATTTTTCTTAACTTTCTTTTTTATTAAAGTATTTTTAGGAATTTTTCTAGATTTTTTGCTTTTCATTTAGTATTTATTATAATTAATAATAATATAGATAATAATTAAGTAATATTAGTATAATAAATAGTTTTATTAATTTTTATTTAACAATAGTACTCTTTTATATTTTTCCTAGGTTTTATATATCATAAAATAATTTTAGGAAATTTTTCATAATTTTCACTGTTCATTTTCTATTTTTCTTAATTAATTTAGTTTAATTAGTTTTTAATTAATAATTAAGTTAATAATTAGTTAAATAATCTAAAAATAATATTTATAAACTTTTTATAATTTTTTAGGATTCCTGTGATGGTTAATTAGTTTTTTAAAATTTTCATAATTATCTAAGTCATTTTAGCATTTTTAGTAATTTAAATTAGTTTAATTAATATAATTAGTATTTAATTAATATTAAATCCACAAAAAGACAAAAAAAAAAATTTAGTTTCTATGTTTTAAGTCATTTTAGAATTTTAAAAATTAAATTTTCAATTTTCTAGTTTAATTTTGTATTATAAAGCTTTTTAGTATAAGTTAAATAGTTTTAATTAAATAATTAATTAGTTTTTATTTGAATAATTAATATTAAATAATAAAATAATCAAAAAAATATTTTTCTTTTTAATTTAATTTTCTTTTAATATTAAATTTATAAAAGTTTCATTTTCACCCCCTGTAGTTATAAATTGTTTAAAACTCACCTTTTTCTCTGTCTGTAAACATTTCTGATTTCTAATTTGCTTACGTGTATATGATGAGTGTGTAAATACTCATCATTTCTGTTACATTTAAACTGCAAAAACATATAAAAACACACAGGAATGCCTTAAAATACATAAAATTATCCCTGGATTGTGTTTTTATGCAAAAGGATTGAAAACTGATGAAAAACAATACATTTCACATAATTTACAGTTTCAGTCCCTGAACTTTAAAAAATTGGCAAAACTAGTCCCTGGTAAATCAAAACATGAAAAATATCATCAAAGGTCCTTAGGGATTCATAAGTTGTCAAGAAAAGTCCTTTAAAGTTTAAAAATTGCTAAATGACAACTTTAGTCCCTCAAGTTTGGAAAATGTCAAAAATAGTCCCTAAGGTTTTGTAAATGGAAAATGTGAAAAATAAGCCTTGCACTATTCAAGTTTGACAATATTGGTCCTTATGATAAACTTTTGAGAAATTACAAGTTTAACCCTTCAAAAATCAGAAAATTACAGGTTTGGTCCCTGGAGTTTGTGGAATTGGCAGAAAAGGTCCCCGGAAATAATAAAATGGAAAATATACATTTATGGTCCTTGGGGTATTCAAGTATGGCATGTATGGTCCCTTGGATGAAGTTTGAAAAGTTGTCACAGCAGGTCCCTCAACTTTGGCCGAATTACACAATTGGTCCTTGTTGTTCATTATTAACCAAACGGACCCTTTAACTATTATAAACCCCAAAAACCCAATCCAGTCCACTAGCCCACCCCTTTTTATATTTTTTGGGCCTAGCCGGTTTCCCAGCCCACCAAAGCAAAAACCCAACACCCCTTTAGTTATTACGGGGTCAAACCCCGTTGACCCTCATCCCTTCCAATACCACCACCACTGTTCTCCCCCCTCTCCTCAGCCTGCAACCCAAAACCATGGTGGTTTTCACCACCACCTCAACCCCCAGCTGGCTTAAACACCTCACACCCCTCATCATTACAACCCACTTCTACATTTAATGCTTTCTCCACAACTTTTCCCTCCAAAATCTATTCACTACCTCTGTTTTCAACCTAAGCCCCAACTTGCATCAAAACAATCTCAATTGTCCCCCCCCTAGTCACCACATAACACCAAGAATCCTTAATTGGTCTCAAGCTGCTCCAATTCCACGTGTTTGAATTTTGGCGCCAAAATGCCAAATGGACGTTTATGATGAATTTGATGAATTCAAGGGCTAAGATGAAGTGGGAAAGATTCAGAGGTCGACAAGGAAGCTTTTTAGTCAATAAATATCAAGAATGGAGCAGAGTAGCAAGTATCTAGTTTTAATTTAGTTTAATTTTGTGTCGACTTAGTGTATTTTGTAAATTCAGTGTAATATTTAGCTTTCAAACAGTGTACTCAGTATTTTTAGTGTGTATTAAAACTTATTTCAATATTCAATTGCAGTCTATCAACACAATTCCAATATTTGCAATTGCCTTTTATTTCAAAATCTCATTATAGCTTGAATGATGTTAATGATTGTTGTTATGAACTCATAAGCTCATATAAGTCTCTTATATAATTTCTGAGAGCTATAAGTAACCTCAAAATCAGCTGTAGTAATAAAACTCAAAAATAAATAAAAATCAAGAAAAATAAGTAGAAAATATAAAAAATCAATGAAGAAGATGATCAAGCAATGGAGCAGGGTGAATTTATGGATGGCCTTGGTTTAGAGCTTTGTGGAAAGCATATAGGTGTGATCTAGGTTCTTGGTTTCATGAATTCAGCTTGATTGCTCATTTGTAAGCTCAATTTCACTTTTTCATTTAAATATCTTTGTTGTTTAAACCTAGTTATATTTGTGTTTTTATAATTGTTTGTTGTTTATTAGTTATAATATAGTTTAAAATTGTTTGTTTGTTCATTGAGAATCATTGTAGCTTAAGTTAAAAATTCTCACAGTGGAAAACTCATAATTAGCAAATCTGAGTTATAAGCTTGTGGTAAGGTTGATTCATGTTCATTTGATTTTAATTAATCATATTACAGTATTTGGAATCAGTTTTATGGATTAGAACTTTGTTTTACTTTGAAAATCATCAATATATAACTTTTAAGGAGTGTTTGGATCTGTGCTATTCACTGTATTATAGGTTGTATTTATTGTTGTTTTCTGTTTACACAAGTCATATTAGGCCTAAGTCAGTTAGGTAAGTCATATAATTGGGTAAGTATTAGAGTAAAAGTCAAAAATCACTTAGATCTTTAACCTACTGTCACTGTTTAGGAATTTGCATGCCAAATCTTGTTTACATGTTAAAAATTTGTTAGAGAAGCTTGTTATAACTTTATTTCATCTTACTATAACATAATCAGCTCATAAATCTAGCTCAAAAGTGGTAAAAGTCAACTTGGATCATTATTGTTAAAAGTCAAAAATTACCTTGACAGTTTAAATGGCCAATATTACTTGAAGTTTTTAGACCTGAGTATTGAGCTTGAGCTTATCACCTTTTGGGAAAAGCTTGTGTCCCAGCTTGTCTAGTTAAGGGTATTTTTGTCCAATTTTTACTATTTTATTTGTGGACCCCACAACTGCTTAAACACACTTGCAGGGCAAGTGTGTGCTCTGTCTCAGCAGACCTCAGTTCAACCCACCAACTTTGGTGGTCATTTGTGGTTAACCCAGTGGGTCCCACACCTCATACTTGGCTTGTCTCAACCTCCCTCCTACCCAGGTTCAATACTTGACCATTGGTCTGACCTGTGAAACACTGGGACCCACTTAGAATCAGCTTGGAAGGTTGTCCCAAATCTGTCTCAGCAACATCAACAAGCAAGTGCTTATTGTTGTTGTGTGGCTTATTTATCTGCTTATTTGATATAATCTCACTCAAACTAGTTCACATAAGTCAGAGAAACCAAAATTTACCTTGTGGACCCCACACAAGCTCAGTTGAGCTTATTTCTTAGCCAAGTCAACAAAAGTCAACTGTTTGGGTAATAAGCACTCATAGTGCTTATTTTGTGTTTATAAATTATTTTCCTTTATTAAAGTTTCTTATTTTAAGTATTTTATTAGTTTTGTAAAAGAAAATCCAAGAAAAACCAAACTTAATTATAGTGATAGCTTCTATTTAATAGAAATTATCTATTTAATTTTCTTTTTAGCTTATTTATAAGCACTTCTGCTATTTTATATTTTTATTAAATCTCTTATATATTAAAGTAATTTTAAAAAATTTTCCAGATTTTTCTTTTGTCATCTAGTGTTATTTAGAATTAATATTAGTTTATTTAATAATTAAATAATAAATAAGAATTAAATAGCATAATTATATTTTATAAAGTACCACATAGTTTTTATAATTTTTATAGCTTTTATATAAGGTAAAACAATTTTCTAAATTTTTCTAGGATTTATACTGTTCATATTCTATTTTTAATAATATAATTAGTTTAATTGATAATTAATTAATAAATAGAATAATAATTAGTAAATTAGATTAAAAATACATAATATAAACTTTTTATAATTTTTTAGGATTTCTGTAATGGTTAATTAGATATATAAAAAATTTTCATAATTATCTAAGTCTTTTTAGTATTTATAATAATTTAAATCAATATAATAATTAAATAATAATTAATTAATAATAAATAGATAAATAGTGTGAAAAATATAATTTTAATTTTAAAATAAGTTTTATAATATTTTAGATTTTTAGAAATTTTAATTTTAATTTTCTAGACTTATTTTACATTTTCCTAATTATTAGTTAATTATTAAATAATCAAAAATAGTTATTAAATAAAAATAATTAATTAAATAGTTATTAATTATAAAATAAATATTTTAAATTTATTTAATTTGCATTTAAGCCCCTAAGGCTTATAAACTCCTACTATTGTTAAAAGTTGTTTTTGTTTACGTTTAATTATTAAACGTTTACGTTTTCAGTCCCTTTTTCACTTGTACTTATCTGATTTCACGTATTAGTTGATATAGCTTATTAAAGCTATTCACTCTTATATTTCAGTAGTACAATCACTTAAACCCTTTTCCTGTTCAATTCACCTGATCTCGAAGTCGTTTTATTTCAGATTTCACATCTCGTTGGGATCTAACGATTCGGGGAAACACTAAACTCACCGGAGTATTGGCCTAAGCTGTTTGACTTATTGACCATAACTTGGTTGATATTATCTGACTGTTTCACGCCAATCAAAATTTGGCGCCGCTGCCGGGGAGGTGTGCTGCGTATTACGACTTTCTGAAATATCTGTGAGTTTGAATTATCACACTTTGTTATATATCATCTTTTTGTCTATATTTCTTTTCTATTTTTATTTTTAGTTTCCCGTCACTCTAAGGATTCTTAGAGTCTGTAACACCCCCAATTCATGATGCAGCGGAATTCAACTTGGGTGTTACTCGACGGCACAACAGTCATAATAATAGAAAACGATCTCTAAACGAATCGTAATAAAAAGAGTTGTCATTCATATTATTCAAATGTATCAAAGTTTACATAGTAAGGTCCCAAAATGATCCATTGTTCAAAACACATCAATATAAAGTCTATGATGTTTTTATTGAATGACATAATAGTTTATAGCCTTCTTCCTTCGGTACATGCCCTTCCCGCTCCATTCTTGATTATCATGGACCTGAAATACATGCTTAAGAGGTCAACACAAAGGTTGAGTGAAATTCATAGAGTTTGTTTAAGGTTGAACACAATATGTTGGTAGTAAGAGTTAATTAGACTCATACTCATGTTAGAAAACAAAACAGTTATTATTATGTACTAAGCTCATGCAACCAATACGTTAACGGGTACCAATATCAATCGGCGGTTATGTTGCCCCGGTAAGTACTTTGCCGTCATACTTAATGTTCAAATATAGTGCATTTGTTGAACTAAACTGCTCAAACAAATGGGATTCGTCAATCCCAATAGGCCTATTCACAATACTCGCGCTCACTAATACTAGTGATTAAATGGTTCATGATGGGGCCTAGGATTGGCAAGGAAGGTACTTAGTAATAATAAAACAATCAGGCAGCATACAGTTTCAAAGCATTGTGTTCGGTTTATAAATAGCATGTATTCCCCCCAAGGGTTTGTAAAACATTAAAGTAATGTAATGTGGGGCTATGAACTCACCTTAAGTGCGATAGCAAGTAATGAAGGTGATGGTTTGATCGTGTAGGTTTCTACGAGCAACCTATAATAGAATGTTGCGACTTAGGATTTGTGTAAAGAATACAACGGAGTGCCTATATATATATCTTGCATTTAGTCCATGATGAGGTATGATGTATATTTGTAAGTCTTTGAAAGAAAAGATTTATGAACATGTATGTTTTGTATATTGTTTACTACCGTTCGGGCTAACATATTTCAGAAGTCATGTTAGTAAGCGTTCGAGGAGCCAGGACACTTTAACTCGTAAATCCACAACTCATCTCGACGGCTTACATAATGAACTCCTCACATGAAGCTCCCTACTATTGTAGTAGTTGATAAAGTATATAGATATGGGTTTTGATCCGAAAAGTTACATGTCCGATATTTGTATAAACTTAGGAAAGTTTATAGTACATGAAGATTGTTATTAGGGGTAGTTTTATAAGTCTTGTGTGACCATTTGTCTTGGTAAAATCTCATGGTTTCCTTTTAGGTGAAGTAGATACAAATTGCTTGTTCATGTTATCGCCAATTTCATTGTTTCATGTTTACGCCTTTGTAAGTTGGTTTGGTCATTTCGTCATGGCCTAGCCATGACCTTTGGTCCTTGTTCCAAGGTCATGTTACACAACCTTGGCTCTAGCCATGGTGGGGGTCTTGGTTATAGGTCATAATACCTTTTATTCATTTGAAAGTATGACAATAACTTAGAAACTTAAAATATGTAAATAGCTGTTAAGAAACTGAGAAATATCTCACTCAGAAGGCGTTTTCAAGGCTTGAGCCTCTTTGTTCCTGAATGAAAACGTGATTCCGGACAACTTTCGTGTTTTAACTTTTTCATGAATCGGACCAGAAAGGCCTCTTTTTGCGTGTTTTAGGTTCTGTCACAGAAACTTTTAGGCAGTTTTGCCGGAAATCTTTGGTAACTTCAAATCGCCATAACTTTTGACTCGTTTACTCTTTTTAAGTGGTTCAAATTGCTATGGTTTGCTTTTTAAGTCCTCTACTGTAATATGTAATAATCCAATATAAAATTTTTACCATTTTGATCAGGTTATACCAAGATATTCACTAGTTTGCTTGTTTTAGTAACTTGTTTCAATAAGTCATTACAACAACATCTTTTACTCATCATGATTCATCATGGACATAATTACAACACATAATATAGCAAGAATAACATATAAATGAGATGAACATGATAAATAAACAAGAAGCATGTTAGGTTTAGGCTTACAACTTTAGGCTTTCTAATTAAAGAAAGGAGTAACTAGTAAGGAAATGGACTTTGATAGACAAGCTTCAACCCCTTTTCACTTCAAGCAACCTTTCTACCCTTGGTATTCTTGAAAGATATGTAATGAAAGTTGAGGTGTATTGAGTGGATTTAAACTCAAGAGAAAACACCAAGTATGTTAGGGTTTGGAAGATTTTTGGTAAGAAATAAGCTATCTAGGGTTTCTATACTTGAACTTCACTTGAACCTTGCAACAAATTAGAAGAAATAAACTAAGTGTGAGAGGTTTTGGTGGGTTGGGATGGCCGGCCAAGGAAGAGAGGGAGAGGGGCTTTTATAGCTCAATGAGGAGGTTACTTTCTTAGGATATTTTAGCAAGGAAAACACATGTATGCATCCTAGATCACAAGGCATGAGATCAAGCCACCCAAGGGTGTGACTACCCCCCCCATTGGCGGTTCAAATGGGATAAGGGGGGTGAGGTGGCTTGGCTTGGATGATATCTAGATATTTGATGCATTTTGACTCCGGGAAATGCCAACCGTAAATGATTAGGCCTCAAAACGTAAAACCGGGTGTCGTAAAATTATGAAACTTTAAAGTATTGTTAGAAATGTTCATAAGTCCCATAATAAAATATAAAATGGGTGATAAGTTCCATTTGGGTGGTAAAACCTGCTAAAAGCTGGAAACACGGGTCTAAAACGCGTAATACGTAAAATGTACGAATATTGCGTAAAACTGAGAAAAGTAAAATGTTACTTTTCTAATATGCTAAAAATGATTTAAAATGATTTATAATGTCTAGACTGGGCTCAGTCTGGTGTCGGTTGGTGTTAAATGTCTTTTAGACATCAAACCGGAAGCCTAAAAATCACGAAATGACTTATAAAATCAAAGAATGATTTTTAGTCAATGGAGGAGGGAAAAATATGTTGACTTATTTAAATAAGTTGAAAGCTCAAATCATCTTAGAAATGCGGTGCAGGTAAAGGCTAGGGTTACGGCTGAGTAAAAACGCTTAAAACTGAAAATTCCAGTTTTTCACGGCCGAAGTTTATTTGGGCCATGATTTTTCTCAGTCATGATTTATTCTCAAATAAATCATAAGTGTGTTAAACATTTTTCTGATGTGGGGTCACCTGACGGGGTCAAATTCCGTTGTGCGTAGAATTTCTGATTGCCGTTTTACCCTAAAACGTGTAATGTCGTGTCATTCCTTAATAACTTTCACGAAAAGGATCTGAAGAGTGTCAAACATTTAATTTGTCATGGAAATGATTTATCACTCGAGAATATGAAATAAAAATCAACTTTCGGGAAAAATTCAGAAAGAAATGAATAGTAAGAATGAATAGTAACATGAATAGTAAAATTTTCCGAAAATAGAAATTAACCTGAAATTGCGAATTGTTACAGTCTCCACCCCATATGAGAGCTCCGTCCCGGAGATCAATTTGCGTTGGAGGTAGAAGCTTCGTTGGTAAAAAGATGTGGGTATTTCTTACGTATCTGGTCCTCTCGTTCCCATGTGTATTCAGGACCACGTCGTGAGTTCCAACGAACTTTAACAATTGGTATACGGCTTTGTTTGAGTTGTTTGACCTCTCGGTCCATGATTTCTACGGGTTCCTCAACAAATTGAAGATCGTCATTGAGTTGAATTTCATCGAGTGGAATCACAAGTGATTCATCCGATAAGCATTTCTTCAGGTTAGATACATGGAAAGTGGGGTGTACACTACTGAGTTCTGATGGAAGCTCAAGTCTGTACGCCACAGGGCCAACCCTGGCTAGGATTTTGAATGGTCCGATGTATCTTGGGTTTAGTTTTCCTCGTTTACCGAATCGTATCAAGCCCTTCCAAGGCGATACCTTTAGCATAACCCTATCTCCGACTTGGAATTCTAGGGGTCTGCGTCGTGTGTCGGCATAACTTTTCTGTCGATCTCTTGCGGCTTGTAATCGACTTCTGATTTGTACAATCTTATCCGTTGTTTCACGGATGAGTTCTGGTCCAGTGAGTTGAACTTCTCCCACTTCAGCCCAACAAGCAGGTGAACGACACTTTCGACCGTAAAGTGCTTCAAATGGAGCTGCTTTAATACTTGTATGATAGCTGTTGTTGTAGGAAAATTCGACTAATGGTAAATGAGTATCCCATCCTTTTCCAAAATCTATTATACATGCTCGAAGCATGTCTTCAAGTGTTTGGATGGTTCGTTCACTCTGACCATCGGTCTGAGGGTGATAGGCTGTACTCATGTCTAGATTTGTTCCAAAGGCGTCTTGGAGTGACTGCCAGAAATTGGAAGTAAATCTACCATCTCTGTCGGATATGATGGATATCGGTGCACCATGTCTTGAGACTATTTCTTTGACGTACAGTCGGGTTAATTGTTCCATTTTGTAAGTCTCTTTGATTGGTATAAAATGTGCGGATTTTGTGAGACGATCAACTATGACCCAGATGGAGTCATAACCGCTTGATGTCCTTGGGAGCTTGGTAATGAAGTCCATAGTAATTCTTTCCCATTTCCAGGTAGGAATTTCTGGTTGTTGCAATGGACCGGATGGTTTTTGGTGTTCGGCTTTTACTTTGGAGCAGGTAAGACACTTGCTAACATATGTTGCAATGTCGGCTTTCATGTTCGGCCACCAATATAGTAACTTAAGATCATGATACATTTTATCAGATCCTGGATGTATGGAGTATTTAGACTTGTGTGATTCATGCATGATCAAGTCTCGTAGGCCACCATAAAGTGGTAACCAACTTCGACCTTGAAAGCATAGAGTTCCATCTGAACGGGTTTCGAATTTCTTCTGTATCATGCCATCCAACTTCTCCTTTTGGATGTCTTCTTGTTTCACCGCCTCAGCTTGAGCGTGAAGGATTTGAGTAGGAAAGTTGGAATTTATGGTTAAAACTAAGGCTCGGACTCGTAATGGTTTAATCCGTTCCTTTCGGCTTAGGGCGTCGGCTACTACGTTGGCTTTTCCTGGGTGGTAACGAATGTCGCAGTCATAATCACTAAGTAATTCCAACCAACGACGTTGTCGCATGTTTAGTTCTTTTTGGTTCAAAATGTGTTGTAGGCTTTTATGATCGGTGTACACAGTACATCTAGTACCGTATAGATAGTGCCTCCAGATTTTTAGTGCAAAGACCACAACTCCTAACTCTAAGTCATGAGTGGTGTAATTTTCTTCATGAACCTTGAGTTGTCGCGAAGCATAAGCCATGACCTTATCACGTTGCATCAACACGGCACCTAAACCTTGGTACGAAGCATCACAATAGACTACAAAATCTTCGATCCCATCTGGCAATGCTAGGATAGGAGCACTACAAAGTTTTTGTTTAAGGGTTTGGAAAGCATTTTCTTCGTCCTCATCCCACACGTATTTCTTGTTTTTCTGAGTTAGCTTGGTCAAAGATTTTGCTATTGAAGAAAATCCTTCAATAAACCTTCGGTAATACCCGGCTAAACCCAGAAATTGACGAATTTCTGTAGGTGTGGTAGGTGTTGGCCAATTTTTGATAGCTTCAATTTTAGCGGGATCGACATGTAAACCGGTTTTGTCTATCACATGCCCAAGGAATTGTACGGATTGAATCCAAAATTCGCATTTGGAAAACTTTGCATACAATTTCTCTTCCTTGAGTAGTCCTAAAATTGTTCTCAGGTGTTCTTTGTGTTCCCCTTCGTTTTTGGAATATATGAGAATGTCGTCTATGAATACGATCACGAATTTGTCCAAATATGGCTTACACACACGATTCATGAGATCCATGAATACTGCTGGTGCATTAGTTAACCCAAAGGGCATCACTTGGAATTCATGGTGACCATATCGTGTCCTAAAGGCTGTTTTTGGAATGTCTTCATCACGAACTCTGACTTGGTGGTAACCTGAACGTAGGTCAATTTTTGAGTAGTAGGTTGAACCTTGTAATTGATCGAATAAGTCATCAATTCTTGGTAGTGGGTATCGGTTCTTTATGGTTAATTTGTTTAGCTCACGATAGTCAATACACATTCGTAATGACCCGTCTTTCTTTTTCACGAACAAAACTGGAGCTCCCCAAGGTGAGGAACTGGGTCGAATAAATCCCTTGTCCGCAAGTTCTTGTAATTGATTTGATAGCTCTTGCATCTCTGAAGGTGCTAGCCGGTATGGTGCGCGGGCAACTGGCGCCGCTCCTGGTATTAAATCAATTCTGAACTCTATTTGACGCTTTGGTGGTAGTCCGGGTAAGTCTTCTGGAAAGACTTCAGGAAACTCACGGGCAATAGGAACATCTTCGAGACGTTTTTCATCGGTTTTCTTTTCGGTTACGTGGGCTAAGAAAGCATAACATCCTTTCTCAATGTACTTCATGGTTTTGATACATGAGATGATGTTTATTCGAGTTCCACTTTGATCACCACGAATGATCAAAGTTTCATTGTCACATGGAATGTGCACAACTCTTTCACCACAAATAATGTTAGCTTGATGTTTAGACAACCAATCCATGCCAATAACTACATCAAAACTTCCGAGTTCAATTGGCATAAGATTGATGTCAAAGGGGTGGTCTAAAAGAGTAAGGGTACAGTTTGGGATTACGGTATTGGTTTTTACTAAGTCACCGGTAGCTAGCTCAACATTATAACTAGTGGTTAAAGTAATTGATGGAATATCAAGTAAAGGCGCAATTCTAGTAGATATAAAGCTCATATCAGCACCAGAATCGAATAATACTTTAACAGGAATATTATTGAGTAAGAACGTACCGGTAACCACGTTCGGGTCCTGGTGTGGTTCTTCCTTTCCTATGACATAGGCTCTAGCACGAGCACCTCCGCCTTGGGGTCCTTGGTTTTGAGGACAGTTGTTTTTATAGTGTCCCCTTTCACCACACCCGAAACATGTAACTATGGGCTGTGTGTTAGCCCCAGTAGCTATACCCTTGCCTCTACAATCTTTGGCAAGATGTCCGGGCTTTTGGCACTTGTGGCATTTGGCTGGGCAAGGACCTTCGTGATGGTAATTGCACTTGGTACATTGTGGTTGATTACCCACGTACCTACCACCAGCTGGTGCAGCAACATAAGCCGTCGCGGCTTCCTGTCTCTTGTTCTGTTGATTGTGGTGGTTGTTGTTTCGGGTTTGGTTGTTGTTGTTGTTGTTGTTATTCCCACGGTTACCATCATATGGTCGTTTGTTGTTGTTGTTTTTGTTGTTGTTGTTGTTACGGTAGTTGGAGTTGTTGGGATTGTTGACATTGCTGTTGTTGGTGTTGTTGTTGGTGTTGTTGTTGGTGTTGTTGTTGGTGTTGAGATTGCTTTGCTTGCGGGTTTCCGACATACGTACCACTTGATCCATGAGACTACGGGACATCCGCATAGCCTCATCAAGTTCTTTGGGATTTGCCGAAGTCACATTTCCTTGTATGCTTGAGGGAAGTCCCCAAATATACCTTTCCAACATCTTTTCCTTTGGGGAAACCATTGATGGACAAAGTATCCTCAGTTCCTGGAATCTACGGTTGTAGGTCATGATATCATTTCCCTTAACCGTATGATCCCAGAACTCAACTTCCAACTTTTGTATCTCACTGCGTGGACAGTATTCCTTAATCATCATTTGTTTCAAATTAGCCCAAGTAATTTTGTAGGCATTCTCAATGCCCATGGGTTGAGCAATTGAGTTCCACCAGGACAAGGCCTCATTCAACAGAGTACTTGTGGCATACTGAACTTTATCCCCCTCGATACATTTACTAACAATGAACACCGACTCCGCCTTTTCGAACCAACGGGTCAAGCCTACAGCCCCTTCAGTACCCTTGAATTTGAGGGGTTCACATTTCAGGTAGGAAATGAACGAGCAACCCTTTGGTACTGTAGTAACATTGGTCACCGGAGGGGTAGGTCCTCCAAGGTTCAGACTGGCAATCCTTGCAGCCTCTGCAGCTATCGCAGCTTCCGCAGCAGTGGCGGCTTCTGCGGCTGCTGCAGCATCAGCAGCGGCTGCAGCATCAGCAGCACCAGCAGCTGCGGTGGCATCGGCAGCTGCTGCAGCTGCTGCAGCTACGGCTGCTCGTTCCGTGATAAGTGCTGCATTGACACTATCCTTTACCAGTTTGCGGATGGCGGCTTGTGTCATCGTTGGAGGGGTCTTTTTCTTCGGCGCCATGATTCTATTGTTCAAAAGATACATTGTAATTAGAGAGTTGTGAGATGAGCACAATGTTTGATAAGAATGATAGGATGATAATGTTGAAACTTAAAAACATAACACATGATAGCATATAAAACAAGAGTTTTATTTCATATAACGTTGATTACAAAATCGAACTTATTACAAGTTCATTCAAAACTTACTAACTGATACTTTCAGTTAGTAATTACAACGTTGTACAAAAGCTAACTAGTACTATAACACTAGTCTAACGTTGGTTGGGAGGTTGTTGCGGTCCGGTCGGATTATTATTTCCGCGTGTTGCTAACACATCTACGCTTTCGTTTGGACGGTATTCTTTGACCTCCTTTCGGTATAACCTTTGTTGTATGGAACTCATTTGAGTTTGCATCCCACACAAATCATTCCTAAGTTGATACCTGTCAAAGTTTGCCACATCTAACCGGATTTCGGCGGTATTTAGGCAGTTAAGTAGTTGGTGAATTTGAACCGCATCCTGTTCTTGGGCCCTCTCAACCAAAGTGAGTCTATCCTTGACATTATCCAAGCCCGTCAAAGGATTTAAGACTTCTTCCCCAACATGAGTCGAGTCACGCTTCACGTAGCTCATGTCAAGCTTAAACCAATATAGGTCGTCTCGAGCATTCATGGCATCCATTCTAGCAGAATTTACCTTGGACATACATTCGTGCATTTGACTTGCCATACATTTAACTTTGAGTTGGGTTAGGTTGAGAGCTTGTTTCAAAGAGTAGATTTCGTATTGAGCTGAGTTTGCGAACATATGTGGAGATGTAGATGTTCCGCCGGTTTGGTAAGTAGAATTCGGAACTTGAGCTGGAGTGGTACGGTTAGATTCAGATGAAATTGGTGAAACCGGAGGTGGAGATGTCAATGGTGATAAATGTGGCACCACTAATAGTTCCTCCGCTTCCTCCTCGATGCCTTCGATGTCAACATCCATTTCAGGATCCTCTTCGTACTCATCGATATTTATGTCCAAATCCATTTCAGGATCTTCGTCCGAATCTATTTCATTGTCTAGATCCTCATAAGGTATTTCCTCATCGTCATAGTCAATTTGTTCAAAGTAAGGATCATCGGGTCCGGGAAGAATTGGTAAATACTCGGGCATAGCATGAAGATGATCGGGAGATGGAGGTGCGGACATGATGTCTACAATTTATGATGTCAAAAATAATCAAATGTTTATGGAAAATGCTCAAACTAAGGAAATGTGCATATGACAATATACAAATATGTTCATGTAGGATAACATGTGTAATAAGTCCATAATCTTCTGGAGGATGGAAGGCACGAAGAGCGGAAGGCTATAAAAATGTTTTTGCTTGTTATTGTAGTTATAGTTTAGGTCTCACTTAGACCCGTTTCTCTATAACCATGGCTCTGGTACCAATCTGTAACACCCCCAATTCATGATGCAGCGGAATTCAACTTGGGTGTTACTCGACGGCACAACAGTCATAATAATAGAAAACGATCTCTAAACGAATCGTAATAAAAAGAGTTGTCATTCATATTATTCAAATGTATCAAAGTTTACATAGTAAGGTCCCAAAATGATCCATTGTTCAAAACACATCAATATAAAGTCTATGATGTTTTTATTGAATGACATAATAGTTTATAGCCTTCTTCCTTCGGTACATACCCTTCCCGCTCCATTCTTGATTATCATGGACCTGAAATACATGCTTAAGAGGTCAACACAAAGGTTGAGTGAAATTCATAGAGTTTGTTTAAGGTTGAACACAATATGTTGGTAGTAAGAGTTAATTAGACTCATACTCATGTTAGAAAACAAAACAGTTATTATTATGTACTAAGCTCATGCAACCAATACGTTAACGGATACCAATATCAATCGGCGGTTATGTTGCCCCGGTAAGTACTTTGCCGTCACACTTAATGTTCAAATATAGTGCATTTGTTGAACTAAACTGCTCAAACAAATGGGATTCGTCAATCCCAATAGGCCTATTCACAATACTCGCGCTCACTAATACTAGTGATTAAATGGTTCATGATGGGGCCTAGGATTGGCAAGGAAGGTACTTAGTAATAATAAAACAATCAGGCAGCATACAGTTTCAAAGCATTGTGTTCGGTTTATAAATAGCATGTATTCCCCCCAAGGGTTTGTAAAACATTAAAGTAATGTAATGTGGGGCTATGAACTCACCTTAAGTGCGATAGCAAGTAATGAAGGTGATGGTTTGATCGTGTAGGTTTCTACGAGCAACCTATAATAGAATGTTGCGACTTAGGATTTGTGTAAAGAATACAACGGAGTGCCTATATATATATCTTGCATTTAGTCCATGATGAGGTATGATGTATATTTGTAAGTCTTTGAAAGAAAAGATTTATGAACATGTATGTTTTGTATATCGTTTACTACCGTTCGGGCTAACATATTTCAGAAGTCATGTTAGTAAGCGTTCGAGGAGCCAGGACACTTTAACTCGTAAATCCACAACTCATCTCGACGGCTTACATAATGAACTCCTCACATGAAGCTCCCTACTATTGTAGTAGTTGATAAAGTATATAGATATGGGTTTTGATCCGAAAAGTTACATGTCCGATATTTGTATAAACTTAGGAAAGTTTATAGTACATGAAGATTGTTATTAGGGGTAGTTTTATAAGTCTTGTGTGACCATTTGTCTTGGTAAAATCTCATGGTTTCCTTTTAGGTGAAGTAGATACAAATTGCTTGTTCATGTTATCGCCAATTTCATTGTTTCATGTTTACGCCTTTGTAAGTTGGTTTGGTCATTTCGTCATGGCCTAGCCATGACCTTTGGTCCTTGTTCCAAGGTCATGTTACACAACCTTGGCTCTAGCCATGGTGGGGGTCTTGGTTATAGGTCATAATACCTTTTATTCCTTTGAAAGTATGACAATAACTTAGAAACTTAAAATATGTAAATAGCTGTTAAGAAACTGAGAAATATCTCACTCAGAAGGCGTTTTCAAGGCTTGAGCCTCTTTGCTCCTGAATGAAAACGTGATTCCGGACAACTTTCGTGTTTTAACTTTTTCATGAATCGGACCAGAAAGGCCTCTTTTTGCGTGTTTTAGGTTCTGTCACAGAAACTTTTAGGCAGTTTTGCCGGAAATCTTTGGTAACTTCAAATCGCCATAACTTTTGACTCGTTTACTCTTTTTAAGTGGTTCAAATTGATATGGTTTGCTTTTTAAGTCCTCTACTATAATATGTAATAATCCAATATAAAATTTTTACCATTTTGATCAGGTTATACCAAGATATTCACTAGTTTGCTTGTTTTAGTAACTTGTTTCAATAAGTCATTACAACAACATCTTTTACTCATCATGATTCATCATGGACATAATTACAACACATAATATAGCAAGAATAACATATAAATGAGATGAACATGATAAATAAACAAGAAGCATGTTAGGTTTAGGCTTACAACTTTAGGCTTTCTAATTAAAGAAAGGAGTAACTAGTAAGGAAATGGACTTTGATAGACAAGCTTCAACCCCTTTTCACTTCAAGCAACCTTTCTACCCTTGGTATTCTTGAAAGATATGTAATGAAAGTTGAGGTGTATTGAGTGGATTTAAACTCAAGAGAAAACACCAAGTATGTTAGGGTTTGGAAGATTTTTGGTAAGAAATAAGCTATCTAGGGTTTCTATACTTGAACTTCACTTGAACCTTGCAACAAATTAGAAGAAATAAACTAAGTGTGAGAGGTTTTGGTGGGTTGGGATGGCCGGCCAAGGAAGAGAGGGAGAGGGGCTTTTATAGCTCAATGAGGAGGTTACTTTCTTAGGATATTTTAGCAAGGAAAACACATGTATGCATCCTAGATCACAAGGCATGAGATCAAGCCACCCAAGGGTGTGACTACCCCCCCCATTGGCGGTTCAAATGGGATAAGGGGGGTGAGGTGGCTTGGCTTGGATGATATCTAGATATTTGATGCATTTTGACTCCGGGAAATGCCAACCGTAAATGATTAGGCCTCAAAACGTAAAACCGGGTGTCGTAAAATTATGAAACTTTAAAGTATTGTTAGAAATGTTCATAAGTCCCATAATAAAATATAAAATGGGTGATAAGTTCCATTTGGGTGGTAAAACCTGCTAAAAGCTGGAAACACGGGTCTAAAACGCGTAATACGTAAAATGTACGAATATTGCGTAAAACTGAGAAAAGTAAAATGTTACTTTTCTAATATGCTAAAAATGATTTAAAATGATTTATAATGTCTAGACTGGGCTCAGTCTGGTGTCGGTTGGTGTTAAATGTCTTTTAGACATCAAACCGGAAGCCTAAAAATCACGAAATGACTTATAAAATCAAAGAATGATTTTTAGTCAATGGAGGAGGGAAAAATATGTTGACTTATTTAAATAAGTTGAAAGCTCAAATCATCTTAGAAATGCGGTGCAGGTAAAGGCTAGGGTTACGGCTGAGTAAAAACGCTTAAAATTGAAAATTCCAGTTTTTCACGGCCGAAGTTTATTTGGGCCATGATTTTTCTCAGTCATGATTTATTCTCAAATAAATCATAAGTGTGTTAAACATTTTTCTGATGTGGGGTCACCTGACGGGGTCAAATTCCGTTGTGCGTAGAATTTCTGATTGCCGTTTTACCCTAAAACGTGTAATGTCGTGTCATTCCTTAATAACTTTCACGAAAAGGATCTGAAGAGTGTCAAACATTTAATTTGTCATGGAAATGATTTATCACTCGAGAATATGAAATAAAAATCAACTTTCGGGAAAAATTCAGAAAGAAATGAATAGTAAGAATGAATAGTAACATGAATAGTAAAATTTTCCGAAAATAGAAATTAACCTGAAATTGCGAATTGTTACAGAGTCGTCTCTAGTGCATGCGCACTCGTTCTTCTAGGTCAACAAGCCCTTTACGTGAGCTTGTCAGAATTCTTCGAAGACGCCATAGACGTTCTGCCCCAACAGCCGTATCTGATGAACGTGCTGTTTCACCTTAGAAAGTTATCATGGCGGAAGACCGTCCGATGAATGAGCTTCTCCAAGCACCCATTGAGGGTTACGGAGACGCTATTGTTGTCCCAGCCATTGTGGCTGAATACTTTGAGCTCAAAACCGGGTTACTAAATCTAGTAACTTCAAGCCAATTTTATGGTTTTGAGAGGGATGATCCCCATGCTCATATTCGATGGTTTAATAAAATTACCTCTACCATCAAATACAAGAACGTCCCTTCCGAAGCAGTCAAACTTCTTCTTTTCCCATTTTCTCTTGAGGGAGCAGCCCGGATTTGTTTGGAAAAACAACCTCCTCGTTCCATAACATCATGGAAGATTTAGTTACCAAATTTGTAAATGAATTTTTTCCCCCGTCCAGAACGACAAGTCTTAAAAATGAAATCATCAAATTTACTCAAAGGTTTGATGAATCGTTTGGTGACGCATGGGATCGTTTCAAAGAATTGCTTCGTCGATGTCCTCATCATGGTTTCACTGAATTGATGCAAATTGACACGTTTTATAATGGTGTGAGTCAATCTGACCAAGATTCTCTCAATGCCTCCGCGGGAGGTAATTTTTTGAGCAAAACCACAAAAGAAGCTTTAGAAATCATTGAAAATAAGTCCAAGGTCCGCACTACACGCACAAAACCATATAACTCCCAAGTGAGTGCTGGTCCTTCTTCTTCATCACCCGTGAGTACTTCTAGCACCGATGCTAAGATAGATAAACTCACGGACGCCATTCAAGCTTTAGTTCTCTCAAACCAGAAAAAGGTCACTTTCACACAAAACCCTTCACATGCTGAAGTAAAAAAAGTGGAAGTTTGTGTCACTTGTGGTGGCCCACATGCTTATTACAATTGTACTGCCACCGATGGTAGTCCTTTTGAAGCCAATGCCTTAGCCGGTACTACAAATCGGGGGGGGGGGGGGGTAATCAATACCGTCCTCAAATTGAACCAAGTTACCGTGCTGACACACATATGGGACCACCCGGGTTTAATCCAAACCCAAATTTGCAAAACCGAAACCAGAACCAACCACGAATGAACCAAGGTTATCAAAACCAAGGGAATTTCAATCCTGGACAGAATCAAGGTTTCCACAATCAAGGAAACTTTAACAGAAACAATTTCAACCCCGAAAATCATTTTCAGGGAAATGGTAATCCAAATCAAGGGAATTTTCAGCCACAACAAGGTTATAATCAAAATAACCGTGTCCAAAATTTCCCTAACCAAACACAAGCCATTCTCCCAGCTCCACAACCATCATCCGATGAGTTGTTAAAGCAGTTCATGAAAACTCAAGAAGAGACAAACAGGTTGTTGGTCAGCCAGATTTCTGAAATTAAGAAATCTTTAAATGAACAACCCTCGGGCTCTAGAAAACTTCCGAGCAACACGATCGCAAACCCGAGGGGCGATGCAAAGGCGATCACAACCAGGAGCGGAGTTTCATATGATGGACCTACTGTTCCCACTACCCCTTCTTCTTCTTCTTCTCCCAAGGTAGTGGAAAATAACACCGAGGTAAATAAGGACGAAGTACTTCCTACTCATAAGGGAGGTACCCAAGACGTCCCACCTCATGTTGTCCCGAAACCCAAACCAAAACCTAGAGTTGTTTTTGAACCAAATGATATTCCAGTTGAAACACCTAAGTCCAAACCTTCTACCTCCTCTATTCCTTATCCCTCACGTTTGAGTGAACAAAAGCTCCGTGAAAAAGCTAGTCACCAGATGGATAAATTCTTTCAAATCTTCCAAGATTTGCATTTTGACATTAGCTTTGCGGATGCTATTATTCTGATGCCCAAATTTGCATCGACAATCAAACACTTGTTAAGCAACAAGGAGAAACTGTTTGAAATGGCAAAGACTCCCTTGAATGAGAACTGCTCAGCAGTTCTTTTAAAGAAGCTTCCCGAGAAGCTGGGAGATCCTGGAAAATTTCTAATACCATGTGTATTTCCAGGAATGGTTGATTGCTATGCCTTGGCCGATCTTGGTGCAAGTATCAACCTAATGCCATATTTAGTTTGGAAGAAACTTTCTCTTCCTGATCTTACTCCTACCTGCATGACTTTAGAGCTTGCAGACCGATCGATATCTCGTCCTCTCGGCATTGCCGAGGACGTGTTTGTGAAAGTAGGAGAATTTCATCTCCCCGCTGACTTTGTAGTGGTTGATTTCGATGCCGATCAAAGGGTCCCTCTCATTGTTGGGAGGGGTTTCCTTAGAACGAGCCGTGCTCTTATCGATGTATTTGAGCAAGAAATCACTCTACGTGTGGGTAATGAAGCTGTTACATTTAACCTCGATCAAACCTCGAGGTACTCCTCCAATTATGATTCTGAAGCAGTTAATCAAATAGATATCATAGACATTGCTTCGGAGGAGTACTCTAAAGAGTTTCTTGGTTATTCTCATAATTCTGTGAGTGGGGATGCCACTCCATCATCTGAACCTATCATTTCCGACTCTTCCCCTTCTCTCACTCCGTTTGAGGGAAGTGATTTCCTTTTGGAAGAGGTCGAGGCTTTTCTCAAAAGTGATTCAGTTCCATCGGGAATTGATAACACTGAGATTGATCTGGAGGGAGATATTCTTCTCCTTGAGAGATTGCTAAACCAAGACAATTCTCCTCCACTCCCTCCCGTACAACTTCATAATCAGGAAATCAAATATGTTGAGGAAACTGATGATTTTCCTGAGGTCGAACTCAAGGACTTACCTCCTCATCTTGAATACGCATTCTTGGAGGGTGATGATAAATTACCCGTCATTATTGCTAAAGGTTTAAGTGTTGAGGAGAAGATTGCTCTCATAAAGGTCTTGAAGTCAAACAAGCAAGCAATTGCTTGGAAACTCTCCGATATTAAGGGTATTAACCCAGATTTTTGTACACACAAAATCTTGATGGAGGATGACTTCAAGCCTGCAGTACAACATCAAAGAAGGGTGAATCCAAAAATCCATGATGTGATTAAACAAGAGGTTCTTAAACTTCTTGATGCAGGATTGATTTACCCTATCTCTGATAGTCCATGGGTTAGTCCCATTCATTGCGTCCCAAAAAAGGGTGGCATTACTGTTGTCACTAATGAGGAAAATGAGTTGATTCCAACTCGGCTGGTTACCGGATGGCGTGTTTGCATTGACTATCGTAAGTTAAATGACGCCACCCGCAAAGACCACTTTCCGCTGCCCTTTATGGACCAGATGCTTGAGAGATTAGCAGGGAACGAGTACTATTGTTTCCTTGATGGTTTCTCAGGATACTTCCAGATCCCCATTGATCCATCAGATCAAGAAAAGACTACCTTTACATGCCCTTATGGAACCTTTGCTTATAAACGTATGCCTTTTGGCTTATGTAATGCTCCAGGTACGTTCCAGAGGTGCATGATGGCTATATTTACCGACATGATCGGTAAAACTATGGAGGTCTTTATGGATGACTTTTCGGTCATTGGGGATTCATTCCAAACATGTCTCACCAATTTAGAAAAAATGTTGAAAAGGTGTAAAGACACCAATCTATGTCTAAATTGGGAAAAGAGTCACTTTATGGTCAAAGAGGGCATTGTCCTCGGCCATAAGATTTCCAAGAATGGGATTGAGGTTGACAGAGCTAAGATTGATGTCATTGCAAAACTGCCTCACCCTACTACCGTCAAAGGTATTAGGAGTTTCTTGGGTCATGCCGGTTTCTATCGTCGATTTATACAAGATTTTTCTAAAATCTCACGGCCTATGACTCATCTCCTTGAAAAGGATACTCCTTTTATCTTCTCACCGGAGTGCATCGAAGCTTTTGAAACATTGAAGAAAAAGCTTACTGAGGCACCCATTCTTGTTGCCCCCGACTGGGATTTACCCTTCGAGCTTATGTGCGATGCAAGTGATTTTGCTATCGGTGTAGTCTTGGGGCAACGCAAAACGAAACACTTTCAGCCTATCCACTACGCAAGCAAAACTATGAACGAAGCTCAAACTCATTACACCACTACAGAAAAAGAATTATTAGCTGTGGTGTATGCCTTTGAGAAATTTCGGACACACTTAATCTTGACTAAAATCGTAGTGTATACGGATCATTCGGCTCTTAAATATCTATTTGCAAAACAAGATGCAAAGCCGAGATTGCTCCGTTGGGTTCTCCTCCTCCAAGAATTTGATATCATTGTTTGTGATAAAAAAGGAGCTGAGAACCTGGCTGCTGATCATTTGTCCCGATTAGAGAACCCTCATCAAGATGTGTATGAGAAAAAGGAAATAAATGAAACATTTCCTCTCGAAACACTCAATGCTGTTGCTTTTCGCGGAGATTCTACTACCCCATGGTTTGCCGATTTCACAAACTACCATGCGGGTAACTTTGTTGTGAAAGGGATGTCAACCCAACAGAAGAATAAATTCTTTAAGGATGTTAAACATTACTTCTGGGATGACCCCTACTTATTCAAAATCTGTGCGGATCAAGTCATCCGACGGTGTGTATATGGACAGGAAGCCACTGAAATTCTTAAGGCTTGCCATGCTGGACCCACTGGGGGGCCATCATAGTCCTAATTACACCGCCAAAAAGGTGTTTGATTCCGGATTCTTCTGGCCCACAATTTATAAAGATGCCCAGGATCTCATTAAAACCTGTGACGCTTGTCAGCGTCATGGAAACATTTCACAAAGAAATGAGATGCCACAAAATGCTATTCAAGTATGTGAAATATTTGATATCTGGGGCATTGACTTTATGGGGCCATTTCCATCATCCAGAGGAAACAAGTACATACTTGTGGCTGTTGATTATTTATCAAAGTGGGTTGAAGCGAAAGCTTTACCCACAAATGATGCCCGAGTTGTAGTGAAATTCCTGAAATCTCATTTTGCCCGTTTTGGAACCCCACGTGCTATTATAAGTGATCGTGGTACGCATTTCTGCAATGACAAATTTGATAAAGTCATGCAAAAGTATGGTGTAACCCACCGTCTTTCTACCGCGTATCACCCACAAACAAGTGGGCAAGTGGAGGTTTTAAATTGTGGTATCAAAAGGATACTTGAGAGGACTGTTGGTGAAAACCGTGCTGCCTGGTCGGATAAATTAGATGACGCACTATGGGCCTTTCGTACAGCTTATAAAACACCCATTGGGTGTACACCTTACAAGCTTGTGTACGGAAAGACATGTCATCTACCGATGGAACTTGAGCACAAAGCCTACTGGGCATTGAAACATGCCAACTTTGACCTCAAAACTGCGGGTGATCACAAAAAAGTTCAAATGAATGAATTAAATGAACTACGTGATCAGGCTTACGAGAACTCTTTAATCTATAAAGAAAAAACAAAGAGAATTCATGACTCAAAAATAAAGAACCGCGTTTTTAACGTTGGTGACCGAGTACTTCTCTTTAACTCTAGATTAAAGATCTTCTCGGGTAAATTAAAAACCCGTTGGACTGGTCCATTTACTATCACTAAGGTTTATCCATATGGTACCGTTGAGTTATCTCAAAATGACGGTCCATGTTTTAAAGTAAATGGCCATCGTGTGAAACACTACTTTGGAGAGGACTTCCCAAACATGGTTGTCCCGGATCTCCAAACTTTCCCCAAGGACAATTAAATTCGGGGTCGAGTCAAGCTAGAGACTCGGGAATCAAAAACAAGCTACCTCAAGGACAAATCAATTCGAGGTCGAGTCAAGCTAGCGACTCGGTAATAAAATACAGTAGAAATATGGGTTTTCACTCATATTTCTGATTTCTTTCTCTTTTCTACCACCCTAGTGTGGGGGAGATGCCCCACATGTTGTATATATGTATATATCTTGAAAAAAAAAAAGAAAAAAAAAAGTTCAAAACAAAAGAAAAAAGTGAGTTTGTATGTAAATAGCCTAAAATAAAGGTTATTAATATTTCCTTCTTACGTTCTAAGTATCGGTTTAAAACCCGGTGTTTTGAATATTGAGGGCAATATTCATTTCTAAGTGTGTGGGGGGGGGGGGGATTCTCACTAATTCAAACACATGTTCCATCAAGCACCCTCATTTGATCAAAATTTAAAGTTTTTTCACACTTAGAAATGCAATAAATGGTTATCAGATGTCTAACCCACATAAGGATTGGCTAATCCAGGAGCAAACGGCTCTTGGTAAAGATATCTCAAAACCGTTGATGGCTTGCAATTTGCCAAAAATTGTATGGTTCCTCAACTCCCCATATCCCATAAAGCGAATGAGTTGGCTAGCCCGCAAGATTATGGCTTGTGGTAAAGGCCGTGGAAAAACCATAATTGGTATTCAGCTCACCAAGATGTTGACTATTCCATCAAGAGTTGGCTAGTCCAGAAGCAAACGGCTTTTGGTAAAGACAAATCAAATCCGTTGACAGCTGGTGGTTTGCTAAAAATCACACGGTTATCAGGTGTGCCACAGTTCTTACACCTGGCTACTCCAGAAGTGATGGCTTTTGGTAAAGTGTAAAAATCCATTAAATTTTCTCAAAAAGATTGCTAGGGACTAGCAATAGTTTAGTGTGGGGGATTGATGAGTGTGTAAATACTTATCATTTATGTTACATTTAAACTGCAAAAACATATAAAAACACACAGGAATGCCTTAAAATACATAAAATTATCCCTGGATTGTGTTTTTATGCAAAAGGATTGAAAACTGATGAAAAACAATACATTTCGCATAATTTACAGTTTCAGTCCCTGAACTTTGAAAAATTGGCAAAACTAGTCCCTGGTAAATCAAAACATGAAAAATATCATCAAAGATCCTTAGGGATTCATAAGTTGTCAAGAAAAGTCCTTTAAAGTTTAAAAATTGCAAAATGACAACTTTAGTCCCTCAAGTTTGGAAAATGTCAAAAATAGTCCCTAAGGTTTTGTAAATGGAAAATGTGAAAAATAAGCCTTGCACTATTCATGTTTGACAATATTGGTCCTTATGATAAACTTTTTGGAAATTACAAGTTTAACCCTTCAAAAATCAGAAAATTACAGGTTTGGTCCCTGGAGTTTGTGGAATTGGCAGAAAAGGTCCCCGGAAATAATAAAATGGAAAATATACATTTATGGTCCTTGGGGTATTCAAGTATGGCATGTATGGTCCCTTGGATGAAGTTTGAAAAGTTGTCACAGCAGGTCCCTCAACTTTTGCCGAATTACACAATTGGTCCTTGTTGTTCATTATTAACCAAACGGACCCTTTAACTATTATAAACCCCAAAAACCCAATCCAGTCCACTAGCCCACCCCTTTTTATATTTTTTGGGCCTAGCCGGTTTCCCAGCCCAACAAAGCAAAAACCCAACACCCCTTTAGTTATTACGGGGTCAAACCCCGTTGACCCTCATCCTTTCCAATACCACCACCACTGTTCTCCCCCCTCTCATCAGCCTGCAACCCAAAACCATGGTGGTTTTCACCACCACCTCAACCCCCAGCTGGCTTAAACACCTCACACCCCTCATCATTACAACCCACTTCTACATTTAATGCTTTCTCCACAACTTTTCCCTCCAAAATCTATTCACTACCTCTGTTTTCAACCTAAGCCCCAACTTGCATCAAAACAATCTCAATTGTCCCCCCTAGTCACCACATAACACCAAGAATCCTTAATTGGTCTCAAGCTGCTCCGATTCCACGTGTTTGAATTTTGGCGCCAAAATGCCAAATGGACGTTTATGATGAATTTGATGAATTCAAGGGCTAAGATGAAGTGGGAAAGATTCAGAGGTCGACAAGGAAGCTTTTTAGTCAATAAATATCAAGAATGGAGCAGAGTAGCAAGTATCTAGTTTTAATTTAGTTTAATTTTGTGTCGACTTAGTGTATTTTGTAAATTCAGTGTAATATTTAGCTTTCAAACAGTGTACTCAGTGTTTTTAGTGTGTATTAAAACTTATTTCAATATTCAATTGCAGTCTATCAACACAATTCCAATATTTGCAATTGCCTTTTATTTCAAAATCTCATTATAGCTTGAATGATGTTAATGATTGTTGTTATGAACTCATAAGCTCATATAAGTCTCTTATATAGTTTCTGAGAGCTATAAGTAACCTCAAAATCAGCTGTAGTAATAAAACTCAAAAATAAATAAAAATCAAGAAAAATAAGTAGAAAATATAAAAAATCAATGAAGAAGATGATCAAGCAATGGAGCAGGGTGAATTTATGGATGGCCTTGGTTTAGAGCTTTGTGGAAAGCATATAGGTGTGATCTAGGTTCTTTGTTTCATGAATTCAGCTTGATTGCTCATTTGTAAGCTCAATTTCACTTTTTCATTTAAATATCTTTGTTGTTTAAACCTAGTTATATTTGTGTTTTTATAATTGTTTGTTGTTTATTAGTTATAATATAGTTTAAAATTGTTTGTTTGTTCATTGAGAATCATTGTAGCTTAAGTTAAAAATTCTCACAGTGGAAAACTCATAATTAGCAAATCTGAGTTATAAGCTTGTGGTAAGGTTGATTCATGTTCATTTGATTTTAATTAATCATATTACAGTATTTGGAATCAGTTTTATGGATTAGAACTTTGTTTTACTTTGAAAATCATCAATATATAACTTTTAAGGAGTGTTTGGATCTGTGCTATTCACTGTATTATAGGTTGTATTTATTGTTGTTTTCTGTTTACACAAGTCATATTAGGCCTAAGTCAGTTAGGTAAGTCATATAATTGGGTAAGTATTAGAGTAAAAGTCAAAAATCACTTGGATCTTTAACCTACTGTCACTGTTTAGGAATTTGCATGCCAAATCTTGTTTACATGTTAAAAATTTGTTAGAGAAGCTTGTTATAACTTTATTTCATCTTACTATAACATAATCAGCTCATAAATCTAGCTCAAAAGTGGTAAAAGTCAACTTGGATCATTATTGTTAAAAGTCAAAAATTACCTTGACAGTTTAAATGGCCAATATTACTTGAAGTTTTTAGACCTGAGTATTGAGCTTGAGCTTATCACCTTTTGGGAAAAGCTTGTGTCCCAGCTTGTCTAGTTAAGGGTATTTTTGTCCAATTTTTACTATTTTATTTGTGGACCTCACAACTGCTTAAACACACTTGCAGGGCAAGTGTGTGCTCTGTCTCAGCAGACCTCAGTTCAACCCACCAACTTTGGTGGTCATTTGTGGTTAACCCAGTGGGTCCCACACCTCATACTTGGCTTGTCTCAACCCCCCTCCTACCCAGGTTCAATACTTGACCATTGGTCTGACCTGTGAAACACTGGGACCCACTTAGAATCAGCTTATTTTATATTTTTATTAAATCTCTTATATATTAAAGTAATTTTATAAATTTTTTCAGATTTTTCTTTTGTCATCTAGTGTTATTTAGAATTAATATTAGTTTATTTAATAATTAAATAATAAATAAGAATTAAATAGCATAATTATATTTTATAAAGTACCACATAGTTTTTATAATTTTTATAGCTTTTATATAAGGTAAAACAATTTTCTAAATTTTTCTAGGATTTATACTGTTCATATTCTATTTTTAATAATATAATTAGTTTAATTGATAATTAATTAATAAATAGAATAATAATTAGTAAATTAGATTAAAAATACATAATATAAACTTTTTATAATTTTTTTAGGATTCCTGTAATGATTAATTAGATATATAAAAAATTTTCATAATTATCTAAGTCTTTTTAGTATTTATAATAATTTAAATCAATATAATAATTAAATAATAATTAATTAATAATAAATAGATAAATAGTGTGAAAAATATAATTTTAATTTTAAAATAAGTTTTATAATATTTTAGATTTTTAGAAATTTTAATTTTAATTTTCTAGACTTATTTTACATTTTCCTAATTATTAGTTAATTATTAAATAATCAAAAATAGTTATTAAATAAAAATAATTAATTAAATAGTTATTAATTATAAAATAAATATTTTAAATTTATTTAATTTGCATTTAAGCCCCTAAGGCTTATAAACTCCTACTATTGTTAAAAGTTGTTTTTGTTTACGTTTAATTATTAAACGTTTACGTTTTCAGTCCCTTTTTCACTTGTACTTATCTGATTTCACGTATTAGTTGATATAGCTTATTAAAGCTATTCACTCTTATATTTCAGTAGTACAATCACTTAAACCCTTTTCCTGTTCAATTCACCTGATCTCGAAGTCGTTTTATTTCAGATTTCACATCTCGTTGGGATCTAACGATCCGGGGAAACACTAAACTCACCGGAGTATTGGCCTAAGCTGTTTGACGTATTGACCATAACTTGGTTGATATTATCTGACTGTTTCACGCCAATAAGTATACATATCTGTTTCTTGTGCTTGTTATTTACTGTTATCCAAACAATTCCAGTAGTGTAATTCAAATCCAAATCATCTTTGGTTACTTTCCTCAGTATCACTCATTCCCATAAAGGTTTCAAAACACCATTTCAATCTCGCTGGGACATAACGACCCAAGGAAACTCTATACTATCCACGGAGATTGGACCTAAGCTGTTTGACTATATTGACCATTTACTTGGTTAATTTAGGTTGACCGTTTTAGGCTCAATCAATTTTTGGCGCCGCTGCCGGGGAGGTTGTTGCGTGTCTCAAAAACGTTTTAGGTTTAGTGGTTTTTCAAAACCCTTCCTGTACAAATTTCACCACCTTTGTAAAAAGTTTTTGTAAAAATCTTAATCATATCAAAAAGTTCATTAACACTTTTCCTAAAGTGTTAACAACACAAAAAAAAAAAAAAAAAAAAAAAAAAAAAAAAAAATCGTGAAGTTAAATTACTTCGATTTCTTTAAGATTACAACCTACACAGGTGGAATACGGAATTTCTGACATTAAATTGCAAACTGAAGAGAGATTTATTCTTCTCTCCCGCCACCCTGCGAGTAATTTTAAAGAAAATGATTTCAGTTAACGAATTGATACCAAAAATATTTTCCAAAAGTTTTTCTGCACACACACCAAAAAACGTTCATCTTTTTCTTGTGAATAATAATTACATAAAATATTACCACCGCAAACCAAGGCAGAACACCTACCAACTGGGGGTGTGAACATTAATAAGTTCCCAAACAAATGATAAAAACTTGTCATTGTATCCTTGTGAGTGGTGTACCTTTTCTAAAGAAGCTATTCATTTGAGATTATTGGTTTAAGTTCATTGTGGTTTTGCCTCGATCGTGTTTTGAAAAATTGTTTTTAGTGCATGCGCACTCGTTCACAAACAAAGCGTAAAAGTCATAAAAACGTACCCGAGTTACGTACTGTTATTGAAGAACCCAAAACAGAAATGGACGACGGACCACCACCTGACCTTCCCAAGGATGAGGCAGCTCCTGATCTCCGAACGATGGAGGAGTTGTGTCAGCCTACCATGCAAGGGAGAGGTGGACCTATTGCCCCTCTCAACATCACGGCTACGGATTTTGGACTCAAACATCAAATGATCCAGCAAGTCCAGAATTCGTGCCAATTTCACGGTTTACCTGGTGACGATGCCAACAAGCATCTTGACAAATACCTTATCGTCACCCAAAGCATGAAACAGAACGGTGTCTCCGATGATGCCCTTCGTCTATATATCTTCCTCTATTCTCTCACCCATCATGCCACTGCTTGGTTTGACCGACTCCCCAAGAATTCGATTCATACCTTTGATGAAATGGTAACCAAGTTTTTAGCCAAATATTTTCCACCTTCCATGGTTACCAAGTTACGTAATGATATCAGCAACTTCCGGCAGCGTCCCGATGAGTCTTTGTTTGAGGCTTGGGAACGTTATAAGCTCGCAATTGATCGGTGCCCTAACCACAACATGTTACAAGTCACCATAATAGATGATGCGTAGGGATTGCACCAGGCTTTACCTCTCAAGGGATCTTGAGAAGCTTACAACCCCCACCAGGCAGTGTACCTGATCGATGTAGTATAGTATAGTGACAAGTACCGAGGGATTGATCGTTCAGCTAGGAATAGTGTCGCTAGGATTAGAAAACCTAAAGACTAGGTCTAGAGATGAGGGATGATTCTTTTTGTATTTTTTATATTTTTATGAAAGCAAATTAAAATATCGGGTTTGAAGGATTTGGGCGGAATTAGTTGCTAATCAACTAAACCAATACTAAGATGCAATCAAAATAAAATACTAAAAATGAAAATAAACTATATTAAACTAAGGTTGTGAGCAATATGTGGAAGAAATGTGTTTACTTAGATTTCACTACTCCCTAGATATCTTTTACAAGTTAATTACTTGTTATAGTTGCGTGGATGACGGATTGTATTCCTTAATACCATTCATGGTGTGGCGTACTTACTTCCCCAATCCTATGAGTGCCTACTTCACTCCTATGTCGAGCCGGCTAAGAAGCTCCTAACATGGGATCATTAGAATTTACTCATGCATTAAATACAACCAATAAAACCTAGTACACATTGGTTCATGTTTCCTAAGAGTTTAGAAGGTGACGGCGTCAAGAACAAATGTCTGACGCCGTCATCTCGTTGCCAAATAATTCCTCGGACTGCCTAGATCTGGGTCTGACGCCGTGATGTAGTCTCCTTATGCAGGCCGTCACAAAATTAACTCTTGACGCCCTTGTTGTGACTCCGTCAGGTTTGCACTGGGTCGTCACCACTTTTACTCCTGACGCCGTCAGGGTCTTCCTCTTGACGCCGTCAGGTACTGTTCTCAGCATGGAAAATTAAATCTTTGGCGTTTTCTTCACTTTTATGCTCCAAAAACGTCCGAATTGCTTCCTTTTCCAGATTTCACCCCCAAAGTACCTAAAATCACAAAAGGAACGATTTAGGGTAATATTTGATCAAATAAATTTAATTCCGGGCTTAAATGACCCCTTAAAAATGGTTCGTTTTTCGCCTCATCAATAGACACCTTCTATAATGGTCTAACATTGAGGCACCGAGATATTCTCAATGCTGCTGCTGGTGGGACTTTTATGAAAAGACGTCCCGAAGAGTGCTATGATCTGATTGAAAACATGACTGCCCACCATAACTTTTGGGATTCCTCTGTGGAGAGGGATGAGTCATGTAAATCTGTCACTCCGTCATCTCCTGACATTGCGGCTCTCACTAAAAAGATGGACGATTTCGCTACGGCTATGTTGAGGATGAACCAAACCATCCAAAGTCAACAAGTGAAAGCCGTTGCCCGAAGTTGTGAAACTTATGGAGGCCCACATCTTTATTCCGAGTGTCCAGCCACTGCTGGTTACACTCAAGAGAACGTTTATGCAGCTCAAGGTTCCTACAATATGGGGGGGAGGGTAACTCTTACCAACCACAAGGGGACCGTAATCTCTTAAGCTATCATTCCAACAATTTTCTTGGACCACCCGGTTTCAATCAAAATCACAAAAGGAACGATTTAGGGTAATATTTGATCAAATAAATTCAATTCCGGGCTTAAATGACCCCTTAAAAGTGGTTCATTTTTCGCCTCATCATATACCCTTACACTTGAGATTTGCTAGTCCTCAAGCAAATGCGCTTTTATTCTAATCAAAATACAAGTTAGGGGTCATTTAACACTAATATAAAAGTAATTACAACAAATAATCGTTCTACTAAAGACCAAAGACAAGCACAGAGGTCATATACTAGCACCTCACAAATAGTGTTTAGATACTCACATCTCTCGGGTGTAATAAAGTTATATCACAATATGGAAATGGAAAATATCTCTCACTACCTGTCATAGCAAAATAGATTACCATAGGCTTGGGAAAGGATCAAACCTCCACCACATGGCGTAAGCACCTAGGATAAACTATCAAAGAGGTCTTTTAAAGGGTTGTAACGTTAGGTGTAGGGATATGAAATACACGGTTTTGTTGGATATAGGCAGTCTTTACTGGTGGCGAGTTAACAATCTTGGTTAATTACATGTACAATATGGCGTTGCTAAGCCAAGACTAGACTCGACTTAAGCTAATAAATGAAAAATAACAAAAACATAAAACAAACATAGAATGAAACGGGATGGTAGTCCGTATGTTTTTTTTTTTTTTTTTTTTTTTTTTTTTTTTTTTTTTTTTTTTTTTTGCTGCATACACTCTTACCCTACCATCCAAAATAATACATCGTAGGGAATGAACATTCCCCTTACACTTGAATTTTTACATACTTTACAATAAACTAATCTAATGACTCAAACTAAGAAAATCAAAACACTTGGAGTACTTTTAAGATTAACGTACATATGGGGGTAATAATATTATGTTCTTCCCCATTACTCCATAAAATAAGTACTTTACCCATGAGTCCCAATCGTCCCAAAACAATATGTACAAGGATATGACTCGACTTAGCAACCATGTAATCAATTAGATAATTAACTTAGGGTTTAACAAATAACAATAATGCACTAAAGATGAGTGCATACAAGGAAGGCTAAGGCGATTTGGGTGTACATTTAAGTGGGGTGTAACAAATTCTTCCTTTAAGTAAAATGCTTTAATGTTAGAAACGAAAAGATAGGCTCGGAGGGGTGTACTAGGGGTTTCGTGTACTAAAAATGAGTACAACGCTAATGGTGTGGGAAAAATTAATTGACTTAACTAGCCAAGTAATATGACTTAAAGGGTCAAGTAATTATGATACGGGTTTAACACAAGGGTGATCCTAATGCCTCTTATCATGTAGTAAATCCTACTACACGAATGTAGTCTCACTACCGGTACACTCATAAGCACTAATAGTAAATGCTTTTCCTATCAAATCTAAAGGCGAACCTCACATATTTGGGTGGAAAATTTTTCTGAATGATACGGTTATGTGCTAGTCATACAATCTCCTATCCATGAGACGCTTGTTATGGCTAAAGTTTCACTCCTAAATGTTGTAAAAAAATTTAAATTTGGCGCTAAAATTACACTAACAAGTATTTCTCATAGTTTTATTACACATCTACTATTAAAAAAACAAACTCATGCGAAAGTGTATCTGTAAGGTATCATCTTTTTACCCTCCCCTTACACTTAGGATGAACATTGTCCCCAATGTTCAAGTAAAGAATGTAAAAGTGAAATAAGTAAAAAGAATGAAATCATATACTCCCCTGATTCGCTCGGTATGGATAATAAGGTGGCCAGGTTAGATCTTCCTCCAAGAAAATGAACAATCAAAGCTTCCCTTCTAGAATATAAATCATCTTCTTGTCATACATAACCTGTAAATCCTGAGAAAACAGACAAGGCAACCTCGCATAAAATCGGCGGCAATCTACATATGTTACTAAATCCTAGAAAACAAAATAAGATATAATGCTTGTGGAATGATGTTTGCAGATTTCCTGGAGATTATAAAACTAATAATTCAACAAAAACTTTAAGACTGCGTTAGAAAAACAAAATTGGTAAAATTTCCAGATTTTTACACGTGACGCTATCAAGAGTAAACTCGTGACGCCGTCAGAAGTGACCTGCAGAAATTCTTATGTTAAGTTTCCGGAAAATTTCTGGAAAAACTTGGTCCTACTTCCTGGAAAATCCTGCAAAACATCATTATGACTCGATACAAGCATTTGACTCTAACAAATACGAATATACATGTTCACTTAATATTGTGGAGAATCATGATCGGTTTTGTTTCTTAAAAACATATTTGGGGTTTCCCCTTACACTTATCTTTTGCAAAAATACCTTTGGATGAAGTTAATTCTAGGCCAAACAACAAAGTAAAGTATTTTCACTATTTTAATTTAGAAACATGATATACCAACAATAAAAATAAAGCATGCATACGGAAGCAAATAACAAACAAACAAAAATAAAAATCACACACAAAACATGGGTTGCCTCCCAAGAAGCTCTTTTCTTTATTTACGAGTCTTGTAGCTAGACTCAAGGTCATGGGTTACTACGTGACCTCATCGTTGGTTTCACTCTCTAGGTCGTCTTCTAAACCAGTTTTGTATTCCGGACCTAGTTGCAAGCATTCTTTGTAGAAACCAAGCATCCTATTCTTCACATACTCTACTCCTCTACGTCTATCCTTATCATTCCTATAATAAGCCGCTTGTTTGTGTTCCTTTTCTATATTAGAGAAAAGGTGGTATTGCTCAATTTTGTAGGGCATTTGGTAGGCAATCTCATCATTCTCTTCCTTGAATCTAACTATCCCTAAAGTCGAATCATAACTCATCCTAGTGGCCTCAACAAATGGTTTTCCGAATATTACTTGGTTTAGGAAATCATCTATCACCGGACGAGTGTCTTCTACTATCATAAAATCGATCTCATAAGTGAAATTACCTATAATCACATGCAATCCCTTCACTCTTCCTACAAAATTACTTATCAAATTATTATTGGGCATCATCCTGTAATCAAGTTGTTTCTTCATCACCCAATTGTAATAAGTCCTAGTCATGATGTTTACAGGAGATCTAGGATCGATGTAAGCTTTCCATATATGCATATGCCCGATGTTGCATGGTATGTTGATGTTAGAGGGGTCTCCCATTTTGATAAGGGGTGTGCCAAGGATATATGGTGTCTCGGGACTATCGAATAAATCCTTATGGTATTCCCGTTCTTCCTTGGCGTGCAACTTATCAAAATGCTTTTCTATAGTCTCTACTTCCTCTAATTCCTCTCCCTTATTAACCTCAACTTCCCTAATTTCATCCCTCGTCTCGGTTTCTATTTCAACTTCATCTTTGTCACTTTGTTCCATATTCTTATCTATTGGCTTAATGGTGACAACATTGACAAAGTGGACATGTTTGGATGATGAGGGGTCCTTAATTTGGATTCCGTTATTGGTGTCCCTAGTGTCCTTCCTAGGTGTGGTTAACGCTTGGTTGTTGAGGGCTTTCAAAAAGTTGTCTATCTTGTTGGTCATCTCCGTTTGTTGTTGGTTGAATTCGGTTTCAAACCTAGCTATGCGAGCTTCTTGAGATGCCATGAACTTAGACATCAATCCTTCAAGATTGTTGGTACTACCATAGTTGTTAGAAGGATTTTTGTTGAAAGTACGGTTGGAGGGTGGACCGTTTGGTTGGTAACGATTAGGCGGATTGGAGGAATTGGCTTGATTTTGTTTCCACCTAAGGATTGGGTGATTTTTCCAAGAGGGGTTGTATGAATCACCGTAAGGGTTTGGCTCGGGTTTGAAATTGTACCACTTATCTCCCGCTTCGTCGGTACGAGAGGATGCGTAGTCCGCAAAAGCTGTTCCGGGGAGTTCCAAACAATCGCGAGTGTCATGGGGACCACTACATAATTCGCATGAAGAAGTGATTTTGTTCACTTGGCTTGAAGGCTTAGGAGCTTCGTAAGATTTCATGAGAAACTTGACTTGGTCCTCAAGTTCCATGATCCTACGGTCAGGAGTGCTAGAATTGTTCGAAGGAAAAGATATTGCCTTGACCGTTTTGTTCAAGTCACGGGGATCATTCCAACTTTCGTTGTCATAGAGAGCAAGATCTTCTATGAGTTCCCATGATTGTTCCGCACTTAGATCACATAGCTTACCACCGGCCGATTGGTCAATGGCTCGCCTTGTGGAGAGATCGATATGGTCATAAAAGATTTGGACTTGGAGCCAAAGATCTATGCCATGATGAGGGACTTTTTGGAGTAAGTCCTTGAAACGAGTCCATGCTTCATAAGAAGTTTCATTTTGACGTTGTTGGAACATCAAGATGTCATTTCTAAGCTTGGTAGTTCTCCCCGGTGGGAAAAATTGAGCAAGGAAACGAGTGGTGAGATCATCCCATGTGGTGATGGATCCCGCGGATAAACGCTCAAGCCATTGGCTAGCATGATCACGTAGAGAGAATTGGAATAGGCGTAATCGGGTTGTCTCTCTAGTTGCAACATCTAGGTCTATGGAATCTACGATTTTAAGGAAGTCCTTGAGATGTTGATTTCGATCTTCGGAACGAAGTCCATGGAATGCACATCCGCTTTGCACCAACCGGATGGTGTCGGATCGCAAGGGGGTCACATTGGCTCCGGTGAGCTCAATGGTGTTTCGATAGCCTTGGTGGCTAGGTCGGGAATACTATCCTAAGGTTCAGGGCCTAAGAGGTTCTAGTGGTAGGTTTTGTTGTGGTGGGATGACGGGTTCAAAGATGTTCCCATCGTCCATGATGTCGGGTGGTGAAGAGTTGCGAACAAAAACACGAAGAAATAAGATAGACTAAAGAGAACCTAAAAATAAAAATAAAATCTTACTAGAAAGGAATCTAGCAAGTAGACCTAATAAAAAGAAATTCTAACTTAGACAATAACTATTCCCCGGCAGTGGCGCCAAAAACTTGATGCGTAGGGATTGCACTAGGCTTTACCTCTCAAGGGATCTTGAGAAGCTTACAACCCACCAGGCAGTGTACCTGATCGATGTAGTATAGTATAGTGACAAGTACCGGGGGATTGATCGTTCAGCTAGGAATAGTGTCGCTAGGATTAGAAAACCTAAAGACTAGGTCTAGAGATGAGGGATGATTCTTTTTGTATTTTTTATATTTTTATGAAAGCAAATTAAAATCTCGGGTTTGAAGGATTTGGGCAGAATTAGTTGCTAATCAACTAACCCAATACTAAGATGCAATCAAAATAAAATACTAAAAATGAAAATAAACTATATTAAACTAAGGTTGTGAGCAATATGTTGAAGAAACGTGTTTACTTAGATTTCACTACTCCCTAGATATCTTTTACACGTTAATTAATTGTTATAGTTACGTGGATGACTGATTGTATTCCTTAATACCATTCATGGGATGGCGTACTTACTTCCCCAATCCTATGAGTGCCTACTTCACTCCTATGTCGAGCCGGCTAAGAAGCTCCTAACATGGGATCATTAGAATTTACTCATGCATTAAATACAACCTATAAAACCTAGTACACATCGGTTCATGTTTCCTAAGACGTTCAAGCATGTTACACAATGGAGATCTGCCAGTTTTCTTAAGCCTAACATTGAAATCATTCATCCAATACAACCATAAACAAGTAATCAACACATAATTAACATCTAGGTTTCATTAGATCCAAGCAAACACAAGATAGATCTAGCCTAGCATGTTGAAATCAAGACAAGCACAAGATATAGACAACCAACACATAGACATATTGATTGAATTAAGAGAAGACTTATCTTAATAGCACATGAAAGGATTCAAGGGGTGAAAACCCTTGAAATTACTGTAAAATACGAGCTAGGGTTCACAAAGTTCGGCCCTAGGGTTTCTCCACACAAGTTCCTTTCTAATGAATGAAAAATAGAAAACTATATATAGAGTTTAGAAGGTGACGGCGTCAAGAACAAATGTCTGACGCCGTCATCTCGTCGCCAAATAATTCCTCGGACTGCCTAGATCTGGGTCTGACGCCGTCATGTAGTCTCCTTATGCAGGCCGTCACAAAATTAACTCTTGACGCCCTTGTTGTGACTCCGTCAGGTTTGCACTGGGTCGTCACCACTTTTACTCCTGACGCCGTCAGGGTCTTCCTCTTGACGCCGTCAGGTACTGTTCTCAGCATGGAAAATTAAGTCTTTGGCGTTTTCTTCACTTTTATGCTCCAAAAACGTCCGAATTGCTTCCTTTTCCAGATTTCACCCCCAAAGTACCTAAAATCACAAAAGGAACGATTTAGGGTAATATTTGATCAAATAAATTCAATTTCGGGCTTAAATGACCCCTTAAAAGTGGTTCAATTTTCGCCTCATCAATAGACACCTTCTATAATGGTCTAACATTGAGGCACCGAGATATTCTCAATGCTGCTGCTGGTGGGACTTTTATGAAAAGACGTCCCGAAGAGTGCTATGATCTGATTGAAAACATGACTGCCCACCATAACTTTTGGGATTCCTCTGTAGAGAGGGATGAGTCATGTAAATCTGTCACTCCGTCATCTCCTGACATTGCGGCTCTCACTAAAAAGATGGACGATTTCGCTACGGCTATGTTGAGGATGAACCAAACCATCCAAAGTCAACAAGTGAAAGCTGTTGCCCGAAGTTGTGAAACTTGTGGAGGCCCACATCTTTATTCCGAGTGTCCAGCCACTGCTGGTTACACTCAATAGAACATTTATGCTGCTCAAGGTTCCTACAATATGGGGAGGGGGGGGGGGGTAACTCTTACCAACCACAAGGGGACCGTAAAAGCTATCGTTCCAACAATTTTCTTGGACCACCCGGTTTCAATCAAAATCAAAACCGTAACCCGAATCAAAATTAGAATCGAGGAGATTTTAACCAAGGTCAAAACCCAAATTTCCAAAATCAGAACCAAAACCAAGGTCATTTTAATCAAAATAATTTCTAAAATGACAATCAAAACCAAGGTTTTCAATTAAATTTTTAAAGAAATCAAGGTCAAGGGAATTACAATCAAGGTAATTTCAATCAAAGAAACAATTTTCAGGGTAACAACAACCAAAACCAAGGAAATTTTCAAAACAACCGTGTTCAAAATTTTCCTAACCAAAATCAAAATGTTGTTCAAACCCAGTCTTCCTCCGATGAAGTGTTAAAACAATTCATGAAAGCACAAGAGGAAACAAATCGGTTACTGATCAGCAAGATCTCTGAACTTCAGAAGTCTTTAAATGATCGACCCTCGGGCTCGGGTACACTACCGAGCAACACGATCGCTAACCCGAGGGGCGATGTCAAGGCGATCACTACCCAAAGTGGAGTTTCATACAATGGACCCACGATTCCTTCTACCTCTTCTTCTCTTCCTACCAAGGTAGCAGAACGTGAACTTGAGGCTACTACGGACACGGTACTTCCTACTAATAACGGAGGAACCAACGACGTCCATCCTCAAGTTGTCCCGGTCCCGACCCCCAAGTCAAAAGTTGTGTTTGAAACTCCGGAAATTCCTGATGAAATTCCCAGAAATAATCCCAAGCCTTCGATTCCATATCCTTCACGTTTGACTGATCAAAAGCTCCGCGAAAAAGCTAATCATCAAATGGAAAAATTCTACCAAATTTTTCAAGAATTACATTTTGATATCAGCTTCGCGGATGCTCTTCTTCTGATGCCCAAATTTGTATCAACAATCAAGAGCTTGTTAAGTAACAAGGAAAAACTCTATGAGATGGCTAAAACTCCACTGAACGAACACTGCTCAGCGGTTCTCTTGAAAAAGCTTCCCGAGAAGCTTGGAGATCCCGGGAAATTTCTCATTCCTTGCATTTTCCCGGGGATGGTTGAATGCTTTGCCTTGGCCGATCTTGGTGCAAGCATCAACCTAATGCCTCACTCACTCTGGAAGAAACTCTCTCTTCCGGAGCTCACTCCTACCTGCATGACTCTCGAGCTTGCAGATCGTACTATATCTCGTCCCCTCGGCATTGCCGAGGACATATTCGTGAAAGTAGGAAAGTTCCATTTCCCTGCAGATTTCGTGATTGTTGATTTCGATGCTGACCCAAGGGTTCCTCTCATTCTCGGGAGTGGATTCCTAAGAACGGGTCGTGCTCTAATCGATGTTTTCGAAGAAGAAATCACTTTACGTGTTGGTAATGAAGCCATCACATTCAAACTTGATCAAACTTCGAGATACTCCTCCAACTATGACTCTGAATCGGTTAATCGAATTGACATCATCGATGTTACTTCAGAGGAGTATTCTCAAGAGGTTCTCGGTTTCTCTCCAAATGGCAGTACCACTCTTTCTTCTGAGCCTATCACATCCGACTCTTACCCTTCTCTCACTCCGTTTGAGGGAAGTGACTTCCTTCTGGAAGAGGTCGAGGCTTTTCTTGCTCAGGATAGTTCGATTTCAAATGAAGTTGATGAAAACTATCTTGATCCCGAGGGGGATATTCTTCTGCTTAAAAGATTGTTAAATGATGATCCTTCACCCTCTCCTTCTCCAAAAGAACTTCATAAAGCGGAAATAAAATCTATTGAAAAATTTGATGAATTTCCCGAGGTCGAACTCAAGAACTTACCTCCTCATCTCGAGTATGCATTTTTGGAGGTTGATGATAAATTACCCGTCATTATTGCTAAAGAATTGAAAGATGAGGAGAAAATTGCGCTCATAAAGGTTCTAAAGTCACACAAGCAAGCAATTGCTTGGAAACTCTCCGACATTAAGGGTATTAACCCGAACTTTTGTACACACAAAATCTTGATGGAGGATGACTTTAAACCCGCAGTTCAACATCAAAGAAGGGTCAATCCTAAAATCCACGAAGTTATCAAACAAGAGGTTCTCAAACTTCTTGATGCTGGATTAATTTACCCTATCTCTGATAGTCCTTGGGTGAGTCCCATTCATTGTGTTCCTAAGAAGGGTGGCATAACTGTTGTCACAAATGAGGAAAACGAGTTGATTCCAACTCGATTGGTTACGGGTTGGCGTGTGTGCATAGATTATAGAAAATTGAATGAAGCCACTCGTAAAGAGCATTTCCTTCTACCCTTCATGGACCAAATGCTCGAGAGATTAGCAGGGAATGAATACTAGTGTTTCCTCGATGGTTTCTCGGGCTATTTCCATATCCCCATTGATCCACAGGATCAAGAGAAAACTACCTTCACATGCCCTTATGGAACCTTTGCCTATCGTTGTATGCCATTCGGCTTATGCAACGTTCCTGGCACATTCCAAAGGTGCATGATGTCCATATTTTCTGACATGATCGGGAAATCATGGAGGTGTTTATGGATAACTTCTCGGTCATTGGGGATTCATTCCAGTCTTGTCTCTCCCACTTGGAAAATATGCTAAAACGTTGTGAAGACACAAACTTATGTCTCAACTGGGAGAAAAGCCATTTTATGGTTAAAGAGGGCATTATCCTCGGCCATAAAATTTCAAAAAACGGGATTGAGGTTGGCAATGCCAAAATTGATGTCATTGCTAAATTACCTCATCCCACTACCGTCAAGGGTATTAGGAGTTTTTTGGGTCACGCCGGTTTTTATCGTAGATTTATTCAAGATTTCTCCAAAATCGCCCGTCCTATGACCCATCTCCTCGAGAAGGATGCTCCTTTTATCTTCTCACCAGAGTGTATTGAAGCTTTTGAAACTTTGAAGAAAAAGCTTACAGAAGCACCCATCTTAGTTGCCCCCGACTGGGACCTACCTTTTGAGCTTATGTGCGATGCAAGTGATTTTGCCATATGTGCGGTCTTGGGGCAACGAAAAGCAAAATACTTTCAGCCTATACACTATGCAAGCAAAACAATGACCGAGGCTCAAAGTCGTTACATGATGCGTGGGAATCGCAACAGGCTTTACCTCTCGAGGGATCTCGAGAAGCTTACAACCCCCACCAGGCAGTGTACCTGATCGTTGTAGTATAGTATAGTGACAAGTACAGGGGGATTGATCGTTCAGCTTAGGAATAGTGTCGCTAGGATTAGAAAGCCTAAATACTAGTTCTAAAGGTGAGGGATGATTATTTTTGTATTTTTATAATTTTTTGAAAGCAAGTAAATATCTCGGGTTTGAAGGATTTGGGCGGAATTAGTTGTTAATCAACTAACCCAATACTAAGATGCAATCAAAATAAAATACTAAAAATGAAAATAAACTAATTTATACTAAAGTTGTGAGCAGTAATTGGAGAAAATGTGTTTACTTAGATTTCACTACTCCCTAGACATCTTTTACACGTTAATTACTTGTTATAATTGCATGGATAACGGATCGTATTCCTTAATATCATTCATGGGGTGGAACACATAACTCCCCAATTCTATGAGCTCTTATCTCCTCCTACACCATGCCTAGCACAACTATAGGGATTGTAAACAGTGGCTCATGCATTAAATACAACCAATAAAGACCTAGTGCGCGTCGGTTCATGTTTCTTAAGACGTTCAAGCATGTTACCAAGTGGAGATCTGCCAATTTTCTTAAGCCTAACATATAAATCATTCATCCAAAACAAGAATAAACAAGTAATCAACACATAATTAACATCTAGGTTTCATTAGATCTAAGCAAACACAAGATAGATCTAGCCTAGCATGATAGAATTAAGACAAGAACAAGATATAGACAACCAACACATAGACATATTGATTGAATTAAAGGAACACTTATCTTGATTAAACATGCAAGGTAACAAGGGTTTGGAACTCTTGAAAAACCTGTAAAGTTACACCAAAATCGTACTTAGGGTTTCTCCAAAACTTCTCTTTTTAATGTGTGAAAATTAGAAAACTATATATAGAAAAATAGGTCTGACGGCGTCAAGACAAACATTGTGACGCCGTCACCTCGCCGCCAAAACTCTTCTCGGACTGCCTTGATCTACATTTGACGCCGTCAAGACTTAAACAATTCCAGGCCGTCATGACTCTTTTACTCTTGACGCCCTTCCTTCGTGATGCCGTCAAATCTGTACTGGGTCGTCATGGATTTCTGCTCTTGACGCCGTCAAAGAATTGCTCTTGACGCCGTCACCTACTGTTCCCAGCATGGAAAATTAAGAATTTGGCGTTTTCTTCACTTTTATGCTCAAAAAACGTCCGAATTGCTTCCTTTTCCAGATTTCTCTCCCAAAGTACCTAAAATCACAAAAGGAATGATTTAGGGCAATATTTGATCAAATAAATTCGGATTCGGGCGTAAATGACCCCCTAAAAACGGATCATTTTTCGCCTCATCATATACCCTTACACTTGAGATTTGCTTGTCCTCAAGCAAATGCGCTTTTATTCTACTCAAAAGACAAGTTAGGGGTCATTTAACACTAATATAAAAGTAATTACAACAAAAAATCGTTCCACTAAAGACCAATAGACAAGCACGGAGGTCATACACTAGCACCTCACAAATAGTGTTTAGATACTCACATCTCTCGGGTGTAATAAAGTGTAAATTACAATATGGAAACGGAAGATATCTTTCACTACCTGTCATAGCAAAATAGATTACCATAGGCTTAGGAAAGGATCAAACCTCCACCACATGGCGTAAGCACCTAGGATAAACTATCAAAGAGGTCTTTTAAAGGGTTGTAACGTTAGGTATAGGGATATGAAATACACGGTTTTGTTGGATAAAGGAAGTTTTACTGGTGGCGAGTTAACAATCTTAGTTAATTACATGTACAATATGTTGTTGCTAAGCCAAGACTAGACTCGACTTAAGCTAATAAATGAAAAATAACAAAAACATAAAATAAACATAGAATGAAAAGGGATGGTAGTCCGTATGTTTTTTCTCTTTTTTTTTTCTTTCTTTTTTTTTTATTTTTTTTATTTTTTTATTTTTTTATTTTTTGCATACACTCTTACCCTACCATCCAAAATAATACATCATAGGGAATGAACATTTCCCTTACACCTGAATTTTTACATACTTTACATTTAACTAAACTAATGACTCGAATTAAGATAATCAAAACACTTTGAGCACTTTTAAGATTAACGTACATATGGGGGTAATAAATGATGTTCTTTCCCATTACTCCATAAAAAAAGTACTTACCCATGAGTCCCGATCGTCCCAAAACAATATGTACAAGGATATGACTCGACTTAGCAACCATGTAATCAATTAGAAAGTTAACTTAGGGTTTAACAAATAACAATAATGCACTAAAAATGAGCGCATACACGGAAGGCTAAGGCGATTTGGTTGTACATTTAAGTGGGGTGTAACAAATTCTTCCTTTAAGTAAGATGCTTAAAGTTAGAAACGAAAAGATAGGCTCGGAGGGGTGTACTAGGGGTTTCGTGTACTAAAAATGAGTACAACGCTAAGGGTGTGGGAAAAATTAGTTGACTTAACTAGCCAAGTAATATGACTTAAATGGTCAAGTAATTATGATACGGGTTTAACACAAGGGTAATCCTAATGCCTCTTATCATGTAGTAAATCCTACCACACGAATGTAGTATCACTAGCGGTCTTGGGATGCATCACTAACGCAAGTTCTAGAATCTAAATGCTATCGGTACGCTCATAAGCACTAATAGTAAATGCTTTTCCTATCAAATCTAAAGGCGAACCTCACATATTTGGGTGGAAAATTTTTCTGAATATACGGTTATGTGCTAGTCATACAACTCCTATCCATGAGACGCTTGCTATGGCTAAAGTTTCACTCCTAAATGTTGTAAAAAATTTTAAATTTGGCGCTAAAATTGCACTAACAAGTATTTCTCATAGTTTTATTACACATCTACCATTAAAACAAAACAAACTCAAGCGAAAGTGCATATGTAAGGTATCATCTTTTTACCCTCCCCTTACACTTAAGATGAACATTGTCCCCAATGTTCAAGTAAAGAATGTAAAAGTGAAAAAGTAAATAGAATGAAATCAAATACTCCCCTGATTCGCTCGGTATAGATAATAGGGTGGCCAGGTTAAATCTTCCTCCAAGAAAACGAACAATCAAAGCTTCCCTTCCAGAATGTAAATCATCTTCTTGTCGTACATAACCTGTAAAACCTGATAAAATAGACAAGACAACCTCGCGTAAAATTGGCGGCATTCTATATAAGTTACTAAATCCTAGAAAACAAGATAAGATATAATGCTTGTGGAATGAAGTTTGCAGATCTCCTGGAGATTATAAAACTTGATAATTCACAAAAACCATAAGACTCCGTTAGAAAAACAAAACCGGTAAAATTTCCAGATTTTTACACCTGACGCCGTCAAGAGTAAAACCCTGACGCCGTCAGAATTGACCTGCAGAAATCCTTATGTTAAGTTTCCGGAAAATTTCTGGAAAAACTTGGTCCTACTTCCTGGAAAATCCTGCAAAACTTCATTATGACTCAATACAAGCATTTGACTCTAACAAATACGAATACACATGTTCATTTAATATTGTGGAGAATCATGATCGGTTTGTTTCTTAAAAAACATATTTGGGGTTTCCCCTTACACTTATCTTTTGCAAAAATACTTTTAGGTGGAATTAAGACTAAGCCAAAACAACAAAGTAAAGTATTTCCACTATTTAGTTTAGAAACATGATCAACCAACAATAAAAATTAAGCATGCATACGGAAGCAAATAACAATCAAACAAATAAAATCACACAAAACATGGGTTTCCTCCCAAGAAGCGCTTTTCTTTATTTACGAGTCTTGTAGCTAGACTCAAGGTCATGGGTTACTACGTGATTTCATCATTGGTTCCATTCTCTAGGTCGTCTTCTAAACCAATATCGCTTTCGTAGTGTAAGTACTTCGGGTCTTCGAACTCGAAGATATCTTTTCGATACTTAGAACCGAGCTTGCTAACATCCCTAAAGAATCCACATGATAAATCAGAAGTGTTCTTACACCCTCTCCGAACATCTTCATCGCACAAAATAAGTTGGGAACTTATCTTATCAAGCCCGTCACAATCTATTTCCCTAAGATCTTTTATTTTGTATGGCGTTTGGTATGAAACCCTCTTAATTCCATCAGCAAAGGTCATGATTCCATTCCGGTCATCAATTATCAAATTAGTAATTTCGCAAAAGGGTGCCCCAAAAACGACTTGTGACAACCTAGGGTCGACATAGTCCTCAATGTTGTCCACAATCGTGAATTCCATAGTAAATGCCATGTTTCCTACGAACACCCGAATTTCATGGTCTTTACCAACCACTTTCTCTCCTTTGTAAATCATTCCCCATCTACAGATATTGTTGTAATGGAACAGGGACATAACATTGTTAGGCATGAATACGTTGATGTAGACGTTATCGAAATGCTTGTGACCGATCATGCATGGAATTTTGAGATTATTCGGATCACGCCTCCTTATCTTCCCCGACTCTCTATTCCTGGATCTGAATAGATTCCCCTCAAGGAAAGGACGATATTCGTAAACCTCTTCATTACCCCCACGAAAAATCACCTTCTTAACACCATTGGTGAACATTACACTTCCATCCATCTCATCAAGGATTACTCCTGATTCATTGATAAATGGTTTCCCCAGAACAAGGTTGGTTAACGGTTGATTGGTGAGAGGGTCTATATCATCGACCACGGCGAGGTTAGTATTGTAAACAAGCTCTCCGACCCTGATTGATAAATTATTCATTACCTGATGAGGCGAAAAATGATCCGTTTTTAGGGGGTCATTTAAGCCCGAATCTGACTTTATTTGATCAAATATTGCCCTAAATCATTCCTTTTGTGATTTTAGGTGTTTGGAGAGTGAATTCTGGAAAAGAAGCCATTTTGGACGTTTTTGGAGCATAAAAGTGAAGAAAACGGCAAAGTATCAATTTTCCATGCTGAAGACACTAGGTGACGGCGTCAAGAGTTACACCCTGACGGCGTCAGACATCAAGAATAAAACACCGTAGTTGATGACGGCGTCAAAATCCATCCTGACGGCGTCAAAGTCCCAAGAATAAAATACCGTAGGTGGTGACGGCGTCACATAGGCCGTCATAAGTAGATCAAGGCCGTCTGAGGAAGTATTTGGCGGCGAGGTGACGGCGTCACATGCTTGTCTTGACGCCGTCAGCCCAGTTTTCCTATATATAGTTTTCTAGTTTTTTCATTAAAAGAGGAGAAGTTTTGGTGAAACCTTAAAGACGAATTTGGTGCCTCTTTTACAGGTTTTTCAAGGGTTCCAAACCCTTGATACCTTGCATTGTAATTGAGATAAGTGTTCTTCTAATTCAATCAATATGTCTATGTGTTGGTTGTTTATATCTTGTTCTTGTCTCAATTCAATTATGCTAGGCTAGATCTCTCTTGTGTTTGCTTAGATCTAATGAAACCTAGATGTTGATTATGTGTTGATTACTTGTTTATTCTTGTTCTTGGATGAATGATTTATATGTTAGGCTTAAGAAAACTGGCAGATCTCCAAATGGTAACATGCTTGAACGTCTTAAGAAACATGAACCGAGGCGTACTAGGTCTTTATTGGTTGTATTTAATGCATGAGCCACTGTTTACAATCCCTATAGTTATGCTGGGTCATGGTGTAGGAGGAGATAAGAGCTCATAGAGTTGGGGAGTTATGTATGCCACCCCACGAATGGTATTAAGGAATACAATCCGTCATCCATACAAGTATAACAAGTAATTAATGTGTAAAAGATATCTAGGGAGTAGTGAAGTCTAAGTAAACACAATTTCTCCAATTACTGCTCACAACCTTAGTATAATTAGTTTGTTTTCATTTTTATTATTTTATTTTGATTGAATCTTAGTTTTGGGTTAGTTGACTAGCAACTAATTCCGCCCACTCCTTCAAAAACAGAGATTTTACTTGCTTTCATAAAAATATAAAAATACAAAAATAATCATCCCTCACCTTTAGAACTATTAATTAGGTTTTCTAATCCTAGCGACACTATTCCTAAGCTGAACGATCAATCCCCCGGTACTTGTCACTATACTATACTACAACGATCAGGTACACTGCCTGGTGGGGGTTGTAAGCTTCTCAAGATCCCTTGAGAGGTAAAGCCTGGTGCAATTCCCACGCATCAAGTTTTTGGCGCCGCAGCCCGGGGAATAGTTATTGTCTAGGTTAGAATTTCTTTTTATTAGGTCTACTTGCTAGATTCCTTACTAGTAAGATTTTATTTTTATTTTTAGGTCTTCTTTAGTCTATCTTATTTCTTCGTGCCTTTGTTCGTAACTCTTTACCATCCGACATCATGGAAGGTGGTAACATCTTTGAACCCGTCATCCCACCACAACAAAACCCACCACTAGAACCCCTTAGGCCCCGAACCTTAGGAGAGTATTCCCGACCTAGCCATCAAGGCTACCGAAACACCATTGAGCTCACCAGAGCCAATGTGACCCCCTTGCGATCCGACACCATCCGGTTGGTGCAAAGCGGATGTGCATTCCATGGACTTCGTTCTGAAGATCCAAACCAACACCTTAAGGACTTCCTCAAAATCGTAGATTCCATAGACCTAGGTGTTGAAACTAGAGAGACTACCCGTTTACGCCTATTCCAATTCTCTCTACGGGATCAAGCTAGTCAATGGCTTGAGCGTTTACCCGCGGGATCCATCACCACATGGGATGATCTCACCACTCGTTTCCTTGCTCAATTTTTCCCACCGGGGAGAACTACTAAGCTTAGGAATGACATCTTGATGTTTCAACAACGTCAAAATGAATCTCTTTATGAAGCATGGACTCGTTTCAAGGACTTACTCCAAAAAGTCCCTCATCATGGCATAGATCTTTGGCTCCAAGTCCAAATCTTCTATGACCATATCGACATCTCCAGGAGGCGAACCATTGACCAATCGGCCGGTGGTAAGCTACGTGATCTTAGTGCGGAACAATCATGGGAACTCATAGAAGATCTTGCTCTCTACGACAACGAAAGTTGGAATGATCCCCGTGACTTGAACAAAACGGTCAAGGCAATATCTTTGCCTTCGAACAATTCTAGTACTCCCGACCGTAGGATCATGGAACTTGAGGACCAAGTCAAGTTTTTCATGAAATCTTACGAAGCTCCGAAGCCTTCAAGCCAAGTGAACAAAATCACTTCTTCATGCGAATTATGTAGTGGTCCCCATGACACTCGTGATTGTGTGGAACTCCCCGAAACAGCTTTTGCGGATTACGCGTCCACGCGTACCGACGAAGCGGGAGATAAGTGGTACACTTTCAAGCCCGAGCCAAACACATACGGTGATTCATACAACCCCTCATGGAAAAATCACCCAAACCTTAGGTGGAAACAAAATCAACCCAATTTATCCAATCCACCTAATCGTTACCAACCAAACGGTCCACCATCCAACCGTACCTTCAACAACAATCCTTCTAACAACTATGGTAGTACCAACAATCTTGAAGGATTGATGTCAAAATTCATGGCATCTCAAGAAGCCCGCATAGCTAGGTTCGAAACCGAATTCAACCAACAACAAACGGAGATGACCAACAAGATTGACAACTTGTTGAAAGCCCTCAACAACCAAACATTAATCACACCTAGGAAGGACACTAGGGACACCAATAGTGGAATCCAAATTAAGGACCCCTCATCATCCAAACATGTCCACTTTGTCAATATTGTCACCATTAAGCCGATAGATAAGGAGATAGAGGAGAGTGGCAAGGATGAAGTTAGAGTAGAAGCCGATAGTGAGGATGAGAGTAGGGAAGTTGAGGTTAATAAGGATGAGGAATTAGAGGAGGTAGAACCTATAGAGGAATACTTTGATAAGTTGCCAACCGAGGAAGAACGGGAATACCATAAGGATTTATTCGATAGTCCTGAGAAAACATATATCTTTGGCGACCCCCTTATCAAAATGGGAGACCCCTCTAACATTACCATCCCATGCAATATTGGGCACATGCATATATGGAAAGCTTACATCGACCTTAGATCCCCCGTGAACATCATGACTAGGACTTATTACAATTGGGTGATGAAGAAGCAACTCAATTTTAGGATGATGCCCGGTAAGAATCTGATAAGTAATTTTGCAGGAAGAGTGAAGGGATTACATGTGATCATAGGGAATCTTACCTATGAGATTGATTTTATGATAGTGGAAGACACTCGTCAGGTGATAGATGCTTGCCTAAGTCAAATAATATTTGGGAAACCATTTGTTGAGGCCACTAGGATGAGTTATGATCCGACTTTAGGGATAGTTAGATTCAAGGAAGAGAATGATGAGGTTGCTTATCAAATGCCCTACAAGATTGAGCAATACCGCCTTCTCTCTAATTTCGAAAAGGAACGCAAGCAAGCGGCTTATTATAGGAATGATGAGGATAGACGTAGAGGAGTAGAGTATGTTAGAAATAGGATGCTTGGTTTCTACAATGAGTGCTTGCAACTAGGTCCGGAATACAAAACAGGTTTAGAAGACGACCTAGAGAGTGGAACCAATGATGAGATCACGTAGTAACCCATGACTTTGAGTCTAGCTACAAGACTCGTAAATAAAGAAAAGCGCTTCTTGGGAGGCAACCCATGTTTTGTGTGATTTTATTTGTTTGATAGTTATTTGCTTCCGTATGCATGTTTTATTTTTATTGTTGGTTGATCATGTTTCTCAATTAAAATGTGGAAATACTTTATTATGTTGTTTGGCCTAGTCTTAACTCCAACCTAAAAGTATTTTTGCAAAAGATAAGTGTAAGGGGAAACCCCAAATATGTTTTCAAGAAACAAACCGATCATGATTCTCCACAATATTAAATGAACATGTATATTCGTATTTGTTAGAGTCAAATGCTTGTATTGAGTCATAATGAAGTTTTGCAGGATTTTCCAGGAAGTAGGACGAAGTTTTTCCAGAAATTTTCCGGAAACTTAACATAAGAATTTCGGTAGGTCCATTCTGACGGCGTCAGAGTATTACTCTTGACGGCGTCAGGAGTTAAAAATCTGGAAATTTTACCGGTTTTGTTTTTCTAACGGAGTCTTATGGTTTTTGTGAATTATTAAGTTTTATAATCTCCAGGAAATCTGCAAACATCATTCCACAAGCATTATATCTTATCTTGTTTTCTAGGATTTAGTAACTTATATAGGATGCCGCCGATTTTACGCGAGGTTGCCTTGTCTATTGTTGTCAGGATTTACAGGTTATTTTTGACAAGAAGATGATTTATATTCTGGAAGGGAAGCTTTGATTGTTCGTTTTCTTGGAAGAAGATTTAACCTGGCCAACCTAAAATCCATACCGAGCGAATCAGGGGAGTATTTGATTTCATTCTCTTTACTTTTTCACTTTTACATTCTTTACTTGAACATTGGGGACAATGTTCATCTTAAGTGTAAGGGGAGGGTAAAAAGATGATACCTTACATATGCACTTTCGCTTGAGTTTCTTTTGTTTGATAGTAGATGTGTAATAAAACTACGAGAAATACTTGTTAGTGTAATTTTAGCGCCAAATTTAAAATTTTTTACAACATTTAGGAGTGAAACTTTAGCCATAGCAAGCGTCTCATGGATAGGAGATTGTATGACTAGCACAAAACCGTATATTCAGAAAAATTTTCCACCCAAAAATGTGAGGTTCGCCTTTAGATTTGATAGGAAAAGCATTCACTATTAGTGCTTATGAGTGTACCGGTAGCATTTAGATTCTAGAACTTGCGTTAGTGATGCATCCCGAGACCGCTAGTGAGACTACATTCGTGTGGTAGGATTTACTACATGATAAGAGGCATTAGGATTACCCTTGTGTTAAACCCGTATCATAATTACTTGACCATTTAAGTCATATTACTTGGCTAGTTAAGTCAACTAATTTTTCCCACACCCTTAGCGTTGTACTCATTTTTAGTACACGATACCCCTAGTACACCCCTCCGAGCCTATTTTTTCGTTTCTAACTTTAAGCATCTTACTTAAAGGAAGAATTTGTTACACCCCACTTAAATGTACACCCAAATTGCCTTAGCCTTCCGTGTATGCGCTCATTTTTAGTGCATTATTGTTATTTGTTAAACCCTAAGTTAACTTTCTAATTGATTACATGGTTGCTAAGTCGAGTCATATCATTGTACATATTGTTTTGGGACGATTGGGACTCATGGGTAAGTACTTATTTTATGAAGTAATGGGGAAGAACATCACTTATTACCCCCATATGTACGTTAATCTTAAAAGTGCTCCAAGTGTTTTTGATTTTCTTAAATCGAGTCATTAGATTAGTTTAATGTAAAGTATGTAAAGATTCAAGTGTAAGGGGAATTCTCATCCCCTATGATGTATTATTTCGGATGGTAGGGTAAGAGTGTATGCAAAAAAAAAAAATAAAAATAAAAAAAAAAAAAAGAGAAAAAGAGAAAAAACATACGGACTACCATCCCGTTTTTATTCTATGTTCATTTTATGTTTTTGTTATTTTTCATTTATTAGCTTAAGTCGAGTCTAGTCTTGGCTTAGCAACGCCATATTGTACATGTAATTAACCAAGATTGTTAACTCGCCACCAGTAAAACTTCCTTTATCCAACAAAACCGTGTAATTCATATCCCTATACCTAACGTTACAACCCTTTAAAAGACCTCTTTGATAGTTTATCCTAGGTGCTTACGCCATGTGGTGGAGGTTTGATCCTTTCCCAAGCCTATGGTAATCTATTTTGCTATGACAGGTAGTGAGATGTGAGTATCTAAACACTATTTGTGAGGTGCTTGTGTATGATCTCCGTGCTTGTCTATTGGTCTTTAGTGGAACGATTATTTGTTGTAATTACTTTTATATTAGTGTTAAATGACCCCTAACTTGTCTTTTGAGTAGAATAAAAGCTCATTTGCTTGAGGACAAGCAAATCTCAAGTGTAAGGGTATATGATGAGGCGAAAAATGATCCGTTTTTAGGGGGTCATTTAAGCCCGAATCCTACTTTATTTGATCAAATATTGCTCTAAATTGTTCCTTTTGTGATTTTAGGTGTTTGGAGAGTGAATTCTGGAAAAGAAGCCATTTTGGACGTTTTTGGAGCATAAAAGTGAAGAAAACGGCAAAGTATCAATTTTCCATGCTGAAGACACTAGGTGACGGCGTCAAGAGTTACACCCTGACGGCGTCAGACATCAAGAATAAAACACCGTAGTTGATGACGGCATCAAAATCCATCCTGACGGCGTCAAAGTCCCAAGAATAAAATACCGTAGGTGGTGACGGCGTCACATAGGCTGTCATAAGTAGATCAAGGCCGTCCGAGGAAGTATTTGGCGGCGAGGTGACGGCGTCACATGCTTGTCTTGACGCTGTCAGCCCAGTTTTCCTATATATAGTTTTCTAGTTTTTTCATTAAAAGAGGAGAAGTTTTGGTGAAACCCTAAAGACGAATTTGGTGCCTCTTTTACAGGTTTTTCAAGGGTTCCAAACCCTTGATACCTTGCATTGTAATTGAGATAAGTGTTCTTCTAATTCAATCAATATGTCTATGCGTTGGTTGTTTATATCTTGTTCTTGTCTCAATTCAATTATGCTAGGCTAGATCTCTCTTGTGTTTGCTTAGATCTAATGAAACCTAGATGTTGATTATGTGTTGATTACTTGTTTATTCTTGTTCTTGGATGAATGATTTATATGTTAGGCTTAAGAAAACTGGCAGATCTCCAAATGGTAACATGCTTGAACGTCTTAAGAAACATGAACCGAGACGTACTAGGTCTTTATTGGTTGTATTTAATGCATGAGCCACTGTTTACAATCCCTATAGTTATGCTGGGTCATGGTGTAGGAGGAGATAAGAGCTCATAGAGTTGGGGAGTTATGTATGCCACCCCACGAATGGTATTAAGGAATACAATCCGTCATCCATACAAGTATAACAAGTAATTAACGTGTAAAAGATATCTAGGGAGTAGTGAAGTCTAAGTAAACACAATTTCTCCAATTACTGCTCACAACCTTAGTATAATTAGTTTGTTTTCATTTTTATTATTTTATTTTGATTGAATCTTAGTTTTGGGTTAGTTGACTAGCAACTAATTCCGCCCACTCCTTCAAAAACCGAGATTTTACTTGCTTTCATAAAAATATAAAAATACAAAAATAATCATCCCTCACCTTTAGAACTATTAATTAGGTTTTCTAATCCTAGCGACACTATTCCTAAGCTGAACGATCAATCCCCCGGTACTTGTCACTATACTATACTACAATGATCAGGTACACTGCCTGGTGGGGGTTGTAAGCTTCTCAAGATCCCTTGAGAGGTAAAGCCTGGTGCAATTCCCACGCATCATTACCCTTTCGCACGCAATGCATTTTCGGAAGGTCTCATGGTATAAGGAAAGGGGGATTAGGTTGATTGGGGAGCTAGGATCTATATGACTATCGGTTAGGAGCTTTTCCTTAATGGTGCAGGAGATCTTGAAAACTTTATGGTTATTTTCCTTAGTCCTATCGCTACTCCCACTAGTAACATTCTCCATTTTTCTCTCGGGTTCTTCTATAATAGATTTACCCAAAATGGTTGGATTTCTCTTATGCTCTTCCGATCTCTCTTTCTCCTCATCCGATTTACTAGGTTCTTGTGCGATGTACCGCTCGGATGAGTTGACAGGGTTTCCGGTCAGGTCGTGGTTTACCTTTGAGGTCTCATTTTCAGCTGTATGACTAGTTTTTTTAGTTTGTTGTTGGCTTAGGTTAGGTGTGGAGGCAGATATTGTGGTGATGGTGTTTACGAAATGGATTGGCCCTAGGGGGTTGATGGGTTCTTTTTCTTTTGGTGATAGATGTTTGAATAGCTTACTAGGGCTTTTTATTTTCACAGGAGAGGTTGGCGGACTCATGATGGTAGCAGACTTGACCTCATCAACGCGAATAGGTTTATTGACAACATGCTCTTTGATAGCAGTTAACATATTACAAATCTTGTTATTCACATCGGCCTGCTGTTGTCTAAATTTAGCCTCGAGTGTGGAGAGCTGTAATTCTTGAGATAGAATGAACTTTCGCAAGGCGTCTTCACAGCTTTGCTTAGGAGTGCTTTGTGAGGGAAAATGCTCGGACCAAGTGAGTGGTGAGGAGTCATTGAAGGATACGCTCCGCGTTTGGTACCCTCTGAAATTAGGTTTATCCTTCCATGCTTCATAGGCCTCGTCGGAAGTGCGGGGGCCTCGTCCCACGTGTGACGATGTGAATTCATTATAAGCACGTTTTGGAAGCTCCATGCAGTTATGAGTCTCGTGAGGACCATTACATAATTTACATGTGGAAGTGACTCTGCTTACATGGCTTGAGGATTTTGGAGCTTCGTAAGATTTCATGAGAGACTTGACTCGACCTTCAAGTTCCATGATCCTACGGTCGGGAGTGCTAGTATTGTTCGAAGGCAAAGATATTGCCTTGACCGTTTTGTTCAAGTCACGGGGATCATTCCAACTTTCGTTGTCATAGAGAGCAAGATCTTCTATGAGTTCCCATGATTGTTCCGCACTTAGATCACGTAGCTTACCACCGGCCGATTGGTCAATGGCTCGCCTCGTAGAGATGTCGATATGGTCATAAAAGATTTGGACTTGGAGCCAAAGATCTATGCCATGATGAGGGACTTTTTGGAGTAAGTTCTTGAAACGAGTCCATGCTTCATAAAGAGATTCATTTTGACGTTGTTGGAACATCAAGATGTCATTTATAAGCTTAGTAGTTCTCCCCGGTGGGAAAAATTGAGCAAGGAAACGAGTGGTGAGATCATCCCATGTGGTGATGGATCCCTCGGGTAAACGCTCAAGCCATTGACTAGCTTGATCCCGTAGAGAGAATTGGAATAGGCGTAATCGGGTTGTCTCTCTAGTTGCAACATCTAGGTCTATGGAATCTATGATTTTGAGGAAGTCCTTAAGATGTTGGTTTGGATCTTCGGAACGAAGTCCATGGAATGCGCATCCGCTTTGCACCAACCGGATGGTGTCGGATCGCAAGGGGGTCACATTGGCTCCGGTGAGCTCAATGGTGTTTCGGTAGCCTTGGTGGCTAGGTCGGGAATACTCTCCTAAGGTTCGGGGCCTAAGGGGTTCTAATGGTGGGTTTTGTTGTGGTGAGATGACGGGTTCAAAGATGTTCCCGTTGTCCATGGTGTCGGGTGGTTACGAACAAAGGCACAAAGAAATAGATAGACTAAAGAACACCTAAAAATAAAAATAAAATCTTACTAGAAAGGAATCTAGCAAGTAGACCTAATAAAAAGAAATTCTAACCTAGACAATAACTATTCCCCGGCAGCGGCGCCAAAAACTTGATGCGTGGGAATCGCAACAGGCTTTACCTCTCGAGGGATCTCGAGAAGCTTACAACCCCCACCAGGCAGTGTACCTGATCGTTGTAGTATAGTATAGTGACAAGTACCGGGGGATTGATCGTTCAGCTTAGGAATAGTGTCGCTAGGATTAGAAAGCCTAAATACTAGTTCTAAAGGTGAGGGATGATTATTTTTGTATTTTTATAATTTTTTGAAAGCAAGTAAATATCTCGGGTTTGAAGGATTTGGGCGGAATTAGTTGTTAATCAACTAACCCAATACTAAGATGCAATCAAAATAAAATACTAAAAATGAAAATAAACTAATTTATACTAAAGTTGTGAGCAGTAATTGGAGAAAATGTGTTTACTTAGATTTCACTACTCCCTAGACATCTTTTACACGTTAATTACTTGTTATAATTGCATGGATGACGGATCGTATTCCTTAATATCATTCATGGGGTGACACACATAACTCCCCAATTCTATGAGCTCTTATCTCCTCCTACACCATGCCCAACACAACTATAGGGATTGTAAACAGTGGCTCATGCATTAAATACAACCAATAAAGACCTAGTGCGCCTCGGTTCATGTTTCTTAAGACGTTCAAGCATGTTACCAAGTGGAGATCTGCCAGTTTTCTTAAGCCTAACATATAAATCATTCATCCAAAACAAGAATAAACAAGTAATCAACATATAATTAACATCTAGGTTTCATTAGATCTAAGCAAACACAAGATAGATCTAGCCTAGCATGATAGAATTAAGACAAGAACAAGATATAGACCACCAACACATAGACATATTGATTAAATTAAAGGAACACTTATCTTGATTAAACATGCAAGGTATCAAGGGTTTGGAACCCTTGAAAAACCTGTAAAGTTACACCAAAATCGTACTTAGGGTTTCTCCAAAACTTCTCTTTTTAATGTGTGAAAATTAGAAAACTATATATAGAAAAATAGGTCTGACGGCGTCAAGACAAACATTGTGACGCTGTCACCTCGCCGCCAAAACTCTTCTCAGACTGCCTTGATCTACATTTGACGCCGTCAAGACTTAAACAATTCCAGGCCGTCATGACTCTTTTACTCTTGACGCCCTTCCTTCGTGACGCCGTCAAATCTGTACTGGGTCGTCATGGATTTCTGCTCTTGACGACGTCAAAGAATTGCTCTTGACGCCGTCACCTACTGTTCCCAGCATGGAAAATTAAGACTTTGGCGTTTTCTTCACTTTTATGCTACAAAAACGTCCGAATTGCTTCCTTTTCCAGATTTCTCTCCCAAAGTACCTAAAATCACAAAAGGAACGATTTAGGGCAATATTTGATCAAATAAATTCGGATTTGGGCTTAAATGACCCCCTAAAAACGGAACATTTTTCGCCTCATCATTACACCACCACTGAAAAAGAACTATTAGCAGTGGTGTATGCATTTGAAAAATTTTGGCCGTATTTGATATTGACCAAATGCATAATGTATACGGATCACTCGGATTTGAAGTACCTCTTTGTAAAACAAGATGCAAAGCCGAGATTACTCTGTTGGGTTCTCCTCCTACAAGAATTTGATATAATAATACGTGATAAAAAAGGAGCCGAGAACCTGGCTGCTGATCATCTCTCCCGATTAGAAAACCCTCACCAGGATGTGTCCGAGAAACAGGAAATAAATGAAACATTTCCTCTCAAAACACTCAATGTGGTTTCTTTTCGTGGTAACTCTACTACCCCATGGTTTGCCGACTTTGCAAACTACCATGCGGGTAACTTCATTGTGAAAGGGATGTCGTCCCAACAGAAAAACAAATTCTTTAAAGACGTAAAACATTACTTCTGGGACGACCCCTATTTGTTCAAAATCTGTGCCGATCAAGTCATCAGGTGATGTGCTTACGGACAGGAAGCCAATGATATTCTCAAGGCTTTCCATGCTAGACCCACCGGGGGACATCATAGTCCAAAGTACACCGCTAAAAAGGTGTTTGACTCCGGTTTCTATTGGCCCACAATTTATAAGGATGCCCACGACTTAGTCAAAACTTGTGATGCTTGTCAGCGTCACGGGAATATTTCACAAAAGAACGAAATGCCACAAAATGCCATTCAAGTTTGTGAAATCTTTGACGTATGGGGCATTGATTTTATGGGGCCATTACCATCTTCTCGTGGAAACAAGTACATACTCGTGGCTGTTGACTATTTGTCAAAATGGATTGAGGCAAAAGCCTTACCCACCAACGATGCCCGAGTTGTTGTGAAATTTTTGAAATCCCTCTTTGCTCATTTTGGAACTCTCCGTGCTATCATTAGTGATCGCGGTACACACTTTTGCAATGATCAATTCGCAAAAGTCATGCTTAAGTACGGTGTCACTCACCGTCTTTCCACCGCGTATCACCCACAAACTAGTAGGCAAGTGGAAGTTTCTAACCGTGGTATAAAACGGATTCTGGAAAGGACCGTAGGTGAAAACTGTGCCTCTTGGTTGGATAAACTAGATGATGCACTTTGGGCCTTCCGTACAGCTTACAAAACGCCCATCGGGTGTACTCCTTACAAGCGTGTATATGGGAAGGCATGTCATTTACCGATCGAGCTTGAGCACAAAGCCTATTGGGCCTTGAAATATGCCAACTACGACCTTCATAAAGCGGGTGATCACCGTAAAGTTCAACTCAATGAATTAACGGAACTTCGTGATCAGGCCTATGAGAACTCTTTGATCTACAAAGAAAAGACAAAGAAAATCCATTACTCAAAGATTAAGAACCGCGTTTTCAACATCGGTGACCGAGTTTTTCTTTTCAATTCAAGGTTAAAGATCTTCTCGGGCAAACTAAAAACCCGATGGACTTGACCATTCACTATTGCAAAAGTATTTCCATATTTGAATGTTGAGTTATCTCAACCTAACGATCCTAACTTCAAAGTGAACGGTCATCGGTTGAAACATTACTTTGGAGAGGACATACCATCCATGGTTTTCCCGGATCTCCAAACTTTCCCCATGGACAAATGAATGCGGGGATCGAGTCAAGCTAGTGACTCGGTGAACAAAAATTAGCAAAACATGGGTTTTCACCCATATCTCTGACTTCTTTCTCTTTTCTAAAAAACTAGTGTGAGGGAGTTGCCCATGCTGTTGTTACCATATATATGAGTTTCAAAAAAAATGTTGTTCCCACACTTGCCCAAATCTAAATTTTTTCAAATCTAAGCTTTTCAAAATGTCGGCATAATAGCCGGTACTTTGAATATTGAGGGCAATATTCAATTTTAGTGTGGGGGGGGGGGGGGGGAATTCTAGCGAATTTGATCACATTTTTTACCTTATAAGTGCCATAATACCCCCGTTTTAGCCAAAAAAAAATTAGTGGAAGTGCTTTGCACTAAACACAACAAATGGTAATCAGTCCACCATGTCTAAATCACATAAGGACTGGCTAATCCAAGAGCAAACGGCTCTTGGTAAAGATAACTCAAAACCGTTGATGGCTGACAATTTGCCAAAAATTGTATGTGATTCAACTCACCATATCTTTAATCGTGAAGAGTTGGCTAGTCCAGAAGCAAACGGCTTTTGGTAAAGATAACTCAAAACCGTTGATGGCTGACAATTTGCCAAAACTTGTATGGGATTCAACTCACCATATCTTTAATCGTGAAGATTTGGCTTGTCCAGAAGCAATCGGCTTTTGGTAAAGACAAATCAAATCCGTTAACAGCTGATAGTTTGCTCAAAATCATTTGGTTATCAGTGTACCAAAGTATCACATACTAAAACATTTGGCTACTCCAGAAGTAATGGATTTTGGTAAAGAGACATCAAATCCATTAAGTTTATATAAAAGATTGCTAGGGACTAGCAATATTTTAGTGTGGGGGATTGATTAGTGTGTAAATACTAATCATATTTGTCGTATCTGAACTGCCAAAACACTTAAAAACACTCAAATATGCACCAAAATACTGAAAATATCCCAGGATTGTGTTTTATATGTTTCAGATGCAAAATGATTGAAAAAAGATGAAAAATGAACAAAGTTTGCATAATTGGCAGTTTCAGTCCCTCAACTTTCAAAACTTGTCAAATTTAGTCCCTGAGCATTTATTTTGTAAGAAAAGTCACCAAAGGTCCTTTGGAAATCACAAATTATCATAATTAGTCCTTTGGTGAAAAGTTTCAAAAGTTGTCAAGTTTGGTCCTGTACTTTGCAAACTTGTCAAAAATGGTCCCTGGGATTTTAAACTTTGAAAAAATCAATTATGGTCCTTGTGCTATTCATCTTTGTCAAAAATGATCCCTGGATGAAAAGTTTGGAAAAATTACAAAAATGGTCCCTGAAGTTTCACAAGTTGGCATAATTAGTCCCTGAGGTGTAAAAAAAGGAAATTATCATCTACAATCCTTGTACTATTCAAATGTGGCATGAAAGACCCTTGTGACTACTTTGGGAAAATTACAAAACCAGCCCTCAAATTTCAGGAAGTTACAACTTTGCTCCTTGTTACTAATAATACAAACCAAACGGATTCCTTATTATTAATACCCAAAAATCCAAAGCCTGACCCAACACCTAATCCAGTCCACCCCTTTGGCCCAAAAACCACAACAAGCCTAAACTCCACCCTTTGATACCAAAATCCAGGGTCAAACATTGACCCTGGTCAAACCGGTCAAACATACACCTCACTTCCCTCTCCCACCTCTCCCCAACTTGCAGAGACATCACCTCACACCCCCACCATCACCATCCCATCACACCGCCCCTCCCACTACCCTTAACTAACAAGACAACCTCCATAAATGCTCCACCCCCCTCCACAATTGCAAGTTAACAGAGCAAATTGCTCTTTCTCATTTTGGCGCCAAAAACACGTGTAAGGCTAGGATTGAATTTCAGTCATCCAATGGTTCTGGAAAGAAGTTGGATTTGCTCAGAAGCTCACACAAACCCTAGAAGACCTCTATAAAAGGAAAGAGATGGAGAAGAGAAGAGTATGTAGAATAATTTAGTTAAATGTATGTCGTGTAACTTAGTTTTAGCATTCCAGTGTAATTTCAAGCTTTTTAGTTGTATCTCAAGTAAATTCAAGTAATCTAAGATCTTTTTCAAGTCTCAATTCCACTTTGCCTTTGCAAATACAGTTTATGTAATTTCAAAATTCAAAAAAATCTCATATAAGCTTGATTAATATTTATAGTTGTTGTTCTGGATTCTTAGGCTCATATAAGCTCCTATAAAGCTTATTCAAGCTTTTAGATACCTTAAAACTCAGTCTAGAATCAAAAAGCAAAAATTCTAAAAAAATAAGAAAAAAAATACTTAAAAATAAAAATTGCGGGATAATGATGATCACAGCTGGAGCAGGGTAGATATTGGATGGCCCTTGGGTTAGAGACTTTGTGGAAAGTCATTAGGATGGTTCTTGGTCCCTTGGTTCATGTTTGTTAGATGGAGTGCACATTGTAAGAATTTTCTCATTTTTCTTTTGTTATTGTAGCTTGGTTAATTAGTTAACACTCTCTGTGTTTTTGTGCTTATTAGGTGTGTTTAAGATTGTATTAGTGCTTAACAATTAGTCATTGTTCCTCTAATCTCATTGTGCTTAATTAATTGGTTTAATTGTCATTTTAGCATTGTATGAGATCTTGGGTATTAGTAGTTGTAATCTTTGTTTCCGTGCTCAATCAAGCTTATTATATCACATTAAGTTTCTAGAAATCAGTTTTAAAGTCTTAAGTACTCATTTGTTTAGAAAATCTCAACACAGTCTAACATAAATGAGTGTTTGGCTTAGTTAGGTTCTGTGTATTCAAGCTTGTTTTAGTTGCTGAGTTTGATTGTAATATCTTCCTTTAGGCCCAAATTGCATGTTACTAATTAATGCTAAACCGTCAACTTATATTGACCAAAGAATGGTCAACAAAGTCAAAGAGCCTAGACCAATGCTTCCGGGAAATAAAGGGTATCACCAGGTCGTTAAGTCCCGACGAGGTGTGGATTGTATTCAAACGGATCTGTGATCGGGTGAATTTGGACGGAAAAGGGTTTGAGTGATTAAACTAAGGAATTTACAATGAAATAGCTTAAATAAGCTATATGAATAATACTGGAAAAGTAGAAAAACCAGAAATGTTTAAAACTTAAAAAGCGTACGTTTACGTTTTAAATAACGTAAACGTACAAAATAAAATGCGAAAACTGAAATCTAAAAGCCCCCAGGGGGTGAAAAAGACTTTTTTACAAACCTAAGATAAAAAGAAAATTTAAAATGAAAATAAAGTTATTAACATGATTATTTTAATATTTAAATACTATTTAATTAATTAAAACAATTTAAAAAGTAAATTAAACCTAATTTAAATAAACTAAAAATGATAAACACTACAAATTAAACTAAAAACTTGCAAAAATAATTTCTAAAACTTAAAATGAACTTGAAGAAAGTATAAAAATTAAAAATAAATATTTTTGTCTTTTTATGGATTTTCTAGTAATTAAAAACTAATTAAATATTAATTACCTAATTAAACTATTTTAAATTATAAAAATTAGCAAATGAACAGTAAAAATTACAAGAAAATTTTTTAAAATTTTTTTATAACATATAAAAGCTAGGAAAAATATAAAAACTAGGTGTTGCTTTATAAAAACTAGTTATGCTATTTAATACTTAATTATTAATTAATTACTAATAAAACTAAGATTAATTCTAATAAATACTAAATGACAAAATAAAACTCTAAGAAAATTACTAAAAATACTTTAATATAAAAGGTAATTAATAAAAATATAAAAAAAAACTAAGTGCTTAACAAAAATTTAAAAATTAAAATTAAAATTAAATTACATTAAATAGAAACTATCACTTAGAATTAAATTGATTTTTCTTTTACAAATCTATTTTAGACCTAAAAACAAACACTTTTTGTAAAAACAACTTTTTTATAATTCAAAAATAAGCACTGTGGACACCATAAGTCAAGAATGTTGACTTATGTTGACCAAATAAGCAAATAAGCTAAAATGGGCTTAAGTGGGACCCACAATGGTTGAATCTGATCTAAATAAGTTAAATGAACATGTTTAAACAATAAAAAGCACAAGGAGTCCACAGAATAAGCCAATAAGCTTCAATAAGCACTTTGATTTCTTGCTATTTGACTGAAAATGGGACAAACTTGTGGGGTGATTCTAAGTGGGTCCCAGGGGTTCTCAGGTCAAACAAAAGGTCAATCCTATAAGTATGGTAGGAGGGGTGTTGAAAGATCCTAAGAGGGGGGTTGTAAGACCACTGTGGAGGTCAGAAACCACCACCCAAGTGGTGGTGGTGGCTGTGGTGCTGCTGCATCAGGGCAAAGGGACTGCCCTGCAGCCCTCTTTGGAAGGTTGTGGGGCCCAGGAAAAAAATCACAAAAATAATAGAACAATTGGATCTCAAAGATGAGCTGGTAGAGTATCTATGGAAACAAGTTTCAAGTCTTGACAGTAAACACAAAATTCTATTTAATTCTTTGAAATTTTGTAAAAATCTGAAAGGTGCAAATTTGACTTTTGATGAAACTTTACTATTTTGACTAAAATGAGATTTGGATGATTCTAATGGACTGAGATTGGTGTTATATGTTGTATCTAAGCTAAATTAAGCTAGAACCTACACTTATGCATCATTATACATAGGCATGATCTCACAAATTTACACAGTTAACAGACAAGAAAAGATTAAGCATGATTTTGACTTTCTGCTATTTGAAACTTGGATTTGAGACAATACCTGGCCTAAACTAACTCCATGCAATCTACCTATGTCAAATCAGCAACAAAGTAACAACAATACTACCCACAGATCACTAATCCAAACACCCCTTAATGGGCCTGATTTGGTGATTTTAAAAGGATTTGAATGATTAAGGCTGTGAAACAAACCCACAAGGTTCTAATATGATGTACTAAGTTTGCAGAAGCATGAAATCACATAGCAACAACACATATCTAAGAATCCTAACTATGCTATATATGACAGTGGAAGTAAACAACTAAGCAACTAAGAGTTCCAGATAACTAGCAAATACAAAATGATTTCAAATTATATCCATTACACTAAATAAACACAATTTAGCAAAGATAAGCAATGATTAAGCAGATCTACAGTAACTTTCATAAAGTTGATATTATGCTTACAAAATGATTCCAAACTGAGAACAAGTACTCAAACCAAACCTACAGCCTCCCTGAGGTTTCTACACCATGAAAACCAAAAATCAACCCTGCCTCTTTGCTTATCCCACCTTCTTCTCTGTTTTTTCATTTTCCATCATTTTTAAGCTATTTTTGTGATTTTTCTAAATTTGAATTAGAACTGAGTGAAAGACTTTAAGAAGCTTATAAAAACTTCTTATGAACCTAAATGAGCTCATTAAACAACCAAACCACAGCTTTTGATAACCTTAAAGTTAAAATGGCATTTAACTGAAAAATAGTAAATTCTGAATTTGTGAGTAAGACTTGAAATTAAACTGAAATAGAGTTGATTTAATACTAAAAATACTTAGTACAAGCTTCTGAAACTAAAAAGTACAACTAGAAACTAAAATTACAATGAAAATGACATAACTAAGAAACTACTACTATCTATCCTATACTAACTGCCTCATTCTCTTCTTTTCTTGAGTTAAATAAGTCCTGGAGTCTCTCTCATCCTTTCCCACTTCTGTTTCTCACCATTTGATTAGTTAAAATGATCATAGCCATTAAAAACCTTTTGGCGGGAAAAATGTGTTTGGCAGATTGTGGGATTGCTTGTTAGGTTTTGTAGGAATTAAATGGAGTTTGGAGTTATTGGTGAGCTGGGGGGACAAGGAATGGGGTGAGTGCAGAGTTGGTGAGGTTTAGGGGGGGTGTACACAGTAATCAGCCAAGTGGGGGATGAAGGAGATGGATGTTTGACTTTTTGTTGACTGGTGGGAGTATAAAAACGGACGGGGTAGTATTATTTTGTGGGAGGTGGCCTGGGGTAGTGTTGGGCCAAGGTTTAATGGATCAGGGGTGGTTGTTTGGTTTGGATTTGGAATTGGTTTTGGGTTAAATAACAATAAGGGTCCGTTTGGTAAATAACAAATCACAAGGACCATATATGTAATAACCTGAAAGTTTAGGGACCTGAATTGATACTTTCCAAAATTTATAATAAGGACCCATATTGACAAGTTTGAATATCATAAGGACCAAAATTACAATTTTCCAAAATTTGAATCCCGAGGACCAAAATTGTAAAATGTGAAAGTTTAGGGGTCATTTTTGCCAAACTGTGAAAAACTTTTATCCAAGGACTAATATTGAATAATTTTGAATTTCCAAGGACTAAAAATGATTTTTCATCCAAAAATATCCCACCAGGGACCAATTCTGCCAATGCTTGAAACTCTAGGAACCAAAACTGTCAATTCTCAAAACTTTTCAGATTTTTCACCAAAGGACTAAATATGACAACTTATGATTTCAAAAGGACCTTTGGTGATTTTTCTTTCCAAATAAGTGCTCAGGGACTAATTTTGTAATTTTATGAAAGTTGGGGGACTGAAACTGCCAATTTTGCAAACTTTGTACGTTTTTCATCTGTTTTTACTCATTTTGCATCTAAAACATATAAAACACAATTTAAAATATTTTTAGTATTTTGATGCATTACTGAGTGTTTTTGTATGTTTTGCAGTTCAGATTTGACCAAAAATGATGAGTGTTTGAGCACTCATCAATCCCCCACACTAAAATATTGGTAGTCCCTAGCAATAACTGTTTTGAAAACTTGATGGATTTTAAACTCTTTACCAAAAGCCATCACTTCTGGAGTAGCCAGGTGTAAGAACTGTGGCACACCTGATAACCGTGTGATTTTGAGCAAACCACCAGCTGTCAAAGGATTTGATTCGTCTTTACCAAAAGCCGTTTGCTTCTGGACTAGCCAACTCTTGATGGACAAAGTCAACATCTTGGTGAGCTGATTACCAATTATGGATTTTCCACTGCCTTTACCACAAGCCATAATCTTGCGGGCTAGCCAACTCATTCGCTTTATGGGATATGGCGAGTTGAGGTACCATACAATTTTGGGTAAATTGCAAGCCATCAACGGATTTGAGATGTCTTTACCAAGAGCCGTTTGCTCCTGGACTAGCCAATCCCTTTTGTCGGTTAGACAAGGCGGACTGATAACCACAAAAATTTTGAAACTTTAGTGAAAAATTTTTAAATTTTTTGAAATTTTGGCCAAAACGGGGGTATTATATAGTAAAATGTGATAAAATTCGCTAGAATAGCGAAATACCCCCCCCCCCCCCCCCCCCCCCACACACTTAGGATGAATATTGTCCTCAATATTCAAAGTCCCGGCTATTATGCCGACTCTTTGAACATAAAAGGGCAACATTATAAGCTAAGCGTGGAAAAACACCATTTTGTTTTTTTCACTCTATTTGTAACCATTGTGGGGTAACTCCCCCACACTTAGGGTGAAAACCCTATAAGCATGCTACTGTTTTTATTTACCGAGTCGCTAGCTTGACTCGACCCCGAATTCATTTGTCCTTGGGGAAGCATGATGTGGAAGAAACAATCTCAATCGGACTTTCATTCAAGATGTTTGGACAAACATTTGAAGCACGTGAAAGTTCCACACCGATGAGATAAGTATCCGGCTCAAGATAATGATACATGAAAATGTCGGGATCAAATATAGTGTCTTCATTCCCGAAGGAGTGAAGAAGAGAGGAAGGCACCTCGAGAGCAGGCTCATTAGCCTGAGTTTGGATTTCAAGGGTTAAGCTCAAAAACATCCCGGGAGGGTGGGTGGGAATTTGCAAATTCTCATAATTGAGTGTATCTCCCCCCGAGTTATCATACTCCGGAGGAGTCATGATAATGTGATCAATGATGGGATCAGAAGGTATTTCATCAACGTCACTGATGTCTCCATAAGATAAAGACTTTTCATCAGTGGGTGAATCACTAGGCCCGGTATTGAGATAGGAATTGAGTGATGGATCATCATTCAATAAGCTTTCAAGGAAAAGAATATCCCCCTCAGAATCAAGATAGTTATCATCAACTTCATACAAAGTTGAACTATCTAGAGCAAGGAATGCTTCGACTTCCTCAAGATCATCTTTGAAATCAAAGAGATAATCATCACATCCCGATGGAAGTGGATTGGTGTGAGTGAGTTCATCGGCGAACTCCTCGAGAAGAAAGTCAACATTAGAGCGGGGAAGGGATGCATCAACATACTCAATGTCTCCATAAGATAAACAATCATCACTGGAATCAGAGACAGTCTCAATTTGATCATTTGGATTATCATGGGGTGAAGGAATATCACACACTTGATCAAAAGTCCCCTGTGACTCTCTCGGGATTGGGACAAGGATCTCAACACTAGACTTTATTAATTCATCCGATTCCTTATTAGGAACAGTGCTAAGATGCTCATCCCCCATGTTTAGAGAGTGAGTGTGAACTTCGGGTGTGATAACAACAGACTGAGGGAGATGAGAGGAGCTAGCATTCATGGATTGTACAAGTTCCATTTGATCTTCTGCTAGTAATGTCTCCGTCTCATTATTTTCTCCCTGATTTCCAATGGGAGGAATCACAAATGATGAATCAGACGAACCCTTATAAAATTGAAGGATATCAAGGGTGTCTTCATTATCACTATCATCATCACAGTCTAGAAGAGCAGCTTGACGAAATTTGGCACGTGTTATAGCTGCTTGTTCTAAGACAAGTAATTCTTCCACGCTCAATTTGTTTCTAGCCTCTCATTCTTCGGCAAGTAATTCTGCCATAGATTTCTCACGAGAGTCTCGAAACGATGTAGTAACCAACTCCTCCTTAAGTTCTTTCAATAAATCAAGAGCCTTTAGTAAAAGGTCTTGCTCAATATCATGAGGAGTTGTGTGAATCATTTGGTACTGTGGAGGTGGGTCTGAAAACGAAGAGTCGTAATTGTTACAAGGAAATGGATTCCTTGTTTGACAATCCGAGCTAGAGTGTGGACCTCCACAGTAATCACAACAGTAAAACTGATGTGGCTGTGGGTGATAAGTGCTAGAGTTATAATTGTTACCAGGAAACTGCTCATAGATAAGCGTGTTTCCCGATTGACAATCAGAACTGTAATGTGAACCACCACAGTACTCACAACAGTAAAACTGTTGAGTCTCATGGTGTGGTAACTGATGGAATGAATTAGTCGTGTCATGGTAGGAATAGGGATTCTGGTTATAGACAGACCTGTTTCCTGACTCTACCATGCCACAGCTGGGGCAATTGCCACCATTATAAGGATTACCACACCAATGGCAATTAAGAAGGTGTGGATGAGACATAGAAAGAATCAAAAGTTCATGGAGGGGTAGGGATGAAGAATCAAAGATGTGAGAGGGTAAAGGAGAATGTTTTTGGATTTTTGGATAAACATTTTGTACAAATGAGAAAGAAAATATTTTTGGGTTTTTTTGTGTTCGTTGAAAACTGAGTTTAAAATTTTTTCGGGAACGGTTTTGTTTTTATAAGAAAATAAGAAGATAATATGAACAAGGGTGGTAAATATACAATGGATGTATATCCCGACTCACTAATCAGAAAAACCGTTTAGAATAGCGCGCACACCTCCCCGGCATCGGCGCCAAATTTTGATTGATGCTAAACCGTCAACTTATATTGACCAAAGAATGGTCAACAAAGTCAAAGAGCCTAGACCAATGCTTCCGGGTAATAAAGGGTATCACCAGGTCGTTAAGTCCCGACGAGGTGTGGTATTCAAACGGATCTGTGATCGGGTGAATTTGGACGGAAAAGGGTTTGAGTGATTAAACTAAGGAATTTACAATGAAATAGCTTAAATAAGCTATATGAATAAGACTGGAAAAGTAGAAAAACCAGAAACGTTTAAAACTTAAAAAGCGTACGTTTACGTTTTAAATAACGTAAACGTACAAAATAAAATGCGAAAACTGAAATCTGAAAACCCCCAGGGGGTGAAAATGACTTTTTTACAAACCTAAGATAAAAAGAAAATTTAAAATGAAAATAAAGTTATTAACATGATTATTTTAATATTTAAATACTATTTAATTAATTAAAACTATTTAAAAAGTAAATTAAACCTAATTTAAATAAACTAAAAATGATAAACACTACAAATTAAACTAAAAACTTGCAAAAATAATTTCTAAAACTTAAAATGAACTTGAAGAAAGTATAAAAATTAAAAATAAATATTTTTGTCTTTTTATGGATTTTCTAGTAATTAAAAACTAATTAAATATTAATTACCTAATTAAATTATTTTAAATAATAAAAATTAGAAAATGAACAGTAAAAATTACAAGAAAATTTCTAAAATTGTTTTATAACATATAAAAGCTAGAAAAAATATAAAAACTAGGTGTTGCTTTATAAAAACTAGTTATGCTATTTAATACTTAATTATTAATTAATTACTAATAAAACTAAGATTAATTCTAATAAATACTAAATGACAAAATAAAAATCTGAGAAAATTACTAAAAATACTTTAATATAAAAGGTAATTAATAAAAATATAAAAAAAAGCTAAGTGCTTAACAAAAATTTAAAAATGAAAATGAAAATTAAATTACATTAAATAGAAACTATCACTTAGAATTAAATTGATTTTTCTTGATTTTTCTTTTACAAATCTATTTTAGACCTAAAAACAAACACTTTTTGTAAAAACAACTTTTTTATAATTCAAAAATAAGCACTATGGACACCATAAGTCAAGACAGTTGACTTATGTTGACCAAATAAGCAAATAAGCTAAAATGGGCTTAAGTGGGACCCACAATGGTTGAATCTGATCTAAAAAAGTTAAATGAACATGTTTAAACAAGAAAAAGCACAAGGAGTCCACAGAATAAGCCAATAAGCTTCAATAAGCACTTTGATTTCTTGCTATTTGACTGAAAATGGGACAAACTTGTGGGGTGATTCTAAGTGGGTCCCAGGGGTTCTCAGGTCAAACAAAAGGTCAATCCTAGAAGTATGGTAGGAGGGGTGTTGAAAGATCCTAAGAGGGGGGTTGTAAGACCACTGTGGAGGTCAGAAACCACCACCAAGTGGTTGTGGTGGCTGTGGTGCTGCTGCATCAGGGCAAAGGGACTGCCCTGCAGCCCTCTTTGGAAGGTTGTGGGGCCCAGGAAAAAAATCACAAAAATAATAGAACAATTGGATCTCAAAGATGAGCTGGTAGAGTATCTATGGAAACAAGTTTCAAGTCTTGAGAGTAAACACAAAATTCTATTTAATTCTTTGAAATTTTGTAAAAATCTGAAAGGTGCAAATTTGACTTTTGATGAAACTTTACTATTTTGACTAAAATGAGATTTGGATGAGTCTAATGGACTGAGATTGGTGTTATATGTTGTATCTAAGCTAAATTAAGCTAGAACCTACACTTATGCATCATTATACATTGGCATGATCTCACAAATTTACACAGTTAACAGACAAGAAAAGATTAAGCATGATTTTGACTTTCTGCTATTTGAAACTTGGATTTGAGATAATACCTGGCCTAAACTAACTCCATGCAATCTACCTATGTCAAATCAGCAACAAAGTAACAACAATACTACCCACAGATCACTAATCCAAACACCCCTTAATGGGCCTGATTTGGTGATTTTAAAAGGATTTGAATGATTAAGGCTGTGAAACAAACCCACAAGGTTCTAATATGATGTACTAAGTTTGCAGAAGCATGAAATCACATAGCAACAACACATATCTAAGAATCCTAACTATGCTATATATGACAGTGGAAGTAAACAACTAAGCAACTAAGAGTTCCAGATAACTAGCAAATACAAAATGATTTCAAATTATATCCATTACACTAAATAAACACAATTTAGCAAAGATAAGCAATGATTAAGCAGATCTACAGTAACTTTCATAAAGTTGAGATTATGCTTACAAAATGATTCCAAACTGAGAACAAGTACTCAAACCAAACCTACAGCCTCCCTGAGGTTTCTACACCATGAAAACCAAAAATCAACCCTGCCTCTTTGCTTATCCCACCTTCTTCTCTGTTTTTTCATTTTCCACCATTTTTAAGCTATTTTTGTGATTTTTCTAAATTTGAATTAGAACTGAGTGAAAGACTTTAAGAAGCTTATAAAAACTTCTTATGAACCTAAATGAGCTCATTAAACAACCAAACCACAGCTTTTGATAACCTTAAAGTTAAAATGGCATTTAACTGAAAAATAGTAAATTCTCAATTTGTGAGTAAGACTTGAAATTAAACTGAAATAGAGTTGATTTAATACTAAAAATACTTAGTACAAGCTTCTGAAACTAAAAAGTACAACTAGAAACTAAAATTACAATGAAAATGACATAACTAAGAAACTACTACTATCTATCCTATACTAACTGCCTCATTCTCTTCTTTTCTTGAGTTAAATAAGTCCTGGAGTCTCTCTCATCCTTTCCCACTTCTGTTTCTCACCATTGGATTAGTTAAAATGATCACAGCCATTAAAAACCTTTTGGCAGGAAAAATGAGTTTGGCAGATTGTGGGATTGCTTGTTAGGTTTTGTAGGAATTAAATGGAGTTTGGAGTTATTGGTGAGCTGGGGGGACAAGGAATGGGGTGAGTGCAGAGTTGGTGAGGTTTAGGGGGGGGGGGTACACAGTAATCAGCCAAGTGGGGGATGAAGGAGATGGATGTTTGACTTTTTGTTGACTGGTGGGAGTATAAAAACGGACGGGGTAGTATTATTTTGTAGGAGGTGGCCTGGGGTAGTGTTGGGCCAAGGTTTAATGGATCAGGGGTGGTTGTTTGGTTTGGATTTGGAATTGGTTTTGGGTTAAATAACAATAAGGGTCCGTTTGGTAAATAACAAATCACAAGGACCATATATGTAATAACCTGAAAGTTTAGGGACCTGAATTGATACTTTCCAAAATTTATAATAAGGACCCATATTGACAAGTTTGAATATCATAAGGAACAAAATTACAATTTTCCAAAATTTGAATCCCGAGGACCAAAATTATAAAATGTGAAAGTTTAGGGGTCATTTTTGCCAAACTGTGAAAAACTTTTATCCAAGGACTAATATTGAATATTTTTGAATTTCCAAGGACTAAAAATGATTTTTCATCCAAAAATATCCCACCAGGGACCAATTCTGCCAATGTTTGAAACTCCAGGGACCAAAACTGTCAATTCTCAAAACTTTTCAGATTTTTCACCAGAGGACTAAATATGACAACTTATGATTTCAAAAGGACCTTTGGTGATTTTTCTTTCCAAATAAGTGCTCAGGGACTAATTTTGTAATTTTATGAAAGTTGGGGGACTTAAACTGCCAATTTTGCAAACTTTGTACATTTTTCATCTGTTTTTACTCATTTTGCATCTAAAACATATAAAACACAATTTTGAAATATTTTTAGTATTTTGATGCATTACTGAGTGTTTTTGTATGTTTTGCAGTTCAGATTTGACAAAAAATGATGAGTGTTTGAGCACTCATTAGTTACAATAATAAAAACTAGGTCCCATTTGTGAAAAAGTCAAACCTTCACTTAATCTCTCCATGGTTGTTAACTGTTGGAAATTTTAAGTTGCATAATCCATTTTTAGGTTCCTTGCTTGCTTAGCTTGCTTGATTCAGTCTTAATATAGCTTAATTTAACATATTCAATCATAAAATCAGGATTCAATCTCACCTTGGTCAAACTTTTGTAAAATCTCAAAAAGTCAACAAAACCATAACTGTTAAAAATGGCCAGAATTTCTTGAGCATCCACAGGGTTTATTATAGATTGGAGATAGAACTTTCTTGTTGATTTGTGATATTTGAAAACTTGTGAACTTATTTCAAAAAGAAAATCTCAGTTTAGAACCCATCTGCTTATTAATAAGCTCTCTTGAAATAGCTTGTTTGACCCAAAACCTCCCCTGTGCACAGACTTTCACCCATTTTCCCAAACTCACACAGAGCTTATTAGTGGGACCCAGGGTGTGACACTTGGCTTTTTGGAAAGCCAATCAGCCTATCTTTAAGGATCATAGCTTGTGGTTTGGCTAAATTACAGGTTTGGTTTCTAAAACTTTAAAAGTGAAGTGAACATCCTTATTTTGTAGTTTGGGCAGCATGTTTGGTCCCTAGGCCAAAGTTAAATGACTAAACTATCCCTCTTTCCATAGAGACCAAAACTGCAATTTACTCATTTTTATTTTCTTTTCAGTTTTTTTACAAGCTACGCCCTTGTGATTTGCACACAAAGTCACATCTTACGAGTGGAGTCGTTTTAACAATGGTGATAGAAGACTTCACTGGGATGATGCGAGCTTGCCTTTCTAAGGAGAAAGGAAGGTTTTGTAATAAGGGGAGAAGGGAGTGAAATCTTGAAGAAACCATCTTACGAGTTGAATGATAGAAGTAGAGAGCTCGAGGCAAGGTAGTTACAATTTTTGCTTCGACAAAAGGGGGAGAAGGGAGTGTAAACAAGTAAGTTATACATTTTACTGTGTGTTACGGTTTACATATTTGTCATCATCAAAAAGGGGGAGATTGTTAGTGCAAATATTACGATATTTAAACTAAACGATTTCTTCGGTTTTAATAATGACAAACATGTAACTTGTAATGCATAACGTAAAATGCCTAAGTTACTTGTAAACACAAATCATCAATGCATACTTACATCAGCATCTATCAACGTCTCAAGTATGGTTCAACATAGTCGAAGATTTCCATTTAGACGTAAATCAATTAAGGTATGAACAAACAAATTTAAAACTTGATGGATGATCAAAGAAATAAAATTTTTATTCTAACTTCACATTTTTTTAAATGTGACAATTTTTTTTTCAAAAAACTATTTTATAAATTATTTTTTAATTGTAAAGAAATGTTTTATTTGAAAAAATTAATTCAAATATGTAACAGCCATATTCCCACCACCCCCTCCCCCCCCCCCCCCCCCCCCCCCCAAAAAAAAAAAAAAATCATCTCCAAACATCCCTAAATAAACTTTCAACACAAACAGACAAAAATTGGAGCATTTTTGTCTGGACGGTACCACTAAATTTAACGGTATCGTCTGACAATTAGTGGTACCGTCTGTCTGTAATGGCTAGTTTTTCTTTGCCTATAAATAGTGGACCATTTTACACTTTTAACTTGATTTTTCCAGTCAGTTTTCTATGGTATAATCATCTCTTATTTAGATCATTTTCTTTGACCATTTAGTGAGTTTTTGTTTGTTTTAGAGTGATCCAATCATTAATTCAAGTGATCACCTTCATTCCTCTACTAATGCAAGAGAAGAACACACCATATCAAGAAGATACAAAGTGTTGTAGAGTTAGGGTAGTGCACTCGTAACATTCGTTACGTACTTGTTGTATCTTGATATACACTAAGTTGTCTATCATCTTGTTTAGTTAGTTTGTGTGGATCATTGTGATCTTGTAGAGATTGGGGAGATCTTGTGTTAATAGTGAGTAGATCGGGTAGATCGAGTAAATCGTGTTGATCGGGTAGATCATGTTGATTGAGTAGATCAGGTAGATCGTGTATATCGTGTTGATCGGGTAGATCGTGTTGATTAGGTAGATCATCTGTGAGATTGGTACTAGCTAGATTAGTATTAGACATTTAGCTTAGTGTCGGAAAATAACGTAATCGACGTTGTATGGTTTTCTCCGCCGAGAAGGGAGTTTGTTGATTAGTGAAGTAGCTCTCGAGTTGGGTACTCGGGGAGTGGAGTAGAGCAAAGAGGAGATTCGTGACCGAACCACTATAAATTATCGTGTCCGGTTTGCGCTTTCTTTTCTTACCTCTTTATGGTTATTTTCGCATTTACCGCTTTACATTTATATTTGCATTATGTTTATGCTTGTGTGGTTAGTTGCTTATATTATATCGATTATATTTGTTTTATGGCATGGTGTTTATGTTGTGTCTATGTTTGTGCTATTATGACATGCTTCATTTATTGCTTTCTATTATCTCTATATACTATTAGGTGGGCTTTGTCCCCCAAAAACTTTGCAATGAATAGTACTATTATTTTATTCCCAACTACAGTAACTAACGGCCATTAATTATACTAACGGTCGTTAGTAACAACCGTTAGTTACAGTAGACTAACGACCGTTAGTATTCCCAGCTACAGTAACTAACGGCCGTTAGTTATACTAACGGTCGTTAGTAACAACCGTTAGTTACTGTAGACTAACGACCGTTAGTAACAACCATTAGTTACTGTAGCAATATAACTAACTGTCGTTAGTTACTTAACGACTGTTAACTAACGACCGTTATCTTTAACATTTTCTTAAAACATCCGTACGAAGTTGGTCCTTCATCTCAGAGGTTCGTTGCATATTTAGTGCTCTCATTATTTACATAACTGGTCCTTCATGTTATACGTCCATTGCAAAGTCAGTCCTTAGTCACTAACTTGACGTTAAGTAGCTAACGACCGTTATCACACTTTCCCTGCTTTTACAATATTGTTACACGCATTTAGAATCCACAACACTTACTGAAATATTTATTTGGGAAAACACCCCGCGGCAACGCGCGGGTTTTCCAACTCGTTATGTCTAATAGTTGCAAGATTATTGTTGACACTTTTTATATTACGTCACACTTGATCGGTTATTTGATACAAAAGTTTTAAGTTTTTAAACGAGAACGTATTCACCCCTCTACGTTTTTCACAAATTTGTTTATTGTTTAATTAAAATTGTTTATTCAAATTTATTTTTATTTTCTTTACACTCGTAAAAGAAATTATGCATATAATAATTTAAAATCATGGATCCGCCCATGGGGGAAAATACCACCAAAATGTATTAAACTTGTCACAATTTTCAGTTATGTGTACTAATCTTTTTTTTTTCTAAACAATTACTAAACTTTTTAAAACGGGCTATTTTGTGTACTCGATGGCTGCCCCTGCCACATAAGCCTGCCCGTGCCACATAAGCCTTCCCCCAAACGGGCCAAATATATCATTTACCCCAAATCCACTTCTTCCCCACTTACATATTAAAAAAAAACACCACCAAACCCTAACCCTAATTGTAAAAAAATGCCTTCTTCATCTTCTGCTACTTCTCGCCATGGATATCACCAAGATGTCTCCAATTTGACTCATTGCGAATGTCCATACCCCATTCCTGTTCAAGTGTCTTGGACTCCTGAAAATCCTGGAAGACGATTCAAGGGTTGTCCAATTCGAGATAAAAGGAGGAAGTGTAATGTGTATGGATTCCTTGATGACGAACTTCTATATACTCTTGGTGATCTCTAACAATGTCAGTCTCAGCTACATCATACACCCTGGTTGGTCTAGGACAAGGATGCTCTTTTTTGTTAGTGTATGGCTTAGTTGGTGTAGGGTTAAGTTTTGCCTCAGTCTTTCTTTTCCTAAGTGAAATGAGCTCATCCTCACCCTCTGATAGATAGTCTACAGACTCGTTAGAGTACTCACTATCAGATTCATTGTCTTGAGGAACCTCAAACATTTGTTGCAAATCTATGTCACTATCAGAATCAGTATAATCATATAATAAAAGGTTCACATTTTCATTTATTACGATTCTAGCATTCCTCTTCCTAGGATCCTTTCTAATTTGACCTTTCTTAGCTTCATGTACCATGATGGCTTTTCCTTTGTCTACAGTCACTTTACACTGACCAACAGACCCATGACCCTTATTTTGAGTACCACTACCCTTATCTAGAGTCCCACTACCCTAATAAGGACTGACACTGCCACTATGATCATTTCCTAAACTATTATCAATTTGCTTAGTCCTAGTTGCTTCCTCCTCAGCCCAAGCAATTAACTCATCTACACTCATATTACCAGCATCTCTTACTGGTTTTTTCCTAGACTCAACCTCATCATCAGAAACATACACAGTCATGTTCTCAATGTAAAATGGCTCTAACTCCTGAGGCCCATGTGCTATGTACACATGTATAAGCCCATAAGAATCAGCAAATGCATACATAGAAGACACATCTTTGTCATTCTCTATTATTTCTAAACCTTTGTCAAGTTCACATTCTGGCAGCCTAAAGAACAACTGATAAAGGGGGTCATCTGTCCGTTTTGTTAAATGATTACAAACAGCTTTAAAGTCGAGTTTGTTGTCCTTTTTAACAGTCCATCCACCAACAACACCATTTACATACCTGAGTGAGTGAACTCAAATGTACCACCAAAATGTACTTCAAACACCAAATAGGATGACAACGAAGATGACATCCTGCATAAATCAACACAAAACCCTAAATTAAACTATTTTTTATATGAATAGTATTGTTTGAACATAACCCTAAAAAAGTTAGATAAAAAACAAGAAATTTGCACAATTCAAGGTGGGAAACTAATAGTATATGATATATTGTACCTGTTGCATGGAATATTATAACTCAAAAGCTGAAAACGACACTCAATCGAGCAAGTGGTCCAAATTGGGGATTAGGGTTTATGTCGGGAATTGGGGGGAGTGTGGTCCAATTTGGGGATTTTTGTAATAAAAAAGATAGTGGAATGTCCACTTGGACCACAACTCACGATTGTAAAAAAAAAAAAAAAAAAAAAAAAAAAAAAAAAAAAAAAAATCCATCATGTATTATCCACGTGGCAAGGGCAATAGGGGCAGCCATCGGGTACACAAAATAGCCCGTTTTAAAAAGTTTAGTAATTGTTTAGAGAAAAAAAAAAAAAAAAAAAAAAAAAAAAAGGAAAAAAGATTAGTACACAGAATTGAAAATTGGGACAAGCTTAATACATTTTTGTGATATTTTCCCTAACTTTATACATCTTCATGGCAACATGCGGGTAACAAATTTCATGTCAAATGATCGAGTAGATACCCTAACCATATGTGTTCTATTATATTTTACACAATTTTAAATTTTATTATGTTATAGTATTGAAGTAACTTGTCAATGTTATTTTATTTTATTTTTATATTCAACCTTTTTCTTTATGTCAGTGTTACATTTTTTTTTTAATTAATTAATTTATTTATTTTTACATCATTTCAATACTTGGTAAATGATTTAGAAGCTGATAAGAAACCAAAAATAAAATACTATTTCAAGTAAAATGCTAGAACAAAATTTAAAGAGAAGAACATTTAAGTACAAACTTGGTATATCGATAAGGGAAATGATTTGCACACATTACTAATTGATTGGCACACTCCAATTCATGCATTCCAGACTTGTACTGTAATAATTTTTTGCATTAACTACTTGTACAGTTGAGTGTGCAAATAAAAAATTGGAGTGTGCCAATCATCTCCCTATCGATAATGGTATATTTATACTTTATAGGATATAAATCCAAAGAATGAATAACAAAGCATAATTTCACCCTAGCTTACATGTTATATGAGTCGACTGTATATTGACTTGATCCGAGGGTTAATTCCTTGGTTTTTACAAGTAATTCAATACAATTTCTTAGAAATATGGACCATCATACGTCGAAGATTTCAAGGTCAAAGCCACACCGAAGGATCTTGGTAGCGCAAACCACTCATATATTTCTTGACATTTGTGACGCAGAGTTGAGATCCATGAATAACCCATACATGCCATAAAACTTATCAACCAATCATAGTCACCTATTTATATTTTTCACATTTTTTTAAAAAAAACAACATATCTTGCAAACGGTAAATCTTCAAGTTACCATAAAAAAAAAAAAAAAAAAAAAAAAAAAAAAAAAAAAAAAAAAATCGCGAGGAGAACTAAATCATCTTTCTATAGATATGCATTGTTACATACTTTCGACGAATTTTTTTTTTGACGATTTTTTTTTTAAATTTCCGCCCAGAAAAATCATATATGATTCGTAAAAATCACATATGATTTGATTTTTACAAATCACATATGATTCGTAAAAATCACATATAAGTTGATTTTAACGAATCACATATGATTTTTACAAATCATATATGATTTTTCTGAGTGAAAATTTTGAAAAAAAAAAACTCGTCGAAAGTATATAACAATACATGTCTAGAGAAAGATAATTTAATTTTCGTCGCGATAGTATTTTTTTTCGCGTAACGATTTACGGTTTGTGAGATATTTAATTTTTAAGAAAAGGGTGAAAGTTTATTTTTTTTATTTTGATAAAAAAAAAAATTAGTGACTAAAATTGCTTGATTGGTTTTATGATAAAAATTGGTTCTTCACGGATCTTTTGGCTTGTGACGCCAATAACGTAATCTTTTATATAATAAAAGAATTATATTATTTCAGAATTTTTTTGACAAAACAATCTTAGTGGGAAAAAAATTTGTGCCAATAGGAAAGCTCGATTTTGACACATAGGCGAAATCGAGCAATATGATTGGCTAATAAAAAGTCAAAATTGAATTGATTTTGGTCAAACTTTAATACTTGGGTGAAAAATTTGATTGAGGGAAAAAAACACATAAAAATATAGGTGTCAAATTTATAAAAATAAAAACTTAAAAAAGAGGAGGTAATTAATAAAACATTAGTGGTTGAATTTTAAATATATTATATGGAGTTAAGTATAAAATTATAAATTTCCATGTTTTTTTATAACTTTAAATAATAAACAAATAAACTCTTACACTTTATAATATGAACTTTGTTTACAATTACATAAGTATTAGTATTAGTTTGAGACTTTATCTATTAAACTTACAAAATTTTATAAATGTACGAATTAGTTTTAATATACGTTAAATACTTTTAAAATAAATATTAGTTTTAAACTTTTATCTATTAAAATATCTTTTTACTATGTACGTTAAATATAAATAAGAACTCATGTTATCCTATTAAAAAGTTTAATCTATACATACACGGGTATGAATATTAAATACAGTTAAATTATTATTAACGGTAATAAAAGTATTAAATGGTAAGTACGAGTAACTGTGATATGAAAATAAATATACGCGATTGTACTTATAACAACTCATATAATTATTATTCAAAGTTTATATACGGATATCCGGAAAAACATTTTTGAAAAGCTTTACGGAGTATATTTTAACTTCATCAACGCTCATTATGTGCTACTAAACTCGCACATTTTATACATGATATCAATAGTTAAAGTTAAACAACAACATCAACTTCAACATTAACATCTATGTCAGCCAAACAAATTTAAATCTTTATCCAATAAAATTTTTACAAAATATTAACTGATATTAAATTATTAATACATAATGAAAAACTCATGCATACTTATTAGTTGTACTTATATCACAATTTTCACGGTTAAATTATATGTCCATATAGTAAACAAAAATTATAAAATAAATTTGGTTTATATGTAAACCCATGTGATTAAAGAACCTTTAACCCAATAACATTATAAGGAGACACGCTAAAGAATTCAATACAAGGTCGATGCCACGGTTATATTTACAATTTCTGCTAACTATTTTTTTTATTTTCGCACATGTTGATGCTCAAACTTTTTAAAATATACATAAAATTTTCTATTTTCATACAATAATATTATATAATAAAATTTGTCATCTACGATTTCTTTCGTTCACATGTATATTTTTCTAAAATAACAAAAGAAAAATTTCTTTTATGCTGAGCCATATATTTGTTATCCAAATCATTATCAGCAAACCGAGTTTTCATGAATAAATAATTGAAGCCAATTCAAACTTTAGTTTCAAATACAAATTAAATTGTGTGGAAACCTACCACCCACTTTCAATTATTAAAGGAATTTTTTTTTTTTTTTTTTTTTTTTTTTGAACGGCAAGTGGTGTATTCGATGGAGCTTCGACTAGACCCTGGGCCAGCCTGTACTGATCACCCATTCCTCCTGGATCGGGGATCTCCCCAGGAAGGAACCCCCACATGTGGTAAATATGGGTCCGATGGGACTCGAACCCTCAACCTCCACATGACCTCCGCACTAGCTCCCCCAATTTTCACCAACTGAGCTAGGCATCATTGGTATATAGGAATGTTTTAATAGGCAATCAGCAAACCGAGCTTAACATGTTCTTTTGTTCCACACAACTGTGAATATATATGTTTTCATTGGTTAGTACAAAAATAAGTTTAACAATTTCTATTTTAGGAAAGGGTTTTGTTAATGTTAATTATTGCTTAGCTCGGTTTAGCAATAAAATAAGTATATTTTATACAGTTAAAATTAGTTTTAAACGTTACAGTAATATATATATGATGACTAATCCAAGCCCCGATACCTGATATATGGCATAGCGGAAAAAGATGGTTAATTGGGTATTTTCACATACAGTAATAACTTGGGGTCGAAGACTACTCAGATAAATATTACTCCGTATTAGGTAAACAAACTAAAGTCAACCAAATTTTCCGTTAATGGGCGGCCTTGGGTAAAGGTTGTAACTTAATTGTAAGCAAAGTAGACTATTTAGATACTTAGATTGTTACTAATGTTTAATACGTAGACATATAGTGTGTCATCATCATGCATGCATCTTGATATAAATATAGTTTAAACAATTGAGAAATTTGACAATTCTTGCGAAAAAATAGCAATTCGAGGCATGTTGTTTAAAGAAATTCGAGGTTTTTTCCGAAATTATACTCAAAAATTAAACATTTAAACTCTTGTGCCCCGTTCCGTCATTTCATGCGTTATGTTTTAGGATACTAGCTCTTTACAATACTAGATATTTTTTCACTTGTATTTGGACGACAAATATTCTTAAAACGAGAATCAAGAAGATCTAGCATATTCAATGATTCCGGAAACACACTTTAAAAAACAATCAGAAAACCAACATCTAAATATATATAAGACCCAAAAATTCTTTACACCTTACAATTCATGATAGAAAACTTTACTTTGAAGAAAATTTTATTTTAAATGTTTTATTAAATCTTCATTTGATGTGTTTAAAAAAAATCTTTATTTGATGTTTCCATTATACAGTAACACGTAAATTTCCAAATAATTGACTTGGTCTTTCCTCACAAGAGAAAAAACACTCCTCATTCAAAAGCCCTTAATACCATATGCTACTAATATCCTCATCTCCCATATCACTCATACATTACCTAATTCATAATGGTTATCATCACAGCAGAAGCTTCTTCATCAACTAGTAATCATATATATGATGTATTTTTGAGTTTTCGCGGTGCTGACACTCGTAATAATTTCACCAATCACCTCCACAAAGCCCTTGAGGATGCTAATATCAAAACATTTCTGGACGATAGTGAGATCGAAACTGGTCTATATCTAAAACCGGAGTTAGAGAGTGCCATTAGAGCATCGAGAGCTTCTATAATTGTGTTGTCAAAGAATTACGCTTCTTCCACTTGGTGCCTTAATGAGCTGGTGCTGATCCTCGAACAACATAGGATGTTCAACCAAATTGTTATCCCCATATTCTATCATGTCGAGCCCACCGCTGTCAGGAATTTAACAGGCAGCTTTAAAGTTGGAATGGACAAGCATAGAAAGAAAATGGATGAAGAGCCGAATAAGGAGATTAAAAGTGTATGGGCTCAAAAGATCGACATATGGGAGAAAACACTTGCACAATTTTCTAATTTAAAAGGGAAAGAACCAAAGGACCGGTATCTAACTTCTTTCTTACTTGTATTTTATCATATGAAATATATAAAACTTCATCTCTTTTTCTATATACTTGTCCAACAGTTTGTTGAGCGCTTTTATTAACTACTTGGTTCATACTTAATTCTTGAAGTTTCAACTTAATTAATTGTCCTATAACTATGTTCTGGTTTCTATCCCCTGTATATTTTGTGAAATAAGCTAGAATTTTTCATTGCATCTAACTGATAACCAACCAAGTTCATGATGCTTGAACCAAATATGTAGAGCTACATAATTTGCTATAATTTGAATATCCCGTGGTATCTTTTCAGTGTTTAACGTAATTTTTAAAGTAACAGAATAGTATGTTACAGTATAATTTTATTTTTGTGGGTAAGGGTATACTATAATTTACATAACAGAAATACCAAAAATTGGTTTGTTGGATGAATAATTTGTATTATGTAGTTCTCACTGAAATCAATTTTTCAGGCTAGAGACGGAGTTTATCGAAGATATTGTTACCGACATCTATCATCAATTAGGTGTACCCCTAAGGAGTATTCTGTCACAAGACCCAAAACTAATTGGGATAGATGATTCCATTAAGTTCCTTAGTTCATGGCTCAAAGATAGATCTCAGCATACCACTGATATTCTCACTATATTGGGTATGGGTGGGATCGGGAAGACATCTTTGGCCAAACATGTCTATAAGTTACACTGTGGTGAATTCAACCGAAGCAGCTTTGTTGAAAATATAAGTAGGCGATGTGTGGAACAATCTAATGGATTGCTTGATGTACAAAAACAGCTTTGTGATGACATTTCGAAAGCAAGTTTAAATCCCGTTCATGATGTTTCTGTGTACACCTCTACAATTGAGAACGCACTATCCCGTAAAAAAGTGTTTATAGTTCTTGATGATATTGATAGTCTTGACCAGTTGGATGTGTTACTTGGTAACAAAGGTTTTTATCCAGGAAGCAAAATAATAATAACAACCAAAGACGCGTCGTTAACACAGAGATGTGAACTATTCAACTCGCAAGTTCAACCCAAGCATAAAACACACTTACTAAAAAGTTTATATGAGAGTGCATCACTAGAGCTTGTATGTCTTCATGCATTTAAGTGTGGAGATCCCAAACAAGGCTACAAAGAGGTCTCAGATAAGATAGTGAAGTACTGTCAAGGACATCCATTGGCTCTTAAAGTTTTGGGCAGATCTTTACATAATCGAGATGTAGCTTATTGGGAGGATTTGATAGAAAAGCTAAATGAAGAAACTGATTCTCGGATAAATAAGGTCTTGAGAATGAGCTTTGACTCTTTGCCATCTCAAAAGGATAAAGAATTGTTTAAGCATATTGCTTGTTTTTTTGTTGGAATGGATAGAGATATTACTGAAACAATATTAAAAGCATGTAATATAAACGCAAGATCTGGGATCACTCATCTCATTGACAGATGCCTTCTCCATATCGATTGGAATAACGTGTTGAGTATGCATTCACTGATTCAAGAAATGGGAAGAGATGCGGTACGTCAAGAGTCACCTGACAAACCATGGAAGCGTAGCCGATTATGGTGTCATGAGGAGTCATTCAAAGTTCTGAAACAAAAAAAGGTAAGAGGCGTGATATTAGCAATACTTGATGTTTCCAACTATTTTGCATTCTTAATATACATGTAAATAATACATTTGTATATGGTCCTTTCTTCATAGGGTAAGGGAAATCTACTAGGCCTGAGCCTTGATATGCGGATGCTTGAGAAAGAGAAGTTGCGAGGATCAAGTGAACTTAAAACAGCTGCATTTAGTAATATGGGTAGTCTAATGATACTACATCTCGATTACGTGCAAATCATTGGGACTTATGAGAACTTTCCAGAAGAATTGAGATGGTTGCGTATGTGTGGGTTTCCTTTAAAGTCTATACCGTCAGAGTTGCCAATGAAGAATCTAGTTGCTCTTGACATGTCTTATAGCAAAATTGAATATTTTGATATGTCTTGCAGCAATATTGGATCTCTTGATATATCTTGTAGTAGCCTGCAACGACCTGAGAAGAGACAAAAGGTCAGAAATTTGAATGATCTATTCCAATTATTATTATTCATCCATGCATGTTCTTTTACTGCAATTCACCAACTATTATACCATTTCAACAGTTGACCGGATCGTTCTCAAAGGCAGAAAGATTGCTTGGATCCTTGAAAATTCTTGATCTGAGTTTCAGTGAACGGCTTCGTGGTGTCGGTGGCTTTTGTGAACTCCCTTCACTTGAGAGTTTATTTCTTAGAAATTGCATGAGTTTGGTTGAAGTCAGTGAATCAATTGACCATTGTGATGAGCTTGTTTTCATTGATCTCAGTAACTGCAAAGAGTTGATAAGAATGCTTCCAAGAATGTTAGCCAAGTTAAAGAAGGTCGAAAAGCTGGTACTAGATGGATGTAATATAGGTGAATTTCCCATTGAGGTTGTACCAAGAGATTCGAAGTCCTTGGCGATTAATTTATCGAGCTCGTTAGTAAGGTTGTCACTTGCAAATAATAAGCTGTCCAACGAATCCTTTCCCATGGACTTCAGTTGCCTATCTATGCTGACGTTTTTATGTTTAAATGGTAATCCAATAGTTTCAATGCCCAATTGTGTGAGAAGTCTTCCTAGGCTTGAGACACTTAGTTTGTTTAACTGTAAAATGCTGGTGTCAATCGAACATCCTCCACGTACACTAAAAGAGTTGGGATGCTTGTTTATTAAGAGTGTCAGCGATATTCCGTTCAAATTTAAGTCTTTGATACAGAAAATTGCATTTGATCCAGAAATGTCCCCACTCATGTTAGCGTTGCCTGTGTATGAGTTAGCAGATTCATCCATTGAAATTGAAGGAATGATCAAAATCCAACCTATAGCAGATTTTGATGATACTATCTTATATAGTTTGGGGTGGAGTTACTTAAAGTTCATTAATAAAAGGCGTGTGGAAACACATCGTTATGAAAGAGGAGAAGAGGAATCTCAAACCCAGGTTCCTCTAACTAACTATATGCGTTTATATGAATATGTATACATAGATAATTTATTCTGATTTGTGTTTTGGCAGATGTATTATGAATTTGGAATATTCAGCACAGTTTATGCGGGGGAAGTGATGCCAACGTTGATTAGGCGTATAAGAAAGGGGGCTTCAATTTCATTTACCATTCCATCATCTCCTAAAAAGCTCAGAGGATTGAATTTTTGCTGTGTTCTAACATTTAAAGATGAAGATGGGGATTATAGAAACAGATATCATCACTTGCCGTATATCAGAATTAGGAATATAACAAAGAATCTCACCTGGATATACAAGCATCATATTGACAGTGTCAATGCGGGTGGAGAGAGTTTAACATTCTTAAGCCATTGGATGTTTGGGAAGAATGAGATGGAAGATGGTGACCAAATTACTATTTCCATTAAACATGGTCCGTATGGATCTTCTTATGAGGAGGCATATGGAAGGGGGTGTGGGGTGAGTCTTGTGTATGATGATGAAAAGAATAAAGAATATCATTTGTCAGTGTTGAGTTATTACAAGTCATGGAATCATATCATTGGTGGAGATCTCTCTCCTTTTCAGCTAGAAACAGGGGAATACAACCTAGAACATGGGATCTCTGGCCTTATATTTAAACCTCATCCTTTTATTGCACGCGGTGTCTGTTATAAAGGTAGAACCCATTTACTATATTTTCTAAAAAGTTGTCTGTTGTTTTACTTTTTAGTATTATTATTTTTTATCTCAGAAAAAGAAAGACGCTTTAAAGCTTTCTCCCAGAAGAACTTCACACATGGTCGCGCAATTGAGGTATGTTTTCAGTACCCAGACACTTTTCCATAACACGAACAAAAACCACACATAACCGAATATTTATTCATCATAGCTCTCAATATTGGTAATAGGATGTTACAAAATAGAAGGGATTCCCACTTTGCTATGGATGGACTCGTTACACATCATGGTTTCAAAGGTGTTGCAGCTATTAGCTTTTGTTTGGCGATGGAAAATCTATAATCTCGCAAAGGTTGTGTTTAAGTCCCATTTAGAACATGTGTGAACGTGTATTTATTGTTCAAATAAATATATATTCCCATGTGTGTATTGTTTGATCTACTTGTACTTTATTCTAGATTAGTGATGTTGTCATCATCAAGCGGCTTGGTTGTGCCAATTTCCACCTCAATCGTCACATCAAGTCATTAAAATTTTGTTATGCGGTAGACTCAAGTACATTTTTTTTACACAATTTTTTTGACTTGTCAAGTGTTTGATGGAATGCCTCTTTCACTTCTGCTTTCATTTTTTGTACAACTTCAAGTTCCGAACACACTGTTAGGAGGATCTTATGGATTTTCACTAAACAATTTTCTTTCTGTAACTAAAAACAACCAAACATGCAATCTCGATACCATCTTCCTTTTGTGAATCTGTAGTGTCTATTTTGCCCCTTAAGGACACAATCTTTTCTGTGAGCTCGCTCTCAGTCAACTCAGACTTTAAATAGGTTTATCACAAATGACCTTTTCCACAAGTCTTATATAAGTTCCAAAACAAGGCGTTGATTTTGGATGATATGTCGGGTAATGGTCGTTCTGATATGAACTTAACCAAACTAAGGAAGAATAAATCCTTCAGCCGGATCCAATCAACAAGAGTAACCAAAGATTAAGAATAGTCATTGATGAAAGAAAGGCCATGACAAAAGTGAATTACAGAGAATGAGATTGAGGGAAAAGTGTGTATTCATTTGTGTTTTCACCTCATTACATCATATATTTATAGTACTATATATAGTCATGCATGTACTCAATCCTCCATGTGTAACAACCCACATGGGTGTATCCACAATTTACTAACAAGTTCCTATAGTTCTTTTTTTATAACCATCATACTAGACAACTTATTGAATATATATATATATATATATATATATATATATATATATATATATATATATATATATATATATATATATATATAAACACATAACAATACCCTCCTCTTAAGTTCCTTGTCCCCAAGTTTCAAATGTTGGGTACAGAGTAGATATGACATTAGCAGCTTCTCCGGTAGCATCTTGTACAGTAACCATTCCACAAACATGGCATTGTGCTTCTTTCTAATACTTTGACTAGAAATTTTGTTGGGTATCTCTTATGAGTAGAAGGAAGATTAGCTTCGTGAATCCTTAGGCCAAGATGTTGTTGAAATTATAATATCATGACAATCATATAAACTAAACCAAACACATCAAGAGAGCATATGCGGAAGCGTTATAACAAGATCATATAACATGTAATTAATTAATCAATAATAAATAGTAAACATACATTTGTGATTTTAGCCCGAACAAGAATCAAGTAATGCAATTCTTCAACTTATGAACCCTAATTAGGGTTTATGTGGATTATAAGAATTACCCCTTACCTCTTTTGTAATTCAATCCAAGAATCAAACAATAGTGTGTTTGAATCATGTTCTTGTACACACGTACTAATTCAAGTAAAAGTTTATGCAAGTAAATTAAACACAAAACCTTTTAGCTTTAAGAAAATCGAATCCCTTGGAAGGGATTGTGGTTGGATCGATTTTAGTGACAAGAGAAGGAGAAGAAAAACACCAAGATGTGTGTGTACAAGTTATGAGAAAACAATAACCCATGAGGTGTTTATATACTTGATGAAACTTGGAGCTCAAGGCACAAAGGAGGTGGAACTCCTTCTAGAACTTTCTTGACCTTCCAATTATTCACAAGTATTACTTTCCTAATCTTCGTCTAACGGTCGTTCGTCTTTTCCGTTAAATACTAATGGTCGTTACTAGTTTTGTGTTTATTAATAATTATATATAACATTTATAAATAATTATTCTTTTACTCTTCATACGTAAAGTGTGCAATCCCACGATCTCGAGTTCGATCCTAACATACGACTACTAAAATAATGTCCATAATCTAACAGCTCCCACTTGGACATATTTTAATAGTGTAATCACATCGGTTAGCGTCTTGCAACACGCCGATGCCTCTAGTACGATCTCGAGTAAGGCTCCTGGAAAAACCTTTTAATGATTTCTCATTATTATTATCCTTTTGTTTCTAATACCACGTTAATAAGGATATGGATTAAAGTCATTCCTTAATTAACTATTCTGTTTCTCGTTGTTTATGATTGATCAAGATTACCAAATCTTCTGAACATATTCAGGGGAGATCTTGGGTGCGGCCGCACATACATCTTACCAACCCTACGAGGGGCCCAGCAGTATTAAACTCCAAAAATAAATTTGAAGGAACAAATTCTATCTTGACTACAAGCAAAACCCACAAACTTTGTAACACTTCCGAAAACAACCCTTATGACTACCAGTTGCGTATAGCGTTAAGTTGTTCCACAAAAATGTACTACATTCATGACACTTATCTTGCATCTCAAGTTTGAGGATAACTTCTCATGATTTACTTAATGACATGATCCATAAAGTAACATCATGTAGTTGGGATAAGTCCTATATTCGGTAACATTGAATATCATCTGAAATGGCATGACTACGCATCAATATACTTTAAGTATATTATACCAACCTTCAGATTTGTCTTGATTTAATAATATTCCCATATTATTAACTGACAACGGACAATTTAGAATAACATTTATTCATGGATTAAACATACAAATATAGGATACAATATATTATAATTTAAACATACCATGTATTTTATTATAATAATTGTTTAATATCCCTTATCCAAATACTGAATAGATCAATGCATGATAACTCTTGTTGATGAATTATATCTCAAGTAATGACATTCATACTTGTTGACAAGACATATATCATCCAACTTTGATCTATCAGAATTTTAAGAATACTTATTTCAATAATTCAACTATTGAAATTCTTATATGTGCATACTCAACTATTTTGATAATGTCATATTTCATAAAATGTGTGACATCCTTAACCACCAATTTATGATAATCAAACTTCCAAACATTTTAAAGTTTAAAGTATTCTTATTTTCTTAATGTATAATGCAACTATGCTTTTAGTAAGCATAACTAGTAATTGCCAAGGATGAAATCCTTACCATAACTAGTATTGAGTGTCGTCTCAATTTCATTATCATCATTGTATAAAAACAACAATATGCTATTAAAACTTCCCGTAAACCTTAATATCTATTGTGTAATGTTTTATGCCCTTCAAACTTTCAAGTTTGTTGGATATGACAATTTTCACAACAATTGAAAAATTGTTCATCTATAGAATTTGGAAGCTGTTCCAGATTTAGGATGTGATTCTATAATCAAACATATTCATTTAGAATATTACACAAGTTATCTAATAACTTTTTAATTAGATATTAATATTGCCTAATCATCTTGTAATCAAGCATGATACAACAAAACATGATGTTCATGAAAAATCTTTAAATCACACTTAGATTTTATTCATGTTATGCATATCCCTTTAGACTTTCTAAATGATATATCATGTTATATTAGATTCATTTACCGCTCATGTTTCAACAATAAACATTCATTCCAAGGTTGTATGTCTTATTTCCTAAATCTTACAAGTAAAGTTTCATTCCAAACTAAGAGTTAACTTTTAACTTATATGGAATGTTACTTTTATATTCGCCACAACATATATGATTTAAGAAATTAAACATAATACTCCCACTAGCTTTTAGGAATACTTAGAAATTATCTTATTTCAATTATAAATCAAAATATGAATTTAATAATTAAACATAAGAGTAATCTTCTAGATGCATGCATTTATCCATCCATTGATTATTGCACTTCGTACACTTCCAAAGATTTATTTGAATTCATAAACTCCTTTTGATTACTTATCGTCCTCGCTCAAGTAATCACTCAAGAAAGAGTTTTGATATTCCATTGTCAATTTCATAAATATGACAATCATAATCTTTATATATTTAATGTATTTAGAAAAGAATATTCAATAACAGTTAATCGCTTAAATGTGATTAATAATCTTGTCATAAAACATGCATTAAATACGTGCACAATATTGTTCATATGATTTCTATACAAAGATTTAAACCACAAGGGTTACCTAATCTTTGAAGAAACTCATCTTCATTTTCTAGTCTAACTATTAAGATAAACCACATTTCTAAAATTGATTATCTTTATGGACAACATCTTAATCATTCATATCATGTATACTTTACTCAATTACATATTTGGTAATATATCATAATGATTACCAGGTTTACAATAATCCTGTAAATCATAGCTCTCAGCATATTAATCAAATATCTGAGATATTCTGCTATTCTATGAATGATAATTCATCATCTTGAGATTTAACATTTAAATGTCAAACTTTATTATCATGTTGAGATTTAACATTCAAATGTCAAACTTCATCATGATATTTACTAGTGTATTTTAGAAGATTATGTATCTTGTAATTTTATCTTTTAAAGATCAAAACTCCCACTTGCTTTTAGCAATTTAAAGACTATCTTTAAATACTTAGCAAATAAAGCAACAATACAATATTCTCTTTTGGGATATTACAAATACATATTGACAGTTCCTGACTTTACTTTGTTAATAACCTCTTCATAAGCAGTTAAACAAATTTAGAACTTCAATTTAAGACTTAATGAGATTCATCACATTCCATCATATGATAATATCTTATTAATCTTCTAGGTTGGAGTTTTATTAAATATGTCCAAGCCATACTCAATATTTTAACCTTGATAACTTTTGGAAGAAAAGAAATCATAGTCATCTTTAATTAAACAATTTAATAAGAGTTTGATTTTCCTAATTGAATATACCATAAACATTTGGTATTTCATTAGTATCAATATTGCAAGACAATCTAACAATATTTAAGATAACCATATTCGTTTTGACTTGTCTATTTACCAACTAATACATTTTAATGGTATAATAATTTTAAAGTCAATTACATGCTTTATAACACAAGTACTTTTTACAAAGTCACTTCATGTCCATGTCTTTACAAGAAAACATAAACTGTTATAATCTCACTATACGTTATAAGTCATTTAATGACTTCATGTATATGTCTTAATTAAAAAAACATAACAAGATAACGTCTTACTTTATTATAAGTCTTGTAACAATTAAAAGACTTTATGTTTATATCTTTACAATGAAACATATACATGTTTAACTAAAGTAATTATGAACACCATCTTTTAGTTTCAATCTTAATTTCAAGTTAATTTATTTTTTCATTTATTTATGTCATTCTAAGAACACATAAATATTCAGATTGAAGTAGCATTAGATTACTTAATTAATTTATGTCATTCCATGAATTCATAAATATACTAATTAAAGTAGTCTTGATATTATATTGACACATGTTCTAATAGGTATCTAATTTAGAAACTGCAAATTATCATAGTTCAATTACATCAGTTGATCTGCTAGTAATGAAAATATGAAATTCACCTTGTTGTTGCAATCTAGCTAAGCTCTCACATAACATAAATTGTAACACCAAGTGTTTCTTGAATTAGATTAGTATAATTCATATTAGAACATTATTCTCTTACCTTGCAGTCAAGAGAATCCATTAAATATTTATGAGTTGTTTCTTGCACACATTAAATATAACATTTTTCCCACTTGTGCATGGAACAACCTCATATAGTTGATAAACAACACGCCATGCATTTGTTTATGTGATCAATATGATTGTGTCATAGATTTTAGCATAACAAGTAGTTATAGAACAACAATGTCTAGTAAGGAAACATACAAGACTCTCCTTAAAAGTATGAGTGTCTACACTTAGAAAGTAATTATCTTTAGCTACCAAGATGTCAAAGCTTGTAACTACCACTGAATTAAAGATCATTACAATAATTCCTTATTCAGTAAAAAGTACACAATACTCCCACTGAATTTGACAACATTGTAAATGTTTCATATCCAGTGAAAGAAAATAGTGTGCTTTTAACTTTCCTACACTTTTGAATGTCCATATGTAAAAATTACTTATGTACTAAATAGTGTATTCTACTACGTAAATGATGGACTATCCACCAAATGCAATTAACTTGAAAAATTGGGCATGCAATTTCTTCCTTAATAGGTCTAACATCCTACAATGTATGTAGCACCTTTTAAATAGTCAAAACAACTAGTTTTTCTTTAAACATTTTGCGGTAATTAGTCTAGCTTCTAATTATAATAACTCATAAAATGTCATGCATAATTTTCTGTTAACCAAATATCATATTTGTTACTAAGAATTTAATCACCGAATGAGGATGATGAAATCCTTATGGAAAATATGCGCAATTTTCTTAACTATTAAAAAATTTGCTATGAGTTAAATTAGGATTTAGACATATCTAATATTCCTATTATCCTTTCTCATTCATGAAAAGGAATAGGATTGTGTCTCACTCTTCTTTCATAGAAAGGAGACTTCCTTTGTCTTTTAAGTAAATTATTCTTAATCAAACATTTGTTTGAAAACAGAACGAGATCAATTTACCAAAGCCCAAAGTGCGTTTACGGTTTGCATTAATACCTTAAAACGAATTACAAAATTCAATTTCAGTATTTTTTATAATTAGATCTTTAAGAAAATAAAATACCCATTGGTAAATATATTCATATAAACCATAATATTTTCTTAAAGCTAGGATCCAAATTGACATAGTACCATTACATCAGTTGATCTGCTAGTAACGATAGTATTCAACAAGGTAATTGTCGAACAATAATTGCCAATATCATATTGCAATTCCTAGATTTATGGGATTTACAATCACAAAACTTTTGTAATGTAAGCATGTTTGATCCCCATCCTAATTCCTTGAGTCCAAGATCTCACTTCCTACTCAATTTAAGTCGTCTAACTTAAAAACTGCAAACTCATAAATCTATCACATCAGTTGATCTGCTAGCAATGAATTTATGAAATTTACCTCTCCATTGCAATCTCGCCAAGTTCTCACATGACGTAAATTACAACTTCAAGTGTTCTTAATTAGATGGCATTCGACTTAATTTTATAAGGGTATTAAATTTTGACGTGTAATCAAAATAATGTATGAAGAAGCATGCATACAACTTCATAACATTGGTTTTATAAAACATTTTTATTACCAATTCACTAAGAGTAAAATAACAAAGTTTTGATTGAGGTATCGGGTTCACCAATTAAAGAATTACCAATAATTATCGTCCACTATATCGTACTTTTGCATAAGCCCTAAAGCTTAGTGTTTCGGATGATCATTATGGAATTGTGGTCAATTCACCCTTAAGATGATAGTGTACATGTAATGGTTGTTCGGTAAGTCTAATTTACACACAAACGAGCGTTAAGACAGAATGTTGTCTATCTAAGGCCACAATTTAATGCGAAGCCAACCTTATACCCATCTTATAGTGTGTAAACTTCGGTCGAGCCTAGTTAACCATTACGTACAAAAACATCAATCAACCAATCCTTTAAAATTTAAACTCTTAAAACCAAAACAATTTCGCTATTTATTTAGTCCATATTATTCTTCTATTCAAAAATTACCCTTTTTCGTTTATAAATATGTCTCACATAATAATAAACAAAAAAAACAAGTAAAAAAAAAAAAAAAAAAAAAAAAAAAAAAAAAAAAAACATATACATAATCATAACAATTAAATATGTATAAACATGTAGCCTCATGCAAAATATATTCAATAATCCTATTAATAATCAAACTAGGTGTATAACGCATTTATTCAATTAGGGCTTTCTTCTTCAAAGGAAAAAGAACCACATTCATCGATAAATCGATTGCGTAAGCCAAAACTAAACAAATACCACATAGCACGTAATTGATCACTTAATATTGGAGTCTTTCCCAATTCGACATCTATTAATATATTTACATGTTTCGATATAACTTAACAATTAATACATATATCAAATTTAAACCTTTTAAATTATCACAAAATAAAATCCATGCAAACATGCACTTTTCATGGATTATGCTTAACAATTAACATTTTGCACCAAGATCGTTTACTAAAACGCATAACCAATTACATGACAACCTAGGGTTTCTAATCATATTAAAAAATTCAAAAACAAAACCCTAATAGGTCAATCGACCTAATAAAAAAAATTAGGGTTAGGAATCGAAAAACCCTAAAAAACATGTAATAAAATGAATCAAAATTCAATTTTAATGCGTTTCGATAATTAATTACACATTATAACGGCTCTAGATGCCACTGTTGGAATTATAATATCATGACAATCATATAAACTAAACCAAATACATCAAGAGAGCATATGCGGAAGCGTTATAACAAGATTATATAACATGTAATTAATTAATCAATAATAAATAGTAAACATACCTTTGTGATTCTAGCCCGAACAAGAATCAAGTAATGCAATTCTTCAACTTATGAACCCTAATTAGGGTTTATGTGGATTATAAGAATTACTCCTTACCTTTTTTGTAATTCAATCCAAGAATCAAATAATAGTGTGTTTGAATCGTGTTCTTGTACAAACGTACTAATTCAAGTAAAAGTTTATGCAAGTAAATTAAACACAAAACCTTTTAGCTTTAAGAAAATCGAATCCCTTGGAAGGGATTGTGGTTGGATCGATTTTAGTGACAAGAGAAGGAGAAGAAAAACACTAAGATGTGTGTGTACTAGTTATGAGAAAACAATAACCCATGAGGTGTTTATATACTTGATGAAACTTGGAGCTCAAGGCACAAAGGAGGTGGAACTCCTTCTAGAACTTTCTTGACCTTCCAATTATTCACAAGTATTACTTTCCTAATCTTCGTCTAACGGTCGTTAGTCTCTTCCGTTAAATACTAACGGTCGTTACTAGTTTTGTGTTTATTAATAATTATATATAACATTTATAAATAATTATTCTTTTACTCTTCATACGTAAAGTGTGTAATCCCACGATCTCGAGTTCGATCCTAACATACGACTACTAAAATAATGTCCATAATCTAACAGATGTATCTTCAATAATGAGACATGGAATGTGGGGTGGATGGGAGTGTTAACTTAAGAGTGTAAGCAACTTCTCCAACCTTAGCAATAACCTGGAAGGGACCATAATGCTTAGCTGCCAGTTTTTATTTGCCTTGAATTCCTCTAAAGCTTTCCTGTAAGGTTGAAGTTTAAGATAACTTATACCCACTTCAACAGTTGACATCATGCTTAAATGCTGGAAGGTTGCTTGGACCCTTGAAGATTCTTAAATTGAGTCGCTGCTATTAACTTTCGTAGTCTTGGTGGCTTTCATGAACTCCCTTTACTCGAAATGTTATTTCTTAAGAATTGCATGAATTTGACTAATGTGCTTGAATCAATTCTGAATTGTGATGAACTTATCCTCATTGATCTCACTTACTACAAAGTGTTTAGAAAGTTTATAGGAACTTTAGCCAATTTAAAGAAAGTCAAAACACTAATACTCCATGGATGCAGTCTTGGTGAATGTTCACCCAATATAAGGGATATGGATTCGCGTAGAATTCACAATGCTACTAAAAATGGCATACCAAGAGATACGAAATCCTTGGCGATTTACTTACCAAGCTCGATAGTTATCTTGTCGCTTGCATATAATAAGTTGTCCATCGAATCCTTTCCCATGGACTTAAGTTTCCTATCCATGTTGAAAGATTTGTATTTAGATGGTAATCCATTAATTTCAATGCCTAATTGTTTGAGAAGCCTTCCCAGGCTTGAGTTATGTGTGACTGTGAAACACTGATGTCAATCCAACATCCTCCACTTACACTGAGATTGTTGTCCTACAACTTTTACATCAGTTCCGCACAACTTTGTGAGACTTTGCTACGGAAAATTGCATTTGATCCAGAAAAGTCAACGCTAGATATATTAGAAGATTTGTATTCATTAGCAACTTCATCGATTGAATTTGAAGGCATGATCAAAATCCAACCTATGGCAGGTGTTGAGGAAACTATATTGCGTAGTTTGGGGTGGAGTAATTTAGAGTTCATAAACACAAAGGGTGTGAAACATATGATCTTCATAGAGGACCAGAAGGATCTCAAACGCAAGTTTCCTCTAATTATGTGTTTGTGTGAATATATATGCATATATAATTTCTTATGATCAATTAAGATTGTATTTGGCAGATGTGTTATGAATATGGAATATTCAGCCATGTATTTGCACATTTGATCTTGTTATATATTGTGTATCCAATGAATGTTTCTTTTTTTCACACAACATGAAGTGCTGCAAATTCAAGGGTTGACCAAAATGTTGAAGAGAAACTAGTCATTTTTGTTCTATAAATCATCATGAGAAAAACTTTGTATCTTTGGGGCAGTAGAAGATTAGATATGTGCATTGTGTGAAAGTAGAAGTTTTAATTGTATTTGTTTAGGGTTATACGTCAATGGCCAACACTTATTGGTTGAAAGTATTGTGCACAACCATGTGAAAGTGACATTTTGTGTGAAACCTATGCAAATAAACTGCTAACGCTTGTGGGTTTGATCTACTTATTAGCCCTGTCATTTTGGCAGCATCAAACACCTTATAAAGAAAATGAAACATTTCCAGTGATATAGGTTAGTCGCACAGCCAAACCACAACAGAGTGCAAAGCACTTGGATACACTTTGTTGCAGAAGCAAACATTATTTTGTCGTCTTGCTAAATTTAGACTACAACCTATACAGTTTCTATATTTATCAGTAAGTTGGTGATCTATATTATGACTCGACAATGATGTAAAAACCTATACATGCGATCTTAATCAGGTTGTTCTTTGCATACAAGTCAAAACCAAGATGAACAACTCTTTTAAGCCCTCTGGTGAACGAAATTACATACTTAACAGAAATGGTCCCTCCACTCAAACGAGCAATTTTAAGGGTAGGTAGACGTGCTGATATAAAGATTGTAATAAACAACCCAAGTCTTGTTTGAAAGTTAAAGACAAAGATTTACACGTTAAAAGGCACCATTGTGCATTAAGATTGGTATACCACAAAACGCAAAATTAAACCAATGAAGTTTATGAGCATTTTTTTTTTCATTTCTACGAGTCAAAAGTAATTGGCCATATACATCATCTTCACAAATCATTAGGTTACAAAGAACAAAAGATGTGTCTTATTACAGGGTAGGTGAAATGATTCGTGAAGAGCTACACTTAGAGTTCAAGTACCTTCATTCGGTTTTGGGATCCTCTTATATTCATAGTTGTTTATGTCAACACTCTGCTGCAAAGCCTGTAACCAAACAAACTCAGTGTTGTTACATATAATTAAAACATTTTTTGTTAAATTTTATGTTTTTTGCAAAATAGTGTTGTTACATATAATTAAAAAAAATAAAAACAAATAAATAAATAAATAATAAAAGTAAAAATTAAAAATCTATTGCCTAAAGCATTTTAGGTGGTTGCATGCATTAAAATACGCTTTGGACTGCTTTTGACCCATTTACATATTCCAATTCAACTTTTTTTTTTTTTAATTGGCCCATTTACCCGTCAAAGGCAACACAACCCGTTCTTTAGTAAATGGGTCGAATTAGACACCGCATACCAAGAAATGAGTTTTTAGAATCTGACCTTTAATTCTTCTTCCAGAGACAAGTTTTTGGGTTTGTAAGCTTCAATGGGTCCTGTTCTTGAAAGGGCTTTCTTTGTTTCCAGGATTTCCCACTCTTGATCATCTTTTACCTTAGCTATATCCTTACCGAAGTACAAAACTTGACATCAGAAATATGGAAAAATATGGAGAGGAAAACTAGAAACAAACTGAAGTTGACACTATCCCTCGCACAACAAAACTGTTACTAGCAGACACCCCTTTGAATCAATTGTATGATGAAATACGCAACCATTCTGATTTAGTAAATGAGTTAAAGATCACTCACCTGCCCTGCAAAAGATGACCAAGCCCAAGTGCTCCAAAAACGGTGAGTGAAATCATAGGTAGCCCATATCTGATAAATGGCCCTTTTCTTCCCCACCTTTTGAACCCTGAAGCTTTATTCTGCATTTTAGGTTGTTCCATTGTCCTTCCAACTGTCGTCATCCTTAAACACCACAATTTGACATTTACTGTATTTGCAACATGCAACAACATCACCTATTTGTTTTATTTTTTAATTGCAGTCATAAAATTCAATATTTTTTATTACTTACACAAATCAATTGCAGTACCAATTACTACGCTGTAATAATCAATGTAAAGCACTTACTAGTCTTCTAGTCCATAAGTATGCCAAGACACCTAATAAGCTGTTTGAGTCTTCATAATTTGAAACCGATTTAATAGCTTATAGTAACTAACTCTAAAGACTCGGTCTCGTTATTGAATCGAATGATTGACGAGGTATAACCATTTGGGTCTTAGTTTTATGTTGAACTCTAACACACCAATCAAATGTCCTTTCTTGTGACTTCCTTGTGTTTTAGTGACTTGTTCTCATTCTCATTCATCGTTTGTTTGTCTTGTATTTCTTAGTATTAAGAAAGTAATCCAGTTTATAAATATGATGATCTAGTTAATCCAGTTTACTGACATATTGGAAGGGTGTTTGGATTAGCTTATTTTCCGGGAAACTGGAAAAGCTCGTAACGTCAATCTTTTTGGCTGATTACCTTATCAACTTGAGCTTATGGCTTATTCAAGTCCATAAAGTCACCTTCAAGAGCTAAAAAAAGTCGGCTTCTGAGCTTTTCCTAAATTTAAATAACCCCTACTAAGCTAATCCAAACACTATTTTCACACGCACTAAATTTTTTAGCAAAAGCATGCCAGAAAAAGAAAAGGCAAACCCAAACAACACCCTATGGCACTAATAAGTTATAGTTGTACACATTCAAAATTTGAGATTTTAAATTAAAAAATGCTGCTAATGAGAAAAAAAACGTAAATAATTAGTGGTGATTTATGTACCTTTTGAAAGATAACGGAGCGGAGATCGCGACGGTTTGTGGTGGAAATGCGACGGTGTTAACAGTCAAATTTTCCGATTTGTGATTATTATGCAACTTTTACATTTTCCCTTCATCTTTTGCTTTTTAGCTATTTTTGGTCCTCAAATCATCTTTCTCTGAACCAATTTCACCGCAACATTATCTACCGATGGTCAAATGAGAAATTCTTAACCTGAAATTTGATCGGTAGTTTTTATGCATAGTTTTATTTATTTATTTATACAATACGAGGCTTGGAATTGTGATTTTCATGATTTCTTACCGTAACTGTCATATAATTGTTTAAATATATTTTTTTTTTTTTGGAAAAAATGTTAAAGTAAGTTTTATATTTTTTAGCTGAAAATAAATCAGTAACCAAAGACTGTACTATAAAATGGGTTATGTACCAACTTGTATAACAAAGCATAATTTCTCCCTAGCCATGTTATATGAGTCGATTGTATTGACTTTATCTGAGGGTTAATTCCTTGGTTTTACAAGTAATTCAATACAATTTCTTAGAAATTTGGACCATCATACGTCGAAGATTTCAAGGGCAAACCACTCGTATTTCTTGACATTTGTGACGACAATAAAGAAATATCTCAAAGATGAATACTTTCATTAATAACTCATGTGGCCCAATTAGTCACATCTACGATTTATTTCGTTCACATGTATATTTTTCTAAAATAACAAAAGAAATAATTTCTTTTATGCTGAGCCATATATTTGCTATCCAAATCATTATCAGCAAACCGAGTTTTCATGAATAAATAATTGAAGCCAATTCAAACTTTAGTTTGAAACGAGCGGGGAATCCCGCGCATTGCTGCGGTGTAGGATTCGACACCCTACAACCTGATTTACTAGAGCGGATTACTTCGATTGTAGAAGAAGACACACACACAAACAGTTTATGTCGACAGAAAAGTAAAAAATGATGCACAAGGTAATTACCCTTAACCGATTATTAGATTAAGTATTGAAAGAATGCGTACAAACCCCTCCCCCCCCCCCCCCCTCTCACCTCCTTTTATAGAGCTGAGGGGGAAGGTAAAACCGACTCCAATATGGACTCATAGTCGGCTGTTACAATGACACGGGTTGGGCTTGGGACACAAGCCAACCAAACCGACTCCTACTTGACTAAGATAAGTTTAAGCTTAACACTCTAACCCCTAGACTTAGTTATAAGCTAATATGAAGACTAATTACATAACAATTTCCACCTTAGGCTTCATATTAGCCTATACCGACCTTCAACAACTCCAAGCAATGTTGTAACTTCCGTCTAGGTACTACCTTCGTCAAGGCATCTGCAACATTGTGTTCAGTACCCACCTTCAGAACTTCAACCGTCTTTGCTTCCAAGACCTCTCTGATAAAGTGATAACGCACATTGATGTGCTTAGTCCTTTCATGAAAAGCATGATTCCGCGATAAGTGAATCGCGCCCTGATTATCACAATTAACTGCCACAGTGTTAAGCTCCACGCCCAACTCTTCCAAGAGTCCCCTTAGCCAAATAGCTTCCTTCACAGCCTCCGTAAGGGCCATATACTCCGCCTCCGTAGTTGAAAGAGCCACCACGTGTTGTAGCATTGCCTTCCAGCTTACAACACATCCCTGTACTAAAAACGTGTAACCTGTGATTAACCTACCTTTATCCGGATCCTTTGCGTAGTCTGAATCAACAAAACCTGTTACGTCCACATGGTTGCTACGATCTGTCCCTTACACCAAACCCACGTTTGCAGTACCCCACAAATATTTCAAATTCCACTACACTTACCGCATATGCTATGTCTGGCCTTGTGCATACCATCAAGTACATTAAGCTCCCAACCGCATTTGCATATGGAACCCTACTCATCCTTTCAACATCACAATCCCTAACCGGACAATCCTTCAATGACAGCTTGAAGTGCCCACCCAATGGCATCTTAACCGATTTCCCATTGTCTATTCTATAATTATTTAAAATCTTAGAAATGTACCCGGATTGTGACACCCTCAGAATCTTTCGACTCCGATCCCTGATGGTCTCCATACCAAGAATCTTCTTTGCTTCCCCGAGCTCTTTCATGTCAAACTCCTTTTAAGCAAAGACTTGATAGACCCAATCTCAGCCTTGCTTTTACAAGCAATCAGCATATCGCCTACATATAACAGTAGATAGATATACTCACCTGGTGCATAACTCCTGTAATATACGCAGCTGTCGTAACTGCTACGCTTGAACCCGTTGCTCAGCATGTACTCATCAAACCTCTTATACCATTGCCTAGGTGACTGCTTCAAACCATAAAGGGATTTCTTTAACAAACATACCTTGTTACCTTGTTCATATCCCGGTGGTTGCCTCATGTAGATCACTTCTTCAAGATTCCCATGTAAAAATTCCATCTTTACATCAAGCTGCTCTAGCTCATAATCTCTACACGCAGTCAATGCAAGTATAACCCGAATAGATGTGTGTCGAACTACCGGCGAAAATACTTCATTATAGTCAATACCTGCCCTTTGAGTGAATCCACGAGCCACCAACCTCGCCTTGTGCCTAGGCTTTTGAACACCTTCAATCCCTTCCTTTATCTTGAACAACCATTTGCAACTCACCAGCTTTTGCCCAGCTGGATGATCCACTAACTCATAGGTCTCATTCTTCTTCAGAGAATCCATCTCTTCATCCATAGCAGCTTTCCACTTAGATCTATCTTTACAAGCAACTGCCTCCTGGTATGTCAATGGTTCATGAGTATCTTCTTCCTCTGCTGCAGCAAACGCGTAAGCAGCCATATTACTTTCATTTCGAAACCTCAAAGGTTTCGTTCTTGTCCTTGGCTCTCTATCCCGAACCAACTGATAATCTGTGAGATCCGGTGTTTGATCATGATCCTGATCCCCTGCATCTTCATCATCGCCATCTTCCTGACCATCAATCAGATCTTCCTCAAGCGAATGATTATTTAACCTCTGCAGTTCCACCTCAACATGTAATTCCTCAACAGACGTATCAGTACCTGCACCAGAATCCTTCAACGTATCTTTATACATGACACTTTCATTGAAGACCACGTTCCTGCTAGTGACTATTTTAGGTGATTCATTATCAAGCCTATATAGCTTGTACCCCTTCACACCTTCAGGATACCCCAAAAGAACGCATTTTATCGCTCTCAGCTCGAGCTTACCTTGTTTAACGTGTGAATATGCGACACAGCCAAAAATCCTCAACATCCCATAATCATTTGGATGTCCCGACCACATCTCCATAGGTGTCTTTTTCTCAATCGTTGTCGACGGTGACCTATTTATAAGGTATGCGGCCGTACATGTCGCTTCCGCCCAGAAGGTCTTGGGCAATCCAGACTGAATTAATAAACAGCGTACCTTATCCATGAGAGTTCTATTCATCCGTTCTGCTAATCCATTCTGCTGCGGCGTCCTGGCAACTGTCAAATGTCTACCAATCCCACTCTCAGTACATAGCTGCTCAAACTCCCGGTTACAGAACTCAAGACCATTATCTGTCCTCAGTTTCTTAACCGTCCTCCCAGTCTGATTCTCTACTAACTGCTTCCACTCTTTGAACTTTCCAAATGCTTCGTGTTTGAACCTGAGAATATAAACCCATACCCTCCTGGAATAATCATCAACAATAGATAAGAAGTACCTCTTACCTCCCAATGATTCCACCTGATACGGACCCCATAAGTCTAAATGAACATAGTCTATCACTCCCTGAGTAGTGTGCCTTCCTACACCGAAACTGACTCGATGTGACTTTCCCAGAACACAATTCTCACAAAAATCGAGCTTACCTAGACTTATCTTGCCAAACAACTCCTGCTTTTCCAGCACCTGTAGTCCCGCCTCACTGATATGTCCCAGTCTTTTTGTAACCTCTCGTAATTTTTCCTTACGATTAGTAAATGCTCTCAAGGAATAAAATGATATTACGACAACTTAACACCACTTTTACGGGTAACAAATTTTTTTTTATGACTTGATATTGGAATCACTACGATAACTGTGATTGACTGTTTACCTAGGAACAATGCTTACACACAACCTCATAATCTATATTTATTGCGAACTATAAATATATAAAATGTTTATATTTATAACTATACATTCCGTCTAAAAACCGTATACTATTTATATATTTCCTGAGACTACGAAAATTCCCGAGAATGATAACTAATATTTTTGGACCTCGACACGATATTTGAAACACACCATGTGGGCCCCCAACACCCAATGGGCCACGGAATCCAAGTTACAAACCAAACAGACTAGTTATTTTCTTTCTTTTTTTTTGTTTTGGGCCGACGCAAACCACAAGCCCAAGTACAAGCCAAAACGCACCTTATTTATTTTCTTTTCTTTCTTTTCCTGTCGCGATACACAACCAAACGCACCCTATTTTCTTATGATTTTTATAAACAACACATACATATTTTTACTCATCTCGTTTCATCTAGTACCCAAGAATCATGAATGATAAATGTTACACCCTCACCCACTCGCTTACTACTCCAAAACTGACCAAAGCAAACCACAACACGCTCCATGTGAAGATAAACTCCAAACGTGGCATCACATTCCTTCCAGCCACCCTTGCTCCCCAGTGGCGAGTAAATGAACACTATACACAGCAGGAATGTCAGGAATGAATAGCATGAGATCTTACACAATCTTAGCCTTGTAAACTTTCGATTGGACAAAGAATGAGGTGCTACTATTCGCTTAACATGCCACCTTCCAACTCATGTGAACATAACTTGTCTTTACACTTCATAAAGTCACTATATAAGCCATCACATGCAAGCTCAGTCGCCTCATGCACTCATACATACCATATTACACAAAATATAACGAAAGGAATGAGTATTGAAGGACAAAAGGATTGCCAAGAGTACCATGTCTCAAGGAAGCCTAGGACTCCAAGCTTGACGTCTCTTGAACCCTTGGTGGAACGTGAAGTGAACCACAAAGCTCTCGTACCCTCCCACGATCCACACATCACATTTTACTCCACCTTTTAGAGGTGAGGTGAGACCTTGAACTTTATTTCTATATTTAGATATGTATTTATATTTTACGCACCAACACTTTCTATAAATAACTCGTAAATTATGAACATGACATACATATTTTATATATCATATCATTTGTTGGCTAGGCCACTAACGAGACCCTATAAAGGTTTTAAACTAATATTAACGTATACGCATGAAATATCACACATTTCTAATGTATTTTGGACCTATACGATTATTACTAAAAGACTTAGAATATTTTTCAAGTTTTATTGTTTTTGCATTATGGTTTTGACCATATACTTTGGCCTCGCCGTTTTAAATTTTAACACACGACCACCCTATATTTGAACACGAACCAATTGTCTACCTTGCAAACTAACGAGACTAATAAATATTTAGACCTAACAACTTGATTTGGTCACTTAATCAACCCAAAAGCAAAATGAGATTTCATAAGTTTTTCAGGAAATTAAAAACTATATATGGGCCGTTAAGCCCAAGAAGCTGTTTTTAGCTTATTCTAATAAGTTGATCGTAAAAGCTATTTCGAAATATTTTTAGAACTTAAAATGATGGATTTTAATAAACCTAGTGTTCCCCCAAATCCTTTGGATCACAAAACGTTAACGGGCCTTAAATTTGGACTCGTTAAGCCCATTTAATGAAAAATAAGAGATTTAAGCTAATAAGCTGTTTTGAACCTTCTGAGCTTATTGGAATAATAAAAATGTTAAGTTTTGAGTTTGGTAATTTTTGGACTATTTTTGCAAATTTTCACTAATGAGGGAATAAAACTGTCAAACTTGTAAAGTTTGGGTAAAAATTGTCAAAACAATTTTTCTGAGGTTATAAACTGTTGAAATGAAACTTAGTGTAGAGAATGTAAATATTGATACTATTGGACCTAAAATGTAATAATATATAACTTTGGACTAACGATGTAAATATATTCCATTAAGGGTAAAAAGTGTAAATTTGAGAAACATATAGGATTTAGTTGTAATATTGATTTTGAATAATAATTTTATATATATATATATATATATATATATATATATATATATATATATATATATATATATATATATATATATATATATATATATATATTGAGATAATAGAATTATAAACTTATAAATATACGTATAAAATTTCATATAACTATAATTAAATTTTAGACTATAAAACAATACGTAATTATTTTCTTTTACATCTACATCGTAACACATCACCTATATTCACGACTAATAATTAATGTTCGCAATAAAACGAGGCTTAGAAACTGAAACTTGCCATATCTTTTAGGTTGTGTGTGAAGCCGTTGCCTTGCATCGTTGAGATTACGATTATTCTACTGTACTACTAAGGTGAGCTCATAGCCCACATTTAACTTGTTTTTGTGGGGGTGGGGGGGGGGGATACATGCTTAAAAACCGAACACAAGTATTTTCATGATATTGTTATTGCTTAAGTAGCTATTACCAAAATTCCCTCGATCATGAACCTTAATCACTTGCAGGGTGAACGTAAATAATTGTGAATAGATCTATTAGGGATTGACAATCCCCATTTTGTTGCTAGAGGAAAGTCACCAAATGTACTTTATTTGATATCATAGGTTACTGGCAAATACCTATCTTGGGGGCACCTTATTTCACATCATTATTATGGATAATTTTGATGTCTGTTGAATCGTTGAGTGTCATGAGCTTAAGGCAATAATGGATGTGATTTTCAACTTGTTTATTAGTATCGATATTACAATAAACAACTCTTGTGTTCAAACTATTGATTATAAACCTATGAATTTCACACAACTTTTGTTGACTTTTAGCATGTTTATCTCAGGTAACTAAATGGAATGGATGGCAAAGGCACGAAGTGAGCAAATAAAGAAATGTTTATTTCTCTTTGAATAAAACTTGTTGTTGAATAATGAAACATCTTGGAAACATGGATATTTGGTATTTTAAATAAAACTTAAAACGTCTCATTAGAGTCGTTTTCTATAATTGTGACAAAGATCCTCGATATAATACCCCAAAAGTCTTCCGCTGTCAATATAAGTCTTTCGCTGTATTGTTCGTTTTTGGGGGTGTTATAGATTGGCATCAAAGCCACGGTTATAGTGAACCAAGTGTTTTTAGAACATTGGAGTATAACTACGCTTTTTAACGGGACAAAATTTTTATAAAATACCACCTTACGCCCTTCGTGCCTGAGCATTCCAATAACTGGTAAAAAGTATTATTTACTTTATGGCATTTTAAATTGGTTATGATTATGCTTACATTTACTAACCGGGAAATTATTACAGTGTCATGTCTTCGAACACCCATCCTATCAGCTTGTCATCAAATTCAGGAACTGAAGATGTTACTTCAGCCTATGCTACATCACCTATGCCTATGTCTCCTGCAACAGATAGATACATGCAAAGCCAGCAGTTTCTGCCAGCATCTGACACAGAGGCTTCTCCTCTGGCATCATCTGGTCCGATTCGCCGAACTAGGCAAATTCGACAACTTTGTTGGGAATTATATTAACAGTTACCACGGCTAGTATGATGATTAAAACTGCTGAAGAATGCACTAGTAGCAGAAACTCATTACCACTGCTAGTACATATTATTACCACTGCTGTTAGGATAACTGTTAGGAAACTTGTATAGATAAATATAGAATAGATCTTGTGTATATCTTATTCTATTATCATTATATGTATCTTGTAAAAGAGGACTCCTTGTGCTATAAAAGGAGGTCCTAGGTTAAGGTTAGATATATATGTTTTTCTAGAGCTTCAAGGTTGTAACCCTAGTGATACAAAGATCACTCGTATTATTATTATTATTATTATTATTATTATTATTATTATTATTATTATTATTATTATTATTATTATTATTATTATTATTATTATTATTATTATTATTATTATTATTATTATTATTATTATTATTATTATTATTATTATTATTGGAGCTAACAGTTTGATTCATATAGTATTCTCATTCATATACAATTGCTTTTCACACACAATCAAACTTCTAAGTATTACTAAGTAGATTCCGCATACTTAGTGGTATAACTCAAAGTATCATTCTAACACAGATCAAGGTGTTTAGATCCATCAAGTGGTATCAGAGCCAGGATTTGATACTTTGATTTAGAAGACCCCAAGTTCACTCAGAAAATTCAATGGAGACAGAAACCAGTCAGTCCAACATTGCTGCTAAGCTTCCCAAGCTTAAGTTGAATGACTATGAGATGTGGAGGCTAATGATCGAACAATTCTTTATGGTGCAAGACTATGCACTCTGGGAGATCATTATGTTTGGAAATTCTTTCAAACCTGGTACTACCTCACAAACAATTGATGGCAAGGTAGTACAAAAGATCAACACTGGACCAGTCACAAATGATGAAAGATTTCAGATGAAGAATGATCTGAAGGCCAGAGGTTTGTTGTTGATGACCCTTCCCAGAGATCAAATTCTAGCATTCAGCAAGTACAAGACTGCACAGACCTTGTTTGAGGAGATCTGCAATGTTTTTGGTGGTAATGATTCCACCAAGAAGACACAGAAGACCTTGTTGAAACATAATTATGAAAACTTTGGTTCAACAAGTAATGAATCCATTGACAGCATCTTCACAATGCTTCAAAAGATTGTTACTCAACTCACAGTGTTTGGAATTGAGGTGGAAAGGGAAGACCTCAATTTAAAGTTCTTAAGAAGTTTACCCTCTGAGTTTGGTACAAATGTTGCTGTGTAGGAAGACAAGCCAGAACTGGAGACTATGAAGCTGAATGATTTGTACAATAACTTTAAAGTTATTGAACAGAGGTTGAAGAAGGTTGGGAAACTAAGTTCAGGATCAGGGAACTTAGCACTTATATCATCATCTGTTGATGATAGTTCAGATGAAGAGAGTGATAGTGATGATGATGATGCTAACATTGTTGTTTCCACTGGTAGTGGAGGTGTTTCCACTGCTAGTTCAAAAAGGCAGATTGCTGGTCTTAGTGATTCTACTTTTTATGCCTTTCTGTCAAGTCAAATGAATGGTTCAATCCTTACACATGAAGACTTGGATCAAATTGATGAGGATGACATGGAAGAGATGGACAATAAATGGCAAGTTGCATTGCTAAGCTTAAAGGCAAAGAAGTTTTGGAGGAAGACTGGTAGGAAGATCACCATAAATGGCAATGAAACTGTAGGTTTTGATAAGAAGAAGGTGGAGTGCTACAACTGTCAGAAGAAGGGGCACTTTGCAAGAGAATGCAGAAAACCAAAGAAGCCTGATAATAGGTCAACTTGGTATAAGCAAGACAAGAAGAAAGAACCTACAACTGAAGAACCAAAGGTGCTTTTGGCCATTGATGGAGTGAGCTATAATTGGAGCTATATGGCTGAGGATGAAGAAGATGGTTCAGAGTCTGCAATGATTGCTACAGAGCCTGCACTTATGGCTTTTTCTGACTCTGAGGTACAAATTAATAATGCTTGTTCTAAAACTTGTAAGGCTTTAAAAGATTATGAAAAACTTAAAGAACAATATGATGATCAATTGCTAGAGTTAAATCAAACTAAGTATAACTTAGCAAATCATAAAAGAGGTCTTGCTGTTTTAGAAAATCAGTTAGAGCATTACAGAGCCAATGAATCTACGTTCAATGATGATATTGTTGTTTTAAAAAGAGACTTAGATTATCAGATAGCTGTGAATGAGGCTCTTAGGGAAGAGTTAGAGAAGGTTAAAAAGGCCAATGAGAATATACAGATAACTTGCAATACACTAGATCATCAATCTAAGTGCATTGACAAAATTTGGGAGGCCCAAGTTGTAAATAAAGCCAAATCAGGAGTAGGATATAAAACAGTTCCACCACCTCTAAGAGGTGTTCCATCACCTCCTGGTATTGACTTAGCACACACAGGATTAGAAGAGTTTCAGGAACCAACCATGACCTATGGCCCAAAATTTGTTAAAGAAGCTGCTATTGAAAGGGTTCAGGTTGAGGTTGATACATTTGATAGTGCTAGTGATGAGGCAAAAAATGAACCACTTTTAGGGGGTCATTTAAGCCCGGAATTGAATTTATTTGATCAAATATTGCCCTAAATCGTTCCTTTTATGATTTTAGGTACTTTGGGAGAGAAATCTGGAAAAGGAAGCAATTCGGACGTTTTTGGAGCATAAAAGTGAAGAAAACGCCAAAGTCTTAATTTTCCTTGCTGGGAACAGTAGGTGACGGCGTCAAGAAGAAATTCCTGACGGCGTCAAGAGTAATTTCCATGACGATCCAGTACAGATTTGACGGCGTCACAAGGAAGGGCGTCAAGAGGAAAATGCATGACGGCCTAGAAATGCATAACACATGACGGCGTCAGAAGTAGATCAAGGCAGTCCGAGAATTATTTTGGCGGCGAGGTGACGGCGTCACCTATTTGGTCTTGACGCCGTCAGACCCTATTTCCTATATATAGTTTTCTAATTTTCACATTAAAAGAGAAGAGAAGTTTTGGAGAAACCCTAAGTACGAACTTGGTGCGAGTTTTACAGGTTTTTCAAGGGTTCTAACCCCTTGATACCTTTCATGTGTAATTAAGATAAGTGTTCTTTTAATTCAATCAATATGTCTATGTGTTGGTTGTCTATATCTTGTTCTTGTCTTAATTCCATCATGCTAGGCTAGATCTATCTTGTGTTTGCTTGGATCTAATGAAACCTAGATGTTAATTATGTGTTGATTACTTGTTTATAATTGTTTTGGATGAATGAATTTATATGTTAGGCTTAAGAAAACTGGCAGATCTCCAAATGGTAACATGCTTGAACGTCTTAGGAAACATGAACCGATGTGCACTAGGTCTTTATTGGTTGTATTTAATGCATGAGCCACTGTTTATAATCCCTATGGTTGTGCTGGGCATGGTATAGGAGGAGATAAGAGCTCATAGAATTGGGGAGTTAAGTGCGCCACCCCATGAATGATATTAAGGAATACGATCCGTCATCCATGCAACTATAACAAGTAATTAACATGTAAAAGATGTCTAGGGAGTAGTGAAATCTAAGTAAACACATTTTCTCCACTTATTGCTCACAACTTTAGTATAATTTAGTTTATTTTCATTTTTAGTATTTTATTTTGATTGCATCTTTAGTATTGGGTTAGTTGACTAGCAACTAATTCCGCCCTAATCCTTCAAACCCGAGATTTTTACTTGCTTTCTAAAAAATATAAAAATACAAAAATAATCATCCCTCACCTTTAGAACTAGTATTTAGGTTTTCTAATCCTAGCGACACTATTCCTAGCTGAACGATCAATCCCCCGGTACTTGTCACTATACTATACTACAACGATCAGGTACACTGCCTGGTGGGGGTTGTAAGCTTCTCGAGATCCCTTGAGAGGTAAAGCCTGGTGCGATTCCCACGTATCAGCTAGTAACTCATCTCTTAAAGATGAAAGTGTAAATGTTGAGTCTAAAACTAGTGTTCCTGAGAGTATTAAAGTGGAGGTTAAAAAGAGTATTCCTGAAGTTGTCAAAGAGAAGTCTAGGACACAAGCTAATTATTCTAGGCCCACTACTAGATATGCAGAGATATACAGAAGTAGGTCAACAACTCCTAGGGGGAACAAGAGGAGTTGGAATCATGTTAAATCTAGACAATTTGGTAGTGACTTTGTGTTTAACAACAAACCTTGTTACATATGTGGTAGTTTTGAACATCTTCATTATAATTGTAATTATTACATGGGTAGAAGGGAAGTGTTTGGGAATACCAGGGTGAATGGAAATAATGCTAATAACTTTACTCACCCAAATCCACTAAGCAAGATGATTCCCATGTCTGTTTTGCTTAACTCTGGCATCAAAACTCTTTCCACTGCTAAACCAGCAGTTACCACTGCCAGAAATATAAACAGAGTTTACCCTAAGTTCCCTGTTAAGAGTGCAAAACCTATTACAACTTTTGTTAAATCTGCACAAACAGGGAAAAAGACCTATTTTGAAAAGAAAGTTTACAATAACCACAAGTGGATACCTAAAATTTCAAAACCAGCAGTTACCACTGCTAAGTCAGCAATTACCACTACAAGGCCAAAAGTTTCCACTGGTGGTTCTGTGAACAACAAAAGGGTAAATGTGGGAAATGCTGTTAAGGCCTCAGCACATTGGGAATGGAAACCAAAAGGAACCATCACCTTAAACAATCCAAATGGTGTATCAATGACCTTTGACGGATATAATTATATTGATACACGAGGCAGATCCAAGTAACTTGTGGCTTGGGTCCCCAAAAGGAACTAATTCCTTTATTTTATGTGCAGGGACATTCAAAGCCTAAAGAAGACCAAGGATACTCATACAGTGGATGTTCCAGGCACATGACTGGCAATAAGTCCTATCTTTCAGATTTCAAACCTTATGATGGACAATTTGTCAGCTTTGGAGGTAGTGTTGGTGGAAAGGTTTCTGGCAAAGGAACAATCAAGGCTCGAAACTTAGACTTTGAGAATGTGTATTATGTGAAAGAACTCAAGTACAATCTTTTCAGTGTGTCACAGATGTGTGACAAGAAACATAGAGTTCTATTCTCAGAGGATGAATGCTATATATTATCTAAGGATTATAAGCTACCTGATGAAAGTGATATTTTGCTTAAAATCCCTAGAAAAGGAAATCTATATAGGATAGACATGAAGAATATAGTGGCTAAAGATGATGTTACTTGTTTGCTTGCAAAAGCCACTTTGGATGAATCTATGCTTTGGCACAGAAGACTTGGTCATGTTAACTTCAAGACCATTAACAAGATTGTGAAAGATGGTCTAATCAGAGGTTTACCAGAGAAGAGATTTGAAAATGACCAAACATGTGTTGCTTGTCTTAAAGGTAAGCAACACAGAGCTTCATGCAAGACCAAAGCATATAATTCAATTGATCATCCACTTTACATGCTGCATATGGACTTGTTTGGAACTACCTCTGTGAGCAACATAAATTTGAAGAAGTATTGTCTTGTTGTGACTGATGATTTTAGTAGATTCACATGGGTTTTATTTTTAAGAACCAAGGATGAAACCACATGCATCCTTAAGACTTTCATCACTGAAGTAGAAAACCAAGTTGATAAGAAGATCAAGATCATCAGGTGTGACAATGGGACAGAGTTCAAGAACAAAGTTATGGATGATTTCTGCAGAGACAAAGGTATTAAGAGAGAATTTAGCGTTGCAAGAACTCCTCAACAAAATGGAGTTGCTGAAAGAAGAAACAGAACACTAATTGAGGCTGCTAGAACCATGATAGCTGATTCAAAGCTACCAGTGACTTTTTGGGCTGAAGCAGTTAACACTACTTGTTACATACAAAACAGGGTTTTAGTAGTGAAGACAAAGAACAAGACACCTTATGAGCTATTCATAGGAAGACCCCCAATTTTGGATTTTATGAGGCCATTTGGATGTCATGTCACAATTCTCAATACCATTGATCATCTGGGAAAGTTTGAAGAAAAGTCAAATGAAGGCTTCTTTGTTGGGTATTTTATGGTTAGCAAGGCTTTCAGAGTCTATAACTTAAGAACAAAGAAGATTGAAGAGAATTTGCATGTTGAGTTTCTTGAAAATAAAACTAACATGGCAGGTTCAGGACCAGAATGATTATTTGATCTTGAAACTTTGTCAAATACAATGAATTATGTACCTATTACCTTCAGTACAGGAGACAATAATCTTGAAGAGACAGAAGAATTCATTGATGAAGATGAATCTTGCAAAGATGATGAAGATGATAAAGATCAAATTGTTATGCCACTTTGGGACTTTGTTGACAATAATGAAGACTCACAACCTTCAAAGAATTCAGAAAAGGAAAGTGATGCAAATGTTGTGAACTTTGATGATTTGAATAAAGAAATTCCTGCTAGCAGTGGTAATCCAATTCCCACTGCTACAACAGAAGTTTCCACTAATAGTCCAAATGTGGGAAGTTCATCTCAGGAATCACCCAGTGATGATGTTGAGATCTCAAACATGCCAACAACATATGATATTCCTAGCACATCACAGACTTCAATTCACAAAGTGCATCCACTTGAAAATGTTATTGGTGAGCTACAATCAGGTGTGAAAACAAGAAGGCAGACAAAGAAGACTGATGTTCATGGGTTCATTAGTGAAGTTTATGAGTCTAAGAAGCACACAAACAAAAATGAATGTTTGTTTTTCTGTTTTCTATCACAAGTGGAGCCTAAAAATGTTTATAAGGCTTTAAAAGAATCTAGCTGGGTTGAAGCAATGCAAGAGGAGTTGTTGCAGTTCAAACTTCAAAAGGTTTGGGTTCTTTGTGATTTGCCTGATGGAATGAAGGTGATTGGTACTAAGTGGGTTTTCAGAAATAAGAAAGATGAAAGAGGTATTGTTATCAGGAACAAAGCTAGACTGGTTGCTCAAGGATACACTCAAGAGGAGGGTATTGACTATGAAGAAGTTTTTGCTCCTGTTGCAAGGATTGAGGCTATTAGATTGTTTTTAGCCTATGCATCCTTTATGGGCTTTAATGTCTATCAAATGGATGTAAAGAGTGCCTTCCTGTATGGAAAGATTGATGAGGAGGTCTATATCTCTCAACCTCCAGGCTTTGAAGATCCTCAACACCCTAATAAAATGTATAAAGTGGTTAAGGCTCTCTATGGCTTACATCAAGCTCCAATGAAGTGGTATGAAACCTTAGCTACTTATCTGTTGAACAATGGGTTTCATAGAGGAAAGATTGATCAAACTTTGTACATCAAGAAAGACAAGGGTGATATTCTACTTGTTCAAGTATATGTTGATGATTTCATCTTTGGATCTACTAGACAAGAGATGTGCAAAGAGTTTGAAAAGCTGATGAAAGATGAATTTCAAATGAGTTCTATGGGAGAACTTACTTTCTTTTCGGGGCTGCAAGTACAACAAAGTAAAGATGGCATCTTTATCAGTCAAGACAAATATGTGACTGAAATTATAAGAAAGTTTCACTTTACTGATGCAAAACCTTCAAATACCCCTGCTGATAAGACTACTCATCTATTGTTGAAAAATGCTAGTGGAGCAGATGTTGATGTGCACACCTACAGATCTATGATTGGTTCCCTGATGTATCTTACTTCATCAAGACCAGACATTATGTTTGCTGTCTGTGCTTGTGCAAGATTTCAAGTTACTCCAAAGACATCTCATATGACAGCTATAGAGAAGATCTTTAGGTATTTGAAGACATATCCTAATCTAGGATTGTGGTATCCAAGAGAATCCCCTATGGAGTTGATTACATACTTAGATAGTGATTATGCTGGTGCAAGTTTGGATAGAAGGTCAACTACAGGAGGATGTCAATTTCTTGGATGTAGATTGGTGTCATGGCAGTGCAAGAAACAGACAATGGTGGCTACTTCAACCACTGAAGCAGAATATGTTGGTGCTGCTAGCTGTTGTGCTCAGATCTTATGGCTTCAGAATTAATTGTTGGATTATGGGTACAATTTCATGAACACCATTATATATATAGACAATAGTAGTACCATATGCATTATTAAAAATCCTGTGCAACACACTAAAACTAAACATATAGAAATTAGACATCATTTCATTAGAGATTGTTTTGAGAAAAAGCTTATTAATGTTGTCAAAATTCATATTGATAACAATTATGCTGATTTGTTAACAAAAGGGCTTGATGTGGGTAGGTTTCAGTACTTGGTAACAGATATTGGAATGTTAAACCCATAAATCTTTGATGTCTAATAATTTTCAGTGTTGCAGGATAGTTTTTAGGTACTAATATTGTTTGTATATGTTTTTATGGTTTTCTACTAACTTATATGTAAAGGAATTAAAGCACAGTGGAAACCATGGTACAAACAGTGGAAAGATTTGCTCTCTCAGTGACAAAAGAAAAAGATAAAAGTACTTTTATTAATTCATGCAAAGGAGACAGAGTACAATCATTCAGAGAGACAACCACAAACAAAACACAAAGCTTCAACAACCTAACACCTAAATCTTCAGACAGGCTACTCCATGGGCTTCTTTCCTTTACCCTCATAGTCATGCTTGCCCTTAGAAGGTTTCTTTCTCTTGTCATCAAAAGAAAGTTGCTTCCTTGGACAGGCAAGGCCCAACACTTGCTTGGGTGGCTTATATTGTTTGAGTGATTGGAGTTATAAGGTGTGTATCTCAGACACACAACAAATGGTTTTTGATTCACCATGTCTAATCCACATAAGAATCAACTAGTCCAGAGCAAACGACTACTGGTAAAGACTTATCAAATCCGTTTATGGTTGATAGTTTACCAAAAACTATATGGTCATCAACTCACCATATTCCAAGTGATAAAGAGTTGGCTAGTCCATAGCAAACAGCTCATGGTAAAGACATATCAAATCCGTTTATAGCTGATAGTTTGCTAAAAACTATGATTAGAGCAGCTGATTTTACATGTTTTACTTACCACTGCTCTTTGATATTTTGTGAAAATTTACCACTGCTAGTTCACAAGTTACCACTGCAAGAGTAATTTTTACCACTGGTGAACTAGCCGTTACAACTGTTGTGTCAGTAATTTTATTTTTAACTAGACGTTGTAAAATAATCGTGTTTCCTTATTAATAGGGTAACTTTTTGTGAATTATCCACTTACCAATTTTAATTTATTCTTTTCCCAAAGATAAATTCTTTCTTAAGATAATTCACATTACGCATTCTCCTCAAAACCCTATTAGTATATATTTATCATCATACGGCTTGATTCTTAGTCTTGATTACTAACACTTTTATCTTTCTTTCACAAAATTATGGCAATTCTTAACTTTGTTGAGGAGCACAACCAAGTGGCCTATTTACAAAAGTCAAACGAAAAGAGTGGCCCTATTTTCCATCAGATTGTGGATTTTCTCAATACAACCCATATAAGGTATGCTTTAACTGTTAATCCCACAATCTATGTTTCTCATATCAAGCAGTTCTGGAACACTGTGGAGTCCATAACTATTGAACAGGGAGACACACAAGAATCTGTGGAAGCTCTTAGAGCCACAGTGGATGGGGTAACTATTGATGTTACTGAGTCATCCTTGAGGAGAATTCTCCAATTGGATGATCTCAATGGTATCATCACATTACCTAATTCAGAAATTTTCAAACACATTGCTTCCATGGGGTATGATACATCTGATTAAAAAGTTACTTTAAGAAAAGGATGTTTTTGTCCCCATTGGAGATTTTTAATACATACTCTTTTACATTGCCTAAGTCCTAAGAAAACCTCTTATGAGCAATTTACATCAACAATAGCTTACTCTTTGGTTTGCTTGGCAACTGATAGGATTTTCAATTTTTCAAAGTTTATTTTTAATAATATGAAAGGCAATGTAAAGAGTTCATATAAATTTTTGATGTATCCAAGGTTTGTGCAAGCAGTGTTAAATGAATTTCAACTGCAACCACACAAAAGAGTTTATCAAACCCCTTGTCTTAAGCCAAAAGTTTTTCAAAATATGTGTAAGGCTTCAGAACTTTGGAATGGGGAGGTTAAACCACTTTTTCCTGAAATGCTTTCAAAGATTTCACAGGTACAGGGTGAAGATGCAACCATCCCAGTTGTATCCCATCACACACCCTCTATTGTTATTCCACCTATTCAACACACCCCTGCTGTTACTCATACATATGAGAGGAGGCACAAACAGCCACCTCCTCCCATCTCAGCATTGCATGTTGCTGAGCCTTTTGGTTTAGGAACAAGCAGTGGTGGTTCAAGGCTTCATTCTAGTCCAACTAGAGAAGAGCCTTAATCCATGCCCTATGATTCACCTCTCCCAACAGGCAACACAGTTGGAAGTGTTGAGGGCAGTGTGCAACCAAATGAATTGATGGAATTATGTACCAAATTAGTCAAACAGGTTACAGCTCTAGAGAAAGATCTGGAAAAGACTAAGCAACAACATGCCACAGAGCTTAATCTGATGAAGGCAGAGATTAAGAGGTTACATGATGAAGTTGAGAGCCTAAAGAAGCACAGATCTTCCACTCCACCTCATGATGATGACTCAACTTACTTTAGTGAAGATTTGGGGAATTCTCCCAAACAGGGGAGGATTAGAACTGAAGCAGAGTTTAAGGGGAGGAGATTAAATTTTGAACAAGATTTTGCTGAGTTTGATGATTTTAATAATGTTCAAGAGAAGGAAGATGAAGATGTAGGAACTAAAGAAATTTTTGCTGAAGCAGTTGAAACTCATAAAGACACAGTGGAAACAGATAAAGATGTAGTGGATGTTGCTGATGCAGAATTTCAAAGAAAAAGATTGGAAAAAGGAAAAGTTCATGTTGTTGATGAATTATCTGAGCAACAATTAAAGAAGATTTCAAAGAAAGAACAAGCTCAGATAGATTATGATGCAGAATTGGCAAAGGAATTAGAAGCAATTGAAATTAAAAAGAAGAAAAAGCAAGAGGAGGAAGAGATTGCAAGTTTCATGGAAGCTAAGAGGTTGGATAAACTAGAAACAATGAATGAAGAACCACTTTCTATTGTTCCAACAACCATACTACATGTGAAACCTCCACTGTTTACTTATGTGCCTACAGAAGAAAAAATTGAGTTCATGATTGCAAATGACCCAGTGATTAGGAAGAAGGCAGTTGAACTCATTGCTAATACAACTTTAAATGAAGATCAAAAGTCTGCTCAATTGAAGGACTTCATTCAGATTAAGAATCAACAGGCTCTTGATGATATCATTGGCACAGTAAGAAAGGGTCAAAAGAAACCAGGACAACCTACAAAGGCACAAATTATTGCTGAAATGAAGACCTATTGTTGTCATGTTGGAAATTGGAAGATGGCACAGTTTAAAGGAATGACACATGATCAGGTTGAAGGAATTTACTACAGGGTTAAAAGGTAGGATAGTCATTTCATCCCTATGGATAAAGAAACTAAATCTATGAAGTCAAAAAGGTCAGGTGTAAGTCTTGAATCCAAAGATGCTAAGAAATTGAAGACTCAGGAGTTATCTCAAGCAAAACAAGGTGTTAGAAAGTTGACTGAAGAACAAGTTACAAATATGGTGTTTATTGAAACTGATGTGCTAAATGTAGAACCTTTACAAGCAAGATATCCAGTAGTTGGTTGGGAAATCTATTCTGATGATTTTGGTGTTGCATGGAAGATTATCAGAACTGGAAATGTCACAAGCATCTGCAGAGATTTTGAAGATGTTGTTAGATCTTGTGATAGAGAAGATCTGGATACTTTGTGGAGGATAATTCAAGATCAGTTCAAGAAAGATGAACTTGTTGATGTCAAAGCTCAAGAGTTGTGGGTTCACTTTAGAAGATTATATGAACCTGACCCTAGTGACAGGTATTGGAGATTTGAAGCTCACAATATGAATACTCTGTGGAAATTCTATGATTCAAGTGATGTACATCATGTTTCTACCCAAGATGAAGTTGATGTGTTTATGTTAGCTGAAAAAGAATATCCATTGAGAGCTGGTGTTCTTACTGTTATGATGTCAGTTAAGCTCAGATGTTGGGAAAGAAGTGAAATCATAGAAGATTTGTTACAGAGAATTTATGGTCAAAGTGAGAGGGCTGATAAGGAGTTAAGAAAAAGAAGATAAGTTTTTGGAAGAATTCCCATATCCTCATATCTGCTGACTACTTAAAGAAACTTATTGATTTACATGTTAATCATAAGTTTAGGGGAGGATTGTTGGGAATTATATTAACAGTTACCACGGCTAGTATGATGATTACAACTGCTGAAGAATGCACTAGCAGTGGAAACTCATTACCACTGCTAGTACATATTATTACCACTGCTGTTAGGAAACTTGTATAGATAAATATAGAATAGATCTTGTGTATATCTTATTCTATTATCATTATACGTATCTTGTAGAAGAGGACTCCTTGTGCTATAAAAGGAGGTCCTAGGTTAAGGTTAGATATATATGTTTTTCTAGATCTTCAAGGTTGTAACCCTAGTGATACAAAGATCACTCGTATTATTATTATTATTAATATTGGAGCTAACAGTTTGATTCATATAGTATTCTCATTCATATACAATTGCTTTTCACTCACAATCAAACTTCTAAGTATTACTAAGTAGATTTCGCATACTTAGTGGTCTAACTCAAAGTATCATTCTAACATGTAACAATTCGCAATTTCAGGTTAATTACTATTCCCGGAAAATTTACTATTCACTTTTACTATTCATTTCTTTCCGAAATTTTCCCGAAAGTTGATTTTTATTTGATTTTATCGAGTGATAAATCATTTCCATGGCAAATTAAATGTTTGACATTCATAAGCTCATTTTCGTGAAAGTTATTAAGGAATTACACGGGATTACACGTTTTAGGGTAAAACGTCATTCAGAAATTCTACGCACAACGAAATTCGGTCGCGTTAATTTTCCCCGTATCAGAAAAATGTTTGACACACTCATGATTTATTTGAGAATAAATCATGACTGAGAAAAACATGACCAAAATAAACCTCGGCCGTGAAAAACTGGAATTTTCAGTTTTAAGCGTTTTTACTCAGCCGTAACCTTAGCCTATACCTGCACCGCATTTCTAAGACTATTTGAGTTTTCAACTTATTAGAAAAAGTCAACATATTTTTCCCTCCTCCATTGACCAAAAATCATTCCTTGATTTTATAAGTCATTCCTTGATTTTTAGGCTTACGGTTTGATGTCTAAAAGACATTTAATACCAACCGACACTAGACTGAGCCCAGTCTAGACATTATAAGTCATTTTAAATCATTTTTATCCTATTAGAAAAGTAACATTTTACTTTTCTCAATTTTACGCAATATTCGTACATTTTACGTATTACGCGTTTTAGACCCGTGTTTCCAGTTTTTAGCAGGGTTTTATCACCCAAATGGAACCTACCACTCATTTTATATTTTGTTATGGAACATATGGACATGTTTAACAATACTTTCGAATTCCATAATTTTACGACACCCGGTTTTACGTTTCGTGGCTTAACCATTTACGGTTAGCATTTTACGGAGCCAAAACTAACACCATATCTTGGATAATATCACCAAAAAGCCAAACCTTCCTCCCCAAGCTTTGTGAACCGCCCTAGGAGGGGGGATTCACCACCCATGTGGCTTCATCTCATGAATTTACCCATAGTTCATCACTTAATTACAACTTGGTCTCCAAGTGTTGACAAGTCAACATTGTAACCTCCTCATTTTTGGTATAAAAGAGAGCTCATTCTCTTCCTTTCTCTTGCAATACCAACGACCCAAAACCATATAAATGCACCATTTTGATCATTGATCTTGCTCATTCAATCCGTCACAAGTTCAAGTCATAGTTCCTAGTTGATCCTTAACACCTTTCAACCATAAAACTCTATAAAAACACCACAAAAACTCATCAAATTTCCAAGTGTTCTTAGTGAAGATTTTTACTAAGGCTTGTTTTTGTGATAGATTAGTGTTTATCAAGGGATTATAAGATAGGGTTTTTGATATGGAAGCATGGCTATGGTTGGAAAAGTTTTTGGAAGATTAAGTAGTGGTTCTTGGTCTTGATCTTGGTTCTAGTTAGTTTCTTCACAAGTTGTAAGCAAACCCTAACTTGCTTCTTGTTAAATAATCATATTCATGTTATTTACATATTATTTGTGCTATATTATGTCTTGTATTCATGTCCATGATGTATAAAAGTGAGTAAAACAAGTTATTGTACATGATTGATAAGACAAGTTACTATAACAAGCAAACTAGTGATTTTCTTGGAAAGACCTGATTAAAATGGTAAAAATATGATATTGGATCATTACATATTGTAGTAGAGGACCTAAAAAGGAAACCATAGCAATTTGAACCACCCAAAACGAGTATACGAGTCAAAAGTTACGCCCATTTGAAGTTACCAAAGATTTCCGACAAAACTGCCTAAATAGCATTCTGATCAAATTTTGATTTTGAAAGTCCCACTTCTGGTCCGATTCATCAAAAAGTTAAAACACGAAAGTTGTCCGGAACGACGTTTTCGTTCAGGGACATAGTAGCTCGAGCCCTAAAAACGCTTTTCGAGTGATAAAATTCTTCAAATTCTAAACAGCCCATTTTTAGGCGAAAGTCACTAGATTATGGTTATACTTTAAAAGGAACAAGAGGTCTTATGACCTATAATCAAGACCACAACCATGGCTAGAGCTAAGGTTGTGTCTCATGACCTTGGAACAAGGACCAAAGGTCATGGCTAGGCCATGACGAGATGACCATGTAAGTTTACTTAGGCGTAAACATGAAACAATGAATTAGGCGATAACTTGAACAAGCAATTTGGATCTACTTCACTTAAAAAGGAACCATGAGATATTACAAGGAAAAATGATCATACAAGACTTATGAAACATACCCTAATAACAATCTTCATGTACAAATAAACTTTCCTAAGTTTATTCAAGTATCGGACATGTAACTTTTCGGATCAAAACTTATATCTATATATTTCATCAACTACTACAATAGTAGGGAGCCTCATGTGAGGAGTTCATTATGTAAGCCGTCGAGTTGAGTTGTGGATTTACGAGTTAAAGTGTCCTGGCTCCTCGAACGCTTACTAACATGACTTCTGAATTATGTCGGCCCGAACGGTAGTAAACGATATACAAAACATACATGTTTCATGAATCATTACTTTCAAAGACTTACACTATACATCATACCACATCATGGACTAAATGCAAGATATATATATAGGCACTACTTCATATTCTTTACTCCAATCCTAAGTCACAACATTCTATTATAGGTTGCTCATAGAAACCTTCACGATTCAACCGTTACATTCATTACTTGCTATCTTACTTAAGGTGAGTTCATAGCCCCACTTTACATTACTTCAATGTTTTACAAACCCTTGGGGGGAATACATGCTATTTTAACCGAGCACAATGTTTTTAAATTGTATGCTTGCCTGATTGTTTTATTATCACTAAGTACCAGCCTTGCTAAACCGAGATCCCTTATTATGAACCATTTAATCACTAGCAATAGTGAGCGCAAATATTGTGAATAGGCCTATTGGGATTGACGAATCCCATTTGTATTGACTAAGTTCAAACAAATGCACTAATATTTGAGATTTAGGTATGTTAGCAAAGTACCTACCGGGATAAATCTGTCGATCGATATTGGTACACGTTAACGTTTTGGTGTCATAAGCTTAGTGTATAATACATTTTATGGGCGTATAATAACGTAGCCTACCTGTTATGTTTTCCAAAACATTGGTGTGAGTCTATAGCTCACACTACGATTATTGTGTTCAAACGATTTAACTACAAACACTATGATTATTGTGTTCAAACGATTTAACTACAAACACTACGATTATTGTGTTCAACGATTTACTACCAACACATTGTGTTCAAACATTAAACAAACTCTATGAATATCACTCAACCTTTGTGTTGACCTCTCAAGCATGTATTTCAGGTTCATGACGATCAAGGATGGCACGGAAGGGCACGGATACTCAAGAGGGCTATAAATTTTATTATCATTCAAAAACTCATTTATTATACATTGTAAACATGGAACCATTTGGGACCTCATTTTGTAATCTCTGATATTTATACAATTTGAATGATAAATCTCTTAAAACGACTCAATTGGAGTTCATTTTCTATTATTGTGACTATTGTGCCGTCGAGTAACACCCAGTTTGAATTCCGCTGCAACCATGAACTGGGGGTGTTAAAGATTGGTATCAGAGCCATGGTTATAGAGAAACGGATCTAAGTGAGACCTAAACTATAACTACAATCACAAACAAAAACATTTTATAGCCTTCCGCTCTCCGTGTCTTCCATCCTCCAGACGATTATGGACTTAGTAAGCATGTTATGCTAGACAAACATATTAGTATATCCATATATACCCCTTTTGAGCATTTCCCCGTTGACATTTTATGCTACACAAACATAATTGCATATTAATATATGTACCCTAAACATAATTGAGCATTTCCCCGTAAGCATTTTATGCTACATGAACACATATAAGTATATTGATATATACACACTAGGCATTTTATGCTACATGAACATATAAGTATATTGATATATACATACTAGGCATTTTATGCTACATGAACATATTAGTTTATTGATATATAAACTCGGTTTATTTTCAATCATTTATCTAAACAATGGACTAAACATACCTGCGTATGCCTATTCTAGGGCATTACGACACAACTACATTCTCCCAATCATGTTCCTACTCCAACATTTTATGTCCAAGACATTGTAACTGATTGCAATGGTCTTTCCTATTTTCCAAGACATTGTATTATACAATGGTCTTAACCGTTTCTCAAATGTTTTGAGTCACACAATGGTCTAACCTACTTCCCAGACATTGTGAATTGCACAATGGTCTAACCTACTTCCGAGACATTGTGATTTGTGCAATGGTCTCTGGAATTATTTCACGACCTCATCAATATCATTTCATATGATATCAAAAACCCATCACAATTTATCGATTTCCAAACAAGAAATATGAGATTTCTAAAGGACAAACAAATCCATCACCTACAAAAGCTGAAGTTCAGCCCTACATTCATCAAAGTTTTCTTCTGAAATCTTCATTGTTAAAAGTTCGTGATCCTGGCCAAGTATGTTCTATTTTAGAACTACTTAAAACTTCCTTTCCACGCGTACCTACCCGTATTATCTTCTATGCAATGGAATATGAAAACATACGTTACAAGTCTTGTATGGCCGGGACTTGCAATTGAAGGGTTTGACATCGCCTTTGTTTAGTGGACAGTTTCCCGAAAGCAACGGACATATCAAAAGTATACCTAATTTAGGTATTTGAAAATTTTATCGAACCTTGGCTAAATATAGACTAGTCACCTATATTTAACCTAGGGACAGTGGAATATAGTCTGACTAACTATATTCGACTTAAAATTTCCAAATACTGAGAATAGTTGTACTAGGGTTATGTTTAGATTGATTTCCTACATGAACACGATAAACCACCAGAATACATTAAAACAATCTAGAGACACGATAGTGCCTTACCACTCAGCAAGATCATAACACCTTATTTGTATGATCTAAATTCATTCTTGAAATTTTTCATTTATGAGATAATCCGAACTACTATCTTGGGATAGTTATCAATTATTCTCTACATCCTGTAGAAGTACAATCCTGTTTAGGTCCTAAGGATACCATCCCGTCATAAACCTTTAAAATTTCTTAAAATTTTAAAGCAAACTCAACATCTATACCTAAGAGTATTAATGTTAAGCATACACTACACACTTTTGTTCATCAACATATCACATCATTATCTTCACAACCGTTACAAACACAAGCTCATTAACAGATCTTGATGCACTTTTAAAGCTCAAATCATCCTTAGTTACACCACAAGTACCCTCATCAGCTTTACAAGTTTGAATATTCATCTTGTACTTTTGGAACACCAGTATCATCTCGTAATACACTACCTTGTAACTCACCGGCTAAGTATGAATGTTGTGTCGGGAATTCTTGAGTAGGATTATTTATAATGTCCTTATTTGAATGGATTGGGATGCCTTTTCATTTAAATAAAGAAATTATAAATCATCGAACCATACGTTTCTATTCCTTTAGTTACATTGTTTGGGATGCCTCTCTATGTAAATAAAGAATTATAAACAAGTGGGCTTATTTGTATCCGAAATAACATATGTATGAAGTCAATAAACACTAGGTACAACAACAGATTACCTACTATGCTATGATTGCAACTACTATCCCAATTTCCATTGATATTCCACTACTATATCAATTTCCATTTATTGGATTCCTATGTAAATTGCTATTGTTGTTCAACTGTTATATCAATTGCTATTGATACTTGACAACTATATCAATTTCCATTTTGATATTCAACTATATCAATTTCTGTACAACTACTATATCAATTTCTATTAATAATCGACTGCTATATCAATTTTCTTTGATATTCGACTATTATATGGATCTCTACTGATATTCAACCATGTTATCAATCTCTATTGACACACCATATTCTGAGACAAATCAAACTACATCACTAGTAATTCCAGACTTTGGTCCTCATAAGTAACCACACATCTTTATCGACACCACTCCAACATATGACACACAAAGAACTTCGGGACGAAGTTCCCCGTAAGGGGTAGAGACTGTAACAATTCGCAATTTCAGGTTAATTACTATTTCCGGAAAATTTACTATTCACTTTTACTATTCATGTTACTATTCATTTTTACTATTCATTTCTTTCCGAAATTTTCCCGAAAGTTGATTTTTATTTGATTTTATCGAGTGATAAATCATTTCCATGGAAAATTAAATGTTTGACATTCATAAGCTCATTTTCGTGAAAGTTATTAAGGAATTACACGGGATTACACGTTTTAGGGTAAAACGTCATTCAGAAATTCTACGCACAACGAAATTCGGTCGCGTTAATTTTCCCCGTATCAGAAAAATGTTTGACACACTCATGATTTATTTGAGAATAAATCATGACTGAGAAAAACATGACCAAAATAAACCTCGGCCGTGAAAAACTGGAATTTTCAGTTTTAAGCGTTTTTACTCAGCCGTAACCTTAGCCTATACCTGCACCGCATTTCTAAGACTATTTGAGTTTTCAACTTATTAGAAAAAGTCAACATATTTTTCCCTCCTCCATTGACCAAAAATCATTCCTTGATTTTATAAGTCATTCCTTGATTTTTAGGCTTACGGTTTGATGTCTAAAAGACATTTAATACCAACCGACACTAGACTGAGCCCAGTCTAGACATTATAAGTCATTTTAAATCATTTTTATCCTATTAGAAAAGTAACATTTTACTTTTCTCAATTTTACGCAATATTCGTACATTTTACGTATTACGCGTTTTAGACCCGTGTTTCCAGTTTTTAGCAGGGTTTTATCACCCAAATGGAACCTACCACTCATTTTATATTTTGTTATGGAACATATGGACATGTTTAACAATACTTTTTAATTCCATAATTTTACGACACCCGGTTTTACGTTTCGTGGCTTAACCATTTACGGTTAGCATTTTACGGAGCCAAAACTAACACCATATCTTGGATAATATCACCAAAAAGCCAAACCTTCCTCCCCAAGCTTTGTGAACCGCCCTAGGAGGGGGGATTCACCACCCATGTGGCTTCATCTCATGAATTTACCCATAGTTCATCACTTAATTACAACTTGGTCTCCAAGTGTTGACAAGTCAACATTGTAACCTCCTCATTTTTGGTATAAAAGAGAGCTCATTCTCTTCCTTTCTCTTGCAATACCAACGACCCAAAACCATATAAATGCACCATTTTGATCATTGATCTTGCTCATTCAATCCGTCACAAGTTCAAGTCATAGTTCCTAGTTGATCCTTAACACCTTTCAACCATAAAACTCTATAAAAACACCACAAAAACTCATCAAATTTCCAAGTGTTCTTAGTGAAGATTTTTACTAAGGCTTGTTTTTGTGATAGATTAGTGTTTATCAAGGGATTATAAGATAGGGTTTTTGATATGGAAGCATGGCTATGGTTGGAAAAGTTTTTGGAAGATTAAGTAGTGGTTCTTGGTCTTGATCTTGGTTCTAGTTAGTTTCTTCACAAGTTGTAAGCAAACCCTAACTTGCTTCTTGTTAAATAATCATATTCATGTTATTTACATATTATTTGTGCTATATTATGTCTTGTATTCATGTCCATGATGTATAAAAGTGAGTAAAACAAGTTATTGTACATGATTGATAAGACAAGTTACTATAACAAGCAAACTAGTGATTTTCTTGGAAAGACCTGATTAAAATGGTAAAAATACGATATTGGATCATTAAATATTGTAGTAGAGGACCTAACAAGGAAACCATAGCAATTTGAACCACCCAAAACGAGTATACGAGTCAAAAGTTACGCCCATTTGAAGTTACCAAAGATTTCCGGCAAAACTGCCTAAATAGCATTCTGATCAAATTTTGATTTTGAAAGTCCCACTTCTGGTCCGATTCATCAAAAAGTTAAAACACGAAAGTTGTCCGGAACGACGTTTTCGTTCAGGAACAAAGAAGCTCGAGCCCTAAAAACGCTTTCCGAGTGATAAAATTCTTCAAATTCTAAACAGCCTATTTTTAGGCGAAAGTCACTAGATTATGGTTATACTTTAAAAGGAACAAGAGGTCTTATGACCTATAATCAAGACCACAACCATGGCTAGAGCTAAGGTTGTGTCTCATGACCTTGGAACAAGGACCAAAGGTCATGGCTAGGCCATGACGAGATGACCATGTAAGTTTACTTAGGCGTAAACATGAAACAATGAATTAGGCGATAACTTGAACAAGCAATTTGGATCTACTTCACTTAAAAAGGAACCATGAGATATTACAAGGAAAAATGATCATACAAGACTTATGAAACATACCCTAATAACAATCTTCATGTACAAACAAACTTTCCTAAGTTTATTCAAGTATCGGACATGTAACTTTTCGGATCAAAACTTATATCTATATATTTCATCAACTACTACAATAGTAGGGAGCCTCATGTGAGGAGTTCATTATGTAAGCCGTCGAGTTGAGTTGTGGATTTACGAGTTAAAGTGTCCTGGCTCCTCGAACACTTACTAACATGACTTCTGAATTATGTCGGCCCGAACGGTAGTAAACGATATACAAAACATACATGTTTCATGAATCATTACTTTCAAAGACTTACACTATACATCATACCACATCATGGACTAAATGCAAGATATATATATAGGCACTACTTCATATTCTTTACTCCAATCCTAAGTCACAACATTCTATTATAGGTTGCTCATAGAAACCTTCATGATTCAACCGTTACATTCATTACTTGCTATCTTACTTAAGGTGAGTTCATAGCCCCACTTTACATTACTTCAATGTTTTACAAACCCTTGGGGGGAATACATGCTATTTTAACCGAGCACAATGTTTTTAAATTGAATGCTTGCCTGATTGTTTTATTATCACTAAGTACCAGCCTTGCTAAACCGAGATCCCTTATCATGAACCATTTAATCACTAGCAATAGTGAGCACAAATATTGTGAATAGGCCTATTGGGATTGACGAATCCCATTTGTATTGACTAAGTTCAAACAAATGCACTAATATTTGAGATTTAGGTATGTTAGCAAAGTACCTACCGGGATAAATCTGCCGATCGATATTGGTACACGTTAACGTTTTGGTGTCATAAGCTTAGTGTATAATACATTTTATGGGCGTATAATAACGTAGCCTACCTGTTATGTTTTCCAAAACATTGGTGTGAGTCTATAGCTCACACTACGATTATTGTGTTCAAACGATTTAACTACAAACACTACGATTATTGTGTTCAAACGATTTAACTACAAACACTACGATTATTGTGTTCAACGATTTACTACCAACACATTGTGTTCAAACATTAAACAAACTCTATGAATATCACTCAACCTTTGTGTTGACCTCTCAAGCATGTATTTCAGGTTCATGACGATCAAGGATGGCACGGAAGGGCACGGATACTCAAGAGGGCTATAAATTTTATTATCATTCAAAAACTCATTTATTATACATTGTAAACATGGAACCATTTGGGACCTCATTTTGTAATCTCTGATATTTATACAATTTGAATGATAAATCTCTTAAAACGACTCAATTGGAGTTCGTTTTCTATTATTGTGACTATTGTGCCGTCGAGTAACACCCAGTTTGAATTTCGCTGCAACCATGAATTGGGGGTGTTAAATAACACATATCAAGGTGTTTAGATCCATCAAACTTCAGCCGTATGAAGCAAGTACTGCTGTACCACCACCAGCTCTTGTCATACCACCTGAACCAGTTATGCCACTACCACTTGCACCACCTGTGATACCACCACCACCTACTATCTTCTACAGCCAAACCACTACTGTGCCACTAACACCTTCTCCCATAGCATCTCCTCCACTAGCATCACCACCTGCACCTAACCGCAGTGCCCCAGTATCACCTCACCAAAGGACCTACCCAATCCGCCCAACATCCTCAGAATCCTATGTCCACCACAGACGCCGAAGGACCCATAAGTGAGTAGATGCTCGTAAATGGTCATTCTTGTTACCAATCATGCAATATTGGAGATCTCAAGAAGGTACACCAACAACAAGGGAACTTGGGGAAAGTTCTTACTCCACCTCACGAGTTCTCCCTGTCACCGGGGAACCTATACATCACACCACACCATTGTTAGCAGCAAGAATGGTTCGTCACGAAGATCGACTTGATTCCATTGCTAGCATACTCAACAAGATCCCTCATGAGCATCTCGAAACCTTTGAAGATGATATGAATAGTCTTATAATTGGTCATCTTGCTATGGAAGATAAGGTTGAGAAGTTGGATTCTCTGTTTTGGGAGTCAATGAAACTTATAGGGGCACTATGTGGGGCTAACACTTCAACGGAAATAATGATGGGAACTTTGGACCGAGAACTTGAAAAGATTAGCACTGAAAACCTACATCTTAGGCAAGCCTCGCAAGAATCCCGAGCGAGGGAAAGGGCTAGAGATCAAACAATGGAAACCATGTCCACTGCCATCAAAGAACTCCAAAACCGCCTAGACAAAGCCTTAGGGAAACCATGAAATCATCAATTTGTTAGTATAATCAATGTCCTACCAATAAAAGAATCTTGTCATGTTTTGTAAACATTAGCACAAGTATTGATAAGTGTTGTAACACATTGACATTGATCTATGGAATTTATTTTATCTTTATATGCATTGCGACCTTATACATTATATCGTAATATATTGGTTTATGCAGGTCAAACTTATTCGTAATTCCTATGTATGTCAATCCGACATACGATAACATATTACGACTTAGACCTTTTCAATGATCAAATCATTGTAACTATGACCTATATTTACTATTTATTACTCGATGTATTTCAACGTAATAGGATTATTATAAATTTTATAATGATATACTTTCTTTTATAATAGCAACATGGCTAGAACTAGAAGAACAACCACAACTGCTACGACAACAAACCCCAAAGTCATGACCCCAGCAGCGATACAACAAGCAATTGCTGATGGTGTCAATGCCGTTTTAGCTGGACAAGCCCGCAATAGAGATACCGGTGTGCAAATGGCAGGAAATGCACCTACACCCCGTTATTGTACTTATAAGGATTTTATAGCATGCCACCCAACATACTTCAAAGGTACCGAAGGAGTGTCGGAATTAGCTCAGTGGTTTGAACGAAGTGAAACAGTTTTCCAAAGAAGTGGATGCTCGGAAAACAACAAAGTTAGCTTCGCAACGGGAACTTTAATGCAAGATGCTCTATCTTGGTGGAACTCTACTGTTCAAACACTAGGAACCGCGGCAGCACATCAACTTACATGGACTGAATTCAAAGCTAAAATACTAAAGAAGTATTGTCCCCGTTCCGAACTACGAAAACTCGAGGATGAGTTCCATGCTTTGATAGTGAAAGGCGTTGATTTGAAAAGTTACAATAGGAGATTTCAAGAACTCAAAGTATTATGCCCTTCCATGGTACCTGATCATGAGAAAACCCTAGAGAAATATGTCGAAGGACTCCCTCGGAGTATTGAAGGGAATGTCACCTCAGCAAACCCGCCAACCCTGGAAGCAGCAATGGAACTTGCTCAGAAACTTCTAGACCGAGAAGTTAAATACAATGAGCTTAAAAGGAAGTTAGACGACAAGAGAACCACCCACCATCACAACAACAACCATCAAGGTAACAACAGCCATCACCGCAACAACAACCACCGCAACAATAATCGGAACCACCAACAATACCACAATGATTGGAACACCCACCACCAACAGCAGAATCGAAGACAAGAGAACACCAGAGTCTACGCCGCCACAGAAGGTGTAGGATACAACGGTCAGAAACCCCAATGTCAACGATGCAAAATTCATCACGACGGACGTTGTACCATCCGGTGTGACAAATGTCGCAAGATTGGTCATCAAACCAGACATTGTAGAATTCCGGCTATAGGAAGCAACACACAGGCTGTAACACCCACTTGTTACGGATGCGGAGAAGTATGACACATCCGGAGAAACTGCCCAAAAGGAAATGAACAGACCAACGCTCAAGCTAGGGTATACCTCCTCGGAGATGGAAATGGACCTGATGTAGTCACCGGTACGTTTCTACTAAACCATCATAATGCTAGAGTATTATTTGATTCGGGCACAGATAAGAGTTTTGTATCAGATACATTTACCCCTTTACTTAATGTTACCCCCTCTAAGCTGAACTCCACCTACGAAATCGAGATGGCTAACGGAAATTTAATAGATACAAATACCTTCATGAAAGATTGTACCCTAACCCTATCAGAGAAACCTTTTGCCATTGATCTTATGCCTGTTCAACTTGGTAGCTTTGATGCTATCGTCGGCATGGATTGGCTATCCCACCATCGTGCTAGGATTCACTGTGACGAAAAGGCCGTTCATATACCACTCAAGGATGAAATACTCATTGTCCAAGGGGACAAAAGTAAACCTCGATATGGAATTATCTCATGTATGCGAGTGATAAAATACATGAATGAAGGATGTCAGGTATTCATGACTCGTGCTACGGAAAATAAGTCATCAGAAAAGCAACTTGATGACGTTCCTATCGTTAGGAATTTTCTTGAAGTATTCCCTGAAGAATTACCTGGTATTCCACCCGCACGTCAAGTAGAATTTCAGATTGAACTAGTGCCTGGAGCGGCACCAGTGGCCAAAGCACCTTATAGGCTAGCGCCATCTGAAATGGAGGAATTGTCAGAATAATTAAAGGAATTGTCCGAAAAAGGGTTTATATGACCAAGCTCATCACCCTGGGGAGCTCCAGTTTTATTCGTTAAGAAGAAGGATGGATCATTTCGAATGTGCATTGACTACCGGGAGTTGAATAAACTTACGGTAAAGAATCGATACCCATTACCTCGAATTGACGACCTATTTGATCAATTGCAAGGATCGAGTGTGTACTCAAAAATTGATCTGAGATCGGGATATCATCAGTTAAGAGTTCGAGAAGAGGATATTCGGAAAACTGCATTCAGAACACGCTATGGTCACTACGAGTTTCAAGTAATGCCATTCGGTCTGACCAATGCACCGGCAGTTTTCATGGACTTGATGAATCGAGTATGCAAACTATATTTGGATAAGTTTGTAATAGTATTCATCAACGATATTTTGATCTACTCTCGCAATGAAGAGGAACATGCAGAGCATTTGCGAATCATTCTAGAACTACTCAAGAAAGAAGAACTGTACGCTAAGTTCTCCAAATGCGACTTTTGGATTCGCACCGTGCAATTTCTAGGGCACATCATAAATAGTCAAGGCATTCACGTAGACCCTGCAAAGATTGAGGCTGTAAAAGGTTGGTCGTCTCCTACAAACCCCACGGAGATACGTCAATTTTTAGGTCTCGCAGGTTACTACCGAAGGTTTATTGAAGGTTTCTCTAAGATTGCAAAACCTTTGACGAAGTTAACCCAAAAGAACGAGAAGTACGTCTGGGAAGAAAAAGAAGAAGCAGCCTTTCAGTTGTTAAAACGAAAGCTTTGTGAAGCTCCAATACCAGCCCTCCCAGAAGGAAATGAGGACTTTATAGTATATTGCGACGCATCATATCATGGATTAGGAGTAGTTTTGATGCAAAGAAGCAAAGTGATAGCTTATGCATCTCGACAATTGAAGAGACATGAGGAAAACTACACGACTCATGACTTGGAGTTAGGAGTTGTAGTGTTTGCACTCAAGTTGTGGAGACACTACTTGTATGGCACCAAATGTACCGTGTACACAGACCACAAAAGTCTCCAGCATATTTTGGATCAAAAGGATTTAAATATGAGACAACGTCGCTGGTTAGAACTACTCAGCGATTATGATTGCGAAATATGTTACCATCAAGGAAAGGCTAATGTAGTAGCAGATGCGTTAAGCCAGAAAGAACGATTGAAACCACTCAGAGTTAGATCACTAGGGATGACTATTCACTCACCCCTTCCATCCCAAATCCTTACCGCACAGAACGAAGCTCTTAAGGAAGAAAACCAACCCAAGGAAAAGATTTACGGCATGCCCGAAAATAAGAACGGTTTCGTGAAGAAATATGATGGAACGCTGTGTTTCAAGGATAGAAGTTGGATCCCTCTGGTTGGAGGTATTCGTGAGCTCATCATGCATGAGTGCCACAAGTCAAAATACTCCATTCACCCAGGTTCCGACAAGATGTATCAGGATTTAAAGAAACTATATTGGTGGCCAAACATGAAGGCTAACATTGCAGAATATGTCGGTAAATATTTGACGTGTTCAAGAATAAAGGCGGAACATCAAAAACCTTCAGGTCTACTTGTAAAACCTGAACTTCCTATGTGGAAATGGGAACGAATCACTATGGACTTCATCACCAAACTTCCAAGAACTTCATCCGGATACGACACGATATGGGTTATTGTTGATTATCTCACAAAATCCGCTCATTTTCTACCCATCAAAGAAACCGATGAGATGAATACACTTGCTCAGTTGTATGTGAAGGAAATAGTCACTCGACATGGAGTGCCAATTTCAATCATCTCGGATCGAGATAGTCGTTTCACCTCTCATTTCTGGAAATCCTTACAAAAAGCCTTAGGAACTAAACTAGATATGAGCACCGCATACCACCCTCAAACTGATGGTCAAAGTGAGAGAACTATTCAAACCTTGGAAGACATGCTCCGAGCATGCGTAATTGATTTCGGAAAAGGTTGGGATAAGCACTTACCATTAGTAGAGTTTTCATACAACAATAATTACCACACCAGCATAAAAGCAGCACCATTCGAAGCACTTTACGGTCGAAAGTGCAGATCACCCGTTTGTTGGGCAGAAGTTGGAGAAAGACAACTTATAGGACCAGATCTTGTTCGGGAAACTACTGAGAAAATCATTAAGATTAAGCAACGCTTACAAGCAGCCCAAGACTGACAGAAAAGCTACGCCGACATAAGAAGGAAACCTATGGAATTTCAAGTGGGAGATAGAGTCTTATTGAAAGTATCGCCCTGGAAGGGAATGGTACGATTTGGAAAACATGGAAAGTTGAACCCAAGATACATCGTTCCATTCAAAATCCTGGAAAGGATAGGACCTGTGGATTATAAGCTCGAAATACCCGAAGAACTTAGTCGGATTCATGACACCTTTCATGTGTCAAACCTTAAGAAATTTTTATCCGATGAATCTCTCGTTATTCCATTGAAAGAAATTCGACTAGATGACAAACTTGTCTTTACCGAGGAACATATTGAAATCATGGATAGAGAAGTCAAACAACTCAAGCAAAACCGTATTCCTATCGTCAAAGTTCGTTGGGACTCCAAGCGAGGACCGGAATATACTTGGGAGCGTGAGGATCAGATTCGCTCCAAGTACCCACATCTCTTCACCTAAGACACCCTTGGCAACTATCTTAGACTAGAATTCCGGGACGGAATTCCCTGTAAAGAGTAGGTAATGTAACCTCTCGTAATTTTCCCTTACGATTAGTAAATGCTCTCAAGGAATAAAATGATATTACGATAACTTAACACCACTTTTCGGGTAACAATTTTTTTTATGACTTGATATTGGAATCACTACGATAACTGTGATTGACTGTTTACCTAGGAACGATGCTTACACACAACCTCATAATCTATATTTATTGCGAACTATAAATATATAAAACGTTTATATTTATAACTATACATTTCGTCTAAAATTCGTATACTCTTTATATATTTCCCGAGCCTACGAAAACTCCCGAGAATGATCACTAATATTTTTGGACCTCGACACGATATTTGAAACACACCATGTAGGCCCCCAACACCCAATGGGCCACGGAATCTAAGTTACAAACCAAACGGACTAGTTATTTTCTTTTCTTTTTTTTTTTGTTTTGGGCCGACGCAAACCACAAGCCCAAACGCACCTTATTTATTTTCTTTTCTTTCATTTCCTGTCGCGATACACAACCAAACGCACCCTATTTTCTTACGATTTTTATACACAACACATACATATTTTTACATCTCGTTTCATCTAGTACCCAAGAATCATGAATGATAAATGTTACACGCTCACCCACTCGCTTACTACTCCAAAACTGACCAAAGCAAACCACAACACGCTCCATGTGAAGATAAGCTCCAAACGTGGCATCACATTCCTTCCAGCCACCCTTGCTCCCCAATGGCGAGTAAATGAACACTATACACAGCAGGAATGTCAGGAATGAATAGCATGAGATCTTACACAATCTTAGCCTTGTAAAATTTCGATTGGACAAAGAATGAGGTGCTATTATTCACTTAACATGCCACCTTCCAACTCATGTGAACATAACTTGTCTTTACACTTCATAAACTCACTATATAAGCCATCACATGCAAGCTCAGTCGCCTCATGCACTCATACATACCATATTACACAAAATATAACGAAAGGAAGGAGTATTGAAGGACAAAAGGATTGCCAAGAGTAACGTCTCAAGGAAGCCTAGAACTCCAAACTTGACGTCTCTTGAACCCTTGGTGGAATGTGAAGTGAACCACAAAGCTCTCGTACCCTCCCACGATCCACACATTACGTTTTACTCCACCTTTTAGAGGTGAGGTGAGACCTTGAACTTTATTTCTATATTTAGATATGTATTTATATGTTTTACGCACCAACACTTTCTATAAATAACTCGTAAATTATGAACACGACATACATATTTTTATATATCATATCATTTGTTGGCTAGGCCACTAACGAGACCCTATAAAGGTTTTAAACTAATATTAACGTATACGCATGAAATATCACACGTTTCTAATGTAGTTTGGACCTATACGATTATAACTAAAAGACTTAGAATATTTTTAAAGTTTTATTGTTTTTGCGTTATGGTTTTGACCATTTACTTTGGCCTCGCCGTTTTAAATTTTATATAACTATAATTAAATTTTAGACGATAAAACAATACGTAATTATTTTCTTTTACATCTACATCGTAACACTCACCTATACACATTATGATTTATTCGCGACTAATAATTAATGTTCGCAATAAAACGAGACTTAGAAACTAAAACTTGTCATATCTTTTAGGTTGTGTGTGAAGCCGTTGCCTTGCATCGTTGAGATTACGATTATTCTACTGTACTACTAAGGTGAGTTCATAGCCCACATTTAACTTGTTTTTATGGGGGGGGGGGGGGGATACATGCTTAAAAACCGAACACAAGTATTTTCTTGATATTGTTATTGCTTAAGTAGCTATTGCCAAAAGTCCCTCGATCATGAACCTTAATTACCTGCAGGGTGAACATAAATAATGTGAATAGATCTATTAGGGATTGACAATCCCCATTTGGTTGCTAGAGGAAAGTCACCAAATGCACTTTATTTGATATCATAGGTTACTGGCAAATACCTATCTTGAGGGCACCTTATTTCACATCATTATTATGGATAATTTTGATGTCTGTTGAATCGTTGAGTGTCATGAGCTTAAGGCAATAATGGATGTGATTTTCAACTTGTTTATTAGTATCGATATTATAATAAACATCTCTTGTGTTCAAACTATTAATTATAAACCTATGAATTTCACCCAACTTTTGTTGACTTTTAGCATGTTTATCTCAGGTAACTAAATGGAATGGATGGCAAAGGCATGAAGTGGGCAAATAAAGAAATGTTTATTTCTCTTTGAATAAAACTTGTTGTTGAATAATGAAACATCTTGGAAACATGGATATTTGGTATTTTAAATAAAACTTAAAACGTCTCATTAGAGTCGTTTTCTATAATTGTGACAAAGATCCTCGATATAATACCCCAAAAGTCTTCCGCTGTCAATATAAGTCTTCCGCTGTATTGTTCGTTTTTGGGGGTGTTATACTTTTGTGCCAAACCTGCGCAAGACCGTCTTTTTCTTCAATACTAGCATTAAGCTTACCTGCCATTGCATGGCCGTCCAAAGAGTATACGCAATTATCCCTTCGGGTTCCAGATAAAATAACCCTAGAACCATTAATCACCTTGATTTTGCCCGACTGCATTTTTACGGTATCCTTCTTTTTCAAGAGTTCCCAGCGATATCAAGTTTCTTTTCAATTCAGGAATATACCTGACATTGTGTAATACAAAACTTGACCCATCTTTCAGTTGTACCCTTACGTTGCCAATACCTATGATCTTGCACTCCCTGTTGTCACCCAACAGTACCCTGCCTCCATCGCATTCCAGAAAATCAAAAAATATATCTAACCTCGGTTTCATGTGGTATGAACCTCCTGAATCCATAATCCAATCCAATAAGGCTTCTGCACTCATTACCTCAGAACCATCATAAATCGAACCACTAGAACTTGGATGATCTTCTTTCTTGACGAAACCATTTGACTTCTTGCGATTATTCTTTGGACAGTTTCTCTTCAAGTGCTCCTCAGATTGGCAAATAAAGCACTTGAGTCTTCCACCTCGAGACTTCGATCTTGACTTTCCCCTAGACTGATGCGAATTCCTGCGATCAGTTCTTCCCCTCACATATAACCCTACACCATCATCCCCCTTCACCTTAGATCTTTCTTTGATTTCCTTTGAATTCAGTGTGGCCAACACATCCTCTAAAGTCAAAGCTTCCCGTCCATAAAGCAAGATGCTGGTAAAGAAGTGAGTAATAATAAAGCAAGATCTTCATCCTCGAATTTTACCTCAATATTTGCTAAATCAAGAACGATTTTGTTGAACTCATCTATATGCTCAGAAATCGTACGTCCAACCGGCATATAGAATGTATACAACTTCTTCTTTAGGTACAACTTATTGGCCAAGGACTTTTTCATGTATAAAGTCTCAAGCTTGGTCCAAAACCCCGCTGCAGTCGTCTCCCCGGTAACTTCTCTCAGAACCTTATTACCTAAACACAAAATCATGGCACTGTGAGCTTTCTTGTTTAGCTCAGCTTTTGCTGTAGCATCCATATTCGCGGGTAAAACCTCCAGAGCTGCTTCACATCCATGTTGGATTAATAAAGCACGCATCTTGACTCTCCATAACCCAAAATCACCAGTTCCATCGAATTTCTCTATCTCAAACTTGGCTCCCGTCATTCTTTAATCCCTTTATTAATTTGCTAAACCTTGTGAAAAACCTTCACTATCACAAACTAACAAAGACCCTTGTGCAATACCCTCTTAATTAATAATTTTTTTTTTATTTATTTTCTAAATAAAACAAAAGAAAAAGACAAATCCTTTTTCTTTCCACCAAGTATTAAACTTGATTTTTTTATATAGATATTGGTTTCCTTCCACCAATATAACTGTTGACTTTTTCTTTTTAACAAAACCTATATGTCTTATTCGTTTCCTATATGCCGCCAACAACAAACGAAAACCAGATCCAAAAAACAAAAAATCAACATAACCTTTGTCGATCAAAAACCAACAAACCCTTTAATGTCGATCGAACCATTGCTGCTCCTTGACGTCCATGAATCCGAACACCAAGATAAAACCCTTCTTGATCGATCCTAGATAACCAGTGAACCCCGCAAACCTGTGCTCTGATACCACTTGTAGGATTCGACACCCTACAACCTGATTTACTAGAGCAGATTACTTCGATTATAGAAGAAGACACACACACCTGCAGTTTATGTCGACAAAAAAGTATAAGAACGATGCACAAGGTAATTACCCTTAATCGATTATTCGATTAAGTATTGAAAGAATGCGTACAAACTCCTCCCCCCCCCCCCCACCTCCTTTTATAGAGATGAGGGGGAAGGTAAAACCGACTCCAATATGGACTCATAGTCGGCTGTTACAATGACATGGGTTGGGCTTGGGACACAAGCCAACCAAACCGACTCCTACTTGACTAAGATAAGTTTAAGCTTAACACTCTAACCCCTAGACTTAGTTATAAGCGAATATGAAGACTAATTACATAACATGCGGAAATATCGTGCTAAATCTAAATTTGAAACGAAAAGATTGCCCAAAGAATATTTCGAGACCAAAATGCAACATGCAATTGCCATTTTCTTCCAGAAGTAGTTATAAATTAATCGCACTAAGATTCAAAAGCAATACAAAAATGAGGCCTTCAAGAAAAAAGGTAACACAAAAGAAATTATTAGAATATCTAAAACAGCCAATGTCGTTGTTGGGTTCTTGAGCCCTGTTTTGCATTCTTGATTTGCAGGTTGCACTGTGTTTATCTCAGTATATGTTTATCTCAGTATTTTCCATACTACAAAAGAAAAGAAAGTATCATGCCCTTTTATGACTCCTTCTCTATAAATATGCACACTTAGATTTATGTAGCTCTTTGCACTATTATGGCCTTTGTATAGCTAGCAAATTCAAATTAGTGGATCAGTAAGCCTATCGTAACATCAAAAACTAAAATTGCTATATTGAACTTGATTTAATATTCACAAAGTCCATTCATCTTTAAACAAACAAATCAGCTCAACATTATCACAACTCAATACACATACAGCCAATTCAAACAGGTTCAATTCATACACAACAAATACACATTAACTTCTTGACTATTAGTCAACTTCTACATACTGAACTGTTTCTCGTCGAGATCAAAAATACTAAAATTTAATAGAAATTCAATTGATTCATACAAAATACATCCGCGTTCAATCTACAAATCAAAGTAACTACAAAATAAAATAGACGGAACAGATAACTAAAATCAGTGTGACATCTACTTTCAGCATGAAGTCTAGTTTAGGAAAGGATAAATAAAATGCGCATATGTATCTCAATTGAAGGCATGGTGACTAATATATGCAAGCCTTTTTCCGTCATGTAATATAATAAGAGCTTTCAACGTTTTCGGCGGGTATTGGCCAGTGGTTAAAATACACTGCTGATACTATATTGCTTGCGTGTGCATTAGTTGCGACTCTTAAACTCTTGGGTATCAACTCCATTTGGAAAAAAATTAACAGAAGAGAGTTGGTCACCTCTTTTACTGTAAAATGATTGGTTTTAGTTGGATATACAAAAGCGAATGGTTTTATTTGGATATACGAAAGCGGATGACAGTATAGCATCTTTTTTTTAGCTTCTAGAGCCACCTTCTTTTCTTGGAAAGCAGAAGTAAACCTGGTTGTGATGACCACCAATCCATTAATGGTGTTGTTTGGCCAGGCCATACCGGAATACATCGGCGTTGGTTGTGCAGGTTGCCCGGCTTGTTGTTGCAGTTGTTGGTTAGTAGCATTGTTGTAGGAACCTGAAACCGGGGGTGGTCGATGAAGTAGACTACTACCACTCTTGTAACGAAGCTTTAACTGATCATTGGATTTGGCAGCTGAAGGCCTGAAAAGCATACAAAAGGTTAATTAGAAACATTACTATCAAATATTGTTAATTTAGTTAGAAAATATGTAATTACTGAGAAAATGTTAATATGACCAAGATCTGAAACCACAATCCACTTATTTATGCAACAGGGCCAGCATCTGATGCATGTTTACTTCGGTTTGGAGTAATCAATAGCCAATTCCAAAATTTTCCATTATCTAAAACGGATAGCAACTGAGTTTTGGAGATGGCATTAGTATCATCACGAAAATCCAAAGGATTGTTGAAATATATATTAACTTCAAAATGGACATGTGAAACCAAAAATTCATATTGGGTGAAATAATGCACTTACAGCAGAAGCTTTACAATACATACAAAATATGAGCCAAAGGGAGACTTAACATTATGAATCTGATATCTCTATGGGCCTTCATTTTCAACTGTCATCTGCAATAAGTTTAAAGGGAATTTAAATTTTATAATCGTTTTAAAAATGAAATATCATTAAACCACATCTTGTACACTTACGTAACACAAATCTTGTCTCTCTATTATGAACATACCCAGGCCAAAAATGAACTGTTATTAAGCTGCGTTTTAAAAACTTTAATATCTAGATGGACATGTATAATACCACTTCTTTATTATGCTCAACGCAACGTAATCAAATAAGCTATATAAAGTTTCCCAAACACCCCATAGCTAATCATTGTCGTAAATATAAGTCATGACACAACATACCATATATCCTTGGAAACATAAGCAAAATATGCTTATTTACTTAACAACACTCATAAGTTACAGTTCCTTATTACAAATCGAATTCTACATTGATTTCATAAATCTTACTGGAGCACTGTTTCTGTAAAACCCTAAAATCCGTTTTCCAAAATTCTCATATAATTTGAATTTTTCCTAAACTTGGTACCATTTATCTTGAACCAATAACTTAAACTACAAAATAAATTGACACAACTTAGCCATATAATTATACGTCACACGTTTATTAGTCCATGGTCTGAATTACATTTAAATTGGTACACAATATATACTTATGATAAAAGAGACTAAATAAAGTTTGTTAAAAAAAACAAAAAAACAAAATTCTGGTCCTTGGTCATCTGTATACTCGGTCAAACCTTGCTACTCCCCTCTCATCACATGTTTAGAAACCAGTAAGGGATGAGATCAAATAAGATTTCAACATTTAATAGATGATTTGGTCTTCCACCATTTTAGCAAAAATCACGGCAAATTAACCAAAGAATTCGGCCCAATCATATCTTCAATCACTCCCATAATTCACGTATATCCTTATTTGTTGTTCCCTCCCTCACTCGTTTTATTAAACGAATACTCCTCCTCTCACCACTTTGATACGAAGCTGAGAAAAACTAAACACACAAACAAGTAATCGATCCAAGATCATAGGCGCAAAAGAAGGTCGTTCGAAGGATGCTGTGATTGTAGGTAATCGATTTATGGGTTGTTCGTCTGTGGTACTTCGGTGGTTCTTGTTTCGTTCCGGTGCAAGGTATTCATAAAAAAAACTCTACTCTTAATACCCATTATGATATACAATCAACAGACACGAAAATTAAAAACAATATGTTCCGTTAACATGAAGATAAGAATATGTCACAATTAAATCATATTGTAACATCTCGCCTACTCAGACCACAATATTGCCCGCTTTGCCCGCAGGCTCACGGCTTTGCTTTGTAGCCCTCATGTGAGACTTCCCAGCAGGTTACCCATACCAGTGCTACTCTCACATGAGCATGCTTAACTGCCAGTTCCTAAGAACCCCACTCGTAGTAGACCACAAAACGCGTTGTGTCATTGTCAGGCAAATGTTATCTTATGAACCTAGCATCTCTCCAGGCCACACCCGATGTGGGATTTTCCTAGGGTGTTACAATCACCCCTCCTTAGGGACTCATCATCCTCGATGAGATTTGCCCCACCATCTCGAACGGCTCAGGAGTGGCTCTGATACCACTTGTTACATCCCGCCTACTCAGACCACATTATTGTCCGCAGGCTCATGGCTTTGCTTTGTGGCCCTCATGTGAGACTTCTCGGTAGGTCACCCATTCCAGTGCTACTCTCACATGAGCACACGCTTAACTGTCAGTTCCTAAGAACCCCACTCGCAGTAGACCACAAAACGCATTGTGTAATTGTAAGGCGAATGTTATCTTATGAACCCAGCATCTCTCCATGCCACAGCCGATGTAGGATTTTCCTAGGGTGTTACACATATTATGTGAATCGATTTCATGTTATCCGTTTTAATATATTCTCGATTTGTCTAAAGGTTTTGCCTAGTATAATGTATAGGAATGACTAAACCATGTCACACTTGATCATGCATGCCTCTATTTACGCATGCTTACATACATATAATAAATTCATGGGCTTAAAATGAATTGAAGGAACTGATATATATACTAAATATTCGAATGGGGGTAAGTGCATGAAACCATAAAAGAAAAGAAAAAAATGTATAAGCTTACATATAGACATATCATATGGTATTATTTTGATTTCCTTATTTCATGTGTGGGGAGTATTAATCAAAAGAAATAACTATGTTGAGTGTGCATGTATATGCGTACGTAGTATATATAAGTTGTGGTAATAGTTTGGCAAAACGTGGGTCTCATTTGGTGTTGGGTCTTGTTAAAAAGTGTTCGAATGTGTGAGGATATTTTGGCTGAGAAACATGCATGCATTTGACGCATAGATCTGTGTAAAATAAGTAACCAAACGTGTATTTGTGTGTGTGATCAAGTTGTTTTGAGTTTCATTAATTCATGTCCTTTTCGAATTGAAATAGTGACATATGTTAACGTGTGAGTATGCCCTGTTTTGGCTAGTTATATTGTGATAAATGGTGTGTCATATATATATATATATATATATATATAATTATATATATATATATATATATATATATATATATATATATATATATATATATATATATATATATATATATATATATATATATATATATATATATAGGTGAGTCGTGTGGGTACGCTCGTGAGTGCTTGAAAAGTATTTTGGGGTCGTCGCGGTATAAATTGATGTCTTGTATATATATAAATTAATTATGAACTACGGGGTCTAAAATATCCTTTTAATATTAAATTATAGTATAAATCTTTAAATAATTTATATGACATCTTTAATATTAAATTTTGATAATCTACATTTATGACCCTAAACTTTACTAAATTGACAATTTAACCCTAAACTATTATATTGGTCATTTTATCCTTAAATACTATTAATTGTTCATTATAACATTAAAGAATTAAATTACAAATTCGGGAAACTTACTAAATACGGAAACTTATTAATTTGGGAAACTTGCTATTGGAAAGCTGCTATAAAAGGAAAGTTACTAAAAATGGAAAGCCGACTAAAATGAGTAATCTGATTTAAAACAAGTTATTAATAATATGACGATTATGAATTCGTGTAGATTCGCTGAAGAAGGAGTTGCTCCAATCTTTATGTTTGCGCTTGTGGTCTAAGGTACATATATTATGACCTTTCTTATCAGGTTTCTCATGATTCATACACATCTTTTGATATTAGCTTTGTTTGTGATACCCTTTGATCTGAGCCTTTATGATATGGCTTTCTTATATGATCTATGCCTTATGCTTTGTTTAAGCCTTTGCTATGAACATTGATATGAACCTTTGCTATGAACTTATGAACCTTTGATATGAACCATATGATATGAACCTTTGATATGATATGACAATTGAACCCTTCAGTTTGATACCCGAGCCAATTTTGTTTCCTAGCCATGAAGGTAACATGGCCGTGTCATTGATGCACCAATGGCATGACTCTAGTGTGGTTGAGTGATGTTTCACACCGTCCCCTTTTGATATGATATGCGCGCTTTATGATTTTTTATGGCCACTATGATTTGTTTGTAGGGGCGTATGGATGCATCCTAGATTTGATTTGTATTTGAGTGGATATGATATGATTTATTTGGTGACTGATGCATGGGTGCAATCCACGTCTTTCACATTTTGGGAGCTGATCACTCCATGGTTACTTGAGGACTCCCCTCCTATTACATTTGGTATTTCGAGGTCACCCCTCCAAATACAATGGTTACTTATGAGATATGATATGATATGATTTGTTTGGGCTCGGGATTGATTACTGACCTTTCCATACACTTTGATATTCGTTTGTCTATGCCTTATGTTTTTCCCCAATGCACCATATTATATTCCTCGTTCTTTATCTTTTGCTTCGTTTATATATATATATATATATATATATATATATATATATATATATATATATATATATATATATATATATATTCTGTTCACTGGGATTTTTAAGCTCAGCCGCATTTCTTTTTCCCTGCGGCATGTTTTCTTTTTACTAGGAAGCTAGGTTATGAGTGGAGAGTACTTTGGACTTAGAAGACTACACTTTGATAGCTATTCTAGATTAGAGATGACTAGAAGAAATGTTTAGTTTCAGACTTAGTATTTATTGTTGTTATCATTTGTAACTTTGTACTTCAGTTTTCTTTTGTAACCTTTGAGATTCCTTTGTATTACTTAAAATGTATGTTTGTGGTTGCTTTGATATGTCACCAGAATGTAGTACTTCTACCCTTATCGGGTTGGGGTGTTACAGTTTCAGCTTTCTTATAACGAAATGCAAATTCTGCTGTGTCTTTATTTCCTCGATCTAAAAACACAAAAGCCGACCATAATCCTTACGGATCACTCTAGCCCCAAAATCCAACACGACTGGTCCCTTTCCTATATGCGTATACACAGCAGCGGGACACGCGTTTTAGATACATGGTTATTAACAATACGTACAATGGATGAATGTATTATGAAAAGCATTAAAAGCCTAACCTTGTAATGAGGATGGTGAACTGACTTGAGCATCCAATATCCAAGTCCTGTTCGCCTCTTGAAATTTTTCGTCAACCAAGTACGGAAAGGTTATGCAAGTCAACTATGTTTCTCTTGCGATTGCTATTAATGGTCCAGTTGCAGTTATTCCAGCTCTCGCTATACGTCGACTTATAGTAAAGTGCTTCAGAGGCAAATACCTAAACATCTTCATCATTCATAAGCACAATTTTTGCAACTACGTTACCTAGAAACCGAGTACGGAAAGGTTATGCAAGTCAACTATGTTTCTCTTGCGATTGCTATTAATGGTCCAGTTGCAGTTATTCCAGCTCTCGCTACACGTCGACTTATAGTAAAGTGCTTCAGAGGAAAATACCTAAACATCTTCATCATTCATAAGCACAATTTTTGCAACTACATTACCTAGAAACCCAAATCAAGTAATTAGTCTCGCCTAACACCAAATATCACATAAATAAATAATAACTTATATAGTCCTTATCTCTTACCATTTCTAAGAACAATTCAATACGAACTTCAATTCTGATAGTCAGACCCAATGCGTACTGAAAGAAAAAAACAATACCGGTTATACATGAATTACAAAGATTAAAAAAAACACTAATCTCACAATTTAACAGAATGAAAAAACCCCAAAATCAGAACTTTAGGGTTTATAACTTACTTGTATCAGCAAACCATAATTATATCCGGATCTTGATCAAAAGACCACCCAATCGATTTGTAACACGAAGAAAAAAAAGTGGTAAAAAGATCTATGAATAATCAGTGAGTGCGTGTGCTTCTGTTTTTAGAGAGAGAGGAGTGTGTGTTTTTAGAGAGAATAAGATGGTAGTGTTATCCGGAAGATTCTAAGAGAAGCGTGTTTTTTGAAGGGTTGGTTGCAGGTATGGAAAAGGTGGTTTTGGAACTTTCTGGTGTTTGAGAAGGTAACTCAACCTGTGCCATGTGTAAATAAGAGTAAAGGACAAAGTCGGTGGGAACAAACCATTACAGGAACATAACGGGTGCAAACAATTGCCAAAACGTGGAATCAAGAAATGAACAGTGTTTCAAACAGTGGACTTACGGGACGGGTTAACAGTACCCTGTTGTACTTCAACCAATGAGGATTCGAAACATACACACCATGTAGTACCAGCTTTTGTACTCATGCAATATGAGCCACATCTTGCTACCTTAATAATCCCGTAATTACAAATGTAATATTTGTACTTTCAACAGCCCAAATTTTAGGTTTTAGTATATAGTTATAATATAATACAAGCTAGAAAATTAAATTGCGTGGAAACCTACCACTCACTTTCAATTATTATGGGAATGTTTTAGAGGATTTCTACGGGCATGGATATACCTACCCACCGGGTAGTTTACATGGATGAGGTGACATTCAGTCATTGGGAGAGAAGGAACAAAACATTAATTGTGTTTTTATTCATTTCATGCCACATATTACAAGCAATGCCACATTATTTGCCAACTCACATGGGTAAACTACCTAGTAGGTGAATTAAGTTTTCTCCCAGATATTTAGTGACGCCAACGAAATAATATCTCAAAATGAACACTTTCATTAATAATTGAGCCATCTATTATTTCTATCGTTCACATGTATTTATTAAATCAACAAAATAAGAAACTTAGTGTAACACCCCCAAAAAATTGTAATGAAGCAGCGGAAGTCTAATTGGGGTATTAAATCTCGGATCATAGTCATAATTATAGAAAATGACTCGAAAGAGACGTTTTGAGAAAATTTGTTATCATTCATCAAAGATAAAATTAGATTTTGCAACAACGGTTCCATAACATTTAGAAATACATAAGGATCGTGCTCTCTTTCGAGAGGGCAACGAAACACTCTGAGCTTGGATGGGTGAAGAGGTGGGAGATGGTATGGGAACAGTGGTGGTCTGGGTGTAGAACACAGTGGGTGGTGGTATGGGGGATGGTGAAATCTCTGGTGTAGGTGATGGTAACATGTAGGGATGGGGTTGTGGTACTAGTAGTGATGACTCAGGAGAAATGTGTGGTGATGAGGGTGTGGGAGCTGGTGGTGGTGAAGATGTAGGAACTGGTGGTGGTGGAGGTGTGGGAACTGGTGGTGCCAATGATGCTTGAGGCGCACGTACTCGTTTCCGAGCAGTGTGTTTCCTGACAGGACCCCCATGAAAGCGTCGGTAACATCGACCAAAAGGCTCTGGCTCCTATTCATGATATGAGGGACTTTTGGTAAAGGTGTTAACTTAGGCAATAGCAATCAGGATAGCATACAGAAAAATACTTGTGTTTAGTTTTATAGCATGTATCTCCCCACGGGATTGTGAAAACATAGTAAAAAGTGGGACTATGAACTCACCTTAGTGTAGTAGTAATCTGAAATGCAATCTAGTTGATGCGTGGGAATTGCACCAGGCTTTACCTCTCGAGGGATCTCGAGAAGCTTACAACCCCCACCAGGCAGTGTACCTGATCGTTGTATTATAGTATAGTGACAAGTACCGGGGGATTGATCGTTCAACTCAGGAATAGTGTCGCTAGGATTAGAAAGCCTAAAAACTAGGTCTAGATGTGAGGGATGATTCTTTTTGTATTTTTATATTTTTATAAAAGCAAGTAAAATCTCGGGTTTTGGAAGAGTGGGTGGAATTAGTTTCTAGTCAACTAACCCAATAACTAAAGATGCAATCAAAATAAAATAATAAAAATGAAAATAAACTAAATTAAACTAGTGGTGTGAGCAATATATGCGAGAATTGTGTTTACTTAGATTTCACTACTCCCTAGATATCTTTTACAGGTTAATTACTTATTACAGTTGCGTGGATGACGGATTGTATTCCTTAATACCATTCATGGGGTGGCGTACTTACTTCCCCAATCCTATAAGCTCCTACTTCACTCCTATGTCGAGCCGGCTAAGAAGCTCCTAACATGGGATCACTAGAATTCGCTCATGCATTAAATACAACCATAAAAACCTAGTACACATCGGTTCATGTTTCTTAAGACGTTCAAGCAAGTTACACAATGGAGATATGCCAGTTTTCTTAAGCCTAACATTGAAATCATTCATCCATTACAACTATAAACAAGAAATCAACCTATAATCAACATCTAGGTTTCATTACATCTAAGCAAACACACAAAAGATCTAGCCTAGCATTCTCCACACAAGTTCCTCTCTTAATGAATGAAAAATAGAAAAGTATATATAGATTTTGTGAGGTGACGACGTCAAGAGTAAATTTCTGACGCCGTCATCTCGCCGCCAATAAAGTTCTCGGACTGCCTAGATCTGGTTCTGACGCCGTCATGTGTAATTCTGCTCCAGGCCGTCACCAAAATAACTCTTGACGCCCTACTTCTAACGCCGTCACGTTTTCTCTGGGTCGTCATGCATTTTGCTCCTGACGCCGTCAGGTACTGTTTCCAGCATGGAAAATTAAGTCTTTGTCGTTTTCTTCACTTTTATGCTCCAAAAACGTCCAAAATGCTTCCTTTTCCAGAATTCACTCCCAAAGTACCCAAAATCACAAAAGGAACGATTTAGGGCAATATTTGATCAAATAAATTCCAATTCCGGCTTAAATAACCCCCTAAAAACGGTTCATTTTTCGCCTCATCATATACCCTTTCACTTGAGATTTGCTTGTCCTCAAGCAAATGCGCTTTTATTCTAGTCAAAATACAAGTTAGGGGTCATTTAACACTAATATAAAAGTAATTACAACAAATAACCGTTCCACTAAAGACCAAAGACAAGCACGGAGGTCATACACTAGCACCTCACAAATAGTGTTTAGATACTCACATCTCTCGGGTTTAATAAAGTAATATCACAATATGGAAATGGAAAACATCTCTCACTACCTGTCATTGCAAAATAGATTACTATAGGCTTGGGAAAGGATCAAACCTCCACCACATGGCGTAAGCACCTAGGATAAACTATCAAAGAGGTCTTTTTAAAGGGTTGTAACGTTAGGTGTAGGGATATGAAATACACGGTTTTGTTGAATATAGGCAGTCTTTACTGGTGGCGAGTTAATAATCTTGGTTAATTACATGTACAATATGGCGTTGCTAAGCCAAGACTAGACTCGACTTAAGCTAATAAATGAAAATAACAAAAACATAAAATAAACATAGAATGAAACGGGATGGTAGTCCGTATGTTTTTTCTCTTTTCTTTTTCTATTTATTTTTTCTTAATTTTTCGATTTTTTTTTTTTTTTTTTTTTTTTTTGCATACACTTTTACCCTACCATCCAAAACAATACATCATAGGGAATGTACATTCCCCTTACACTTGAATTTTTACATACTTTACAAAAAACTAAGCTAATGACTCGAATTAAGAAAATCAAAACACTTGGAGTACTTTTAAGATTAACGTACATATGGGGGTAATAATATGATGTTCTTCCCCATTACTCCATAACATAAGTACTTTACCCATGAGTCCCAATCGTCCCAAAACAATATGTACAAGGATATGACTCGACTTAGCAACCATGTAATCAATTAGATAATTAACTAAGAATTTAAACAAATGACAATAATGCACTAAAGATGAATGCATACACGGAAGGCTAAGGCGATTTGGGTGTACATTTAAGTGGGGTGTAACAAATTCTTCCTTTAAGTAAGATGCTTAAAGTTAGAAACGAAAAGATAGGCTCGGAGGGGTGTACTAGGGGTTTCGTGTACTAAAAATGAGTACAACGCTAATGGTGTGGGAAAAATTAATTGACTTAACTAGCCAAGTAATATGACTTAAATGGTCAAGTAATTATGATACGGGTTTAACACAAGGGTGATCCTAATGCCTCTTATCATGTAGTAAATCCTACTACACGAATGTAGTCTCACTAGCGGTCTCGGGATGCATCACTAACGCAAGTTCTAGAATCTAAATGCTACCGGTACACACATAAGCACTAATAATGAATGCTTTTCCTATCAAATCTAAAGGCGAACCTCATATATTTGGGTGGAAAATTTTTCAAGTGGTACGGTTTTGTGCTAGTCATACAACCTCCTATCCATGAGACGCTTGCTATGGCTAAAGTTTCACTCCTAAATGTTGTAAAAAAAATTTAAATTTGGCGCTAAAATTACACTAACAAGTATTTCTCATAGTTTTATTACACATCTACCATCAAACAAACAAACTCAAGCGAAAGTGTTTCCTATGAGGTATCATCATTTTACCCTCCCCTTACACTTATGATGAACATTGTCCCCAATGTTCAAGTAAAGAATGTAAAAGTGAAATAAGTAAAAAGAATGAAATCAAATACTCCCCTGATTCGCTCGGTATGGATAATAACGTAGCAAGGTTAGATCTTCCTCAAAGAAAATGAACAATCAAAGCTCCCCTTCCAGAATATAAATCATCTTCTTGTCAAACATAACCTGTTAAACCTGAGAAAACAAACAAGGAAACCTCGCATAAAATCGGCGGCAATCTATATATGCTAACAAATCCTAGAAAGCAAAGTAATATATAATGCTTGTGGAATGATGTTTGCAGATTTCCTGGAGATTATAAAACTAAAGGATTAACAAAAACTTTAAGACTCCGTTAGAAAAACAAAACTGGTAAAATTTCCAGAATTTTACACGTGACGCCGTCAGGAATTTCTTCCTGACGCCGTCAGAAGTGACCTGCAGAAATTCTTATGTTAAGTTTCCGGAAAATTTCTGGAAAAACTTTGTCCTAGTTCCTGGAAAATCCTGCAAAACATCATTATGACTCGATACAAGCATTTGACTCTAACAAATACGAATATACATGTTCATTTAATATTATGGAGAATCATGATCGATTTTGTTTCTTTAAAAACATATTTGGGGTTTCCCCTTACACTTATCTTTTACGAAATACCTTTGGATGAAGTTAAGACTAAGCCAAACAACAAAATAAAGTATTTTCATCATTTTAGTTTTGAAACATGATCTACCAACAATAAAAATAAAGCATGCATACGGAAGCAAATAACAATCAAACAAAATAAAAATCACACAAAACATGGGTTGCCTCCCAAGAAGCGCTTTTCTTTATTTACAAGTCTTGTAGCTAGACTCAAGGTCATGGGTTACTACGTGACCTCATCGTTGGTTTCACTCTCTGATTGTAAATGTTCTTTATAGAGACCAACCACCTTCTTCTCAATCGCTCTTATAATCCTATGGGCAAATTCCTTATCGACTCTATACTTTGGTCCTAGAGTCAAGCAATCTTTGTAGGAAAGACTCTTCTTTTCCCATACATAATCCATGCCCTTTTTCTTATCCTCTTCATTGATGTCCTCAAAAGCACCAATGTTATCCATGTCAAATCGGGGCACAAAACGAAATTCTTTCATTCTATTAGGCACCCTATAAGTGAACCTATCGGTGTTACTCGCAAATCGGATTGTCCCTTCTATCTCATCATATTCTAACTTGGACTCTTCAACAAACGGTTTACCAAACACAATATTGGATAAGCGACAATCAATAACATTAGCAAGATCTTCAACAACCATAAAGTCAGTGATATAAGTAAAATTCCCAACAAAGACATGTAGACCTTTAATTCTCCCGACAAAGTTACAAACTCCACCGGGGTATTTGGGATCTCTTCTAGGTCCAAGTCTTGTTTTCACTATATCATTATAGACACTTGAGGACATAATGTTGATTGGGGATTTAAACTCAATGTAAGCATTGTCAATATGTCTATACCCAATCATACATGGTATCTTAGCATTCTTAGGATCGCCTCACTTTATCTTAGGTTCGATTCTAGTAAAAGGAGGTCGAGGGTTATCAATAAGATTATTATAGTACGCAATCTCCTCCTTAGTGGGGTATAGATTAAAATAATCATCTAGCTTTGGATCAATCTCCCTTTCCTCAAGTTCCTCAACAACATCCTCACAATCTTTAGTTCCTAGGTCCTTATTTGAATACAAGGCAGTCGCTAGGTCACTAAATGCATGGTCGAGCTCAACATTAATCAACCTATTAATCTCCCTAAGTTCCCTAATCTCACTCTCAATTTGTTCACGTAACAAAGCCACTTCTCTAGGGGAAAGGGGTGGATTCGCGGTTTCCATAATGGTCAACGGAATAGTCAATGAATTTATTTTACTAACAAAGGCACGAAGAAATAGATAGACTAAAGAAAACCTAAAAATAAAAATAAAATCTTACTAGAAATGAATCTAGCAAGTAGACCTAATAAAAAGAAATTCTAACCTAGACAATAACTATTCCCCGGGCTGCGGCGCCAAAAACTTGATGCGTGGGAATTGCACCAGGCTTTACCTCTCGAGGGATCTCGAGAAGCTTACAACCCCCACCAGGCAGTGTACCTGATCATTGTAGTATAGTATAGTGACAAGTACCGGGGGATTGATCGTTCAACTCAGGAATAGTGTCGCTAGGATTAGAAAGCCTAAAAACTAGGTCTAGAGGTGAGGGATGATTCTTTTTGTATTTTTATAAAAGCAAGTAAAATATCGGGTTTTGGAAGAGTGGGCGGAATTAGTTGCTAGTCAACTAACCCAATAACTAAAGATGCAATCAAAATAAAATAATAAAAATGAAAATAACTAAATTAAACTAGTGGTGTGAGCAATATATGGGAGAATTGTGTTTACTTAGATTTCACTACTCCCTAGATATCTTTTACAGGTTAATTACTTGTTACAGTTGCGTGGATGATGGATTGTATTCCTTAATACCATTCATGGGGTGGCGTACTTACTTCCCCAATCCTATAAGCTCCTACTTCACTCCTATGTCGAGCCGGCTAAGAAGCTCCTAACATGGGATCACTAGAATTCGCTCATGCATTAAATACAACCATAAAAACCTAGTACACATCGGTTCATGTTTCTTAAGAAGTTCAAGCAAGTTACACAATGGAGATCTGCCAGTTTTCTTAAGCCTAACATTGAAATCATTCATCCATTACAACTATAAACAAGAAATCAACCTATAATCAACATCTAGGTTTCATTATATCTAAGCAAACACACAAAAGATCTAGCCTAGCATGTTATAATCAAGACAAGCATAAGATATATTCAAACAACATATAGACATATTGAATGAATTGAAAGGAGAATTATCTTAATTGAACATGAAAGGTTTTAAGGGGTGAAAACCCTTGAAAATATTGTTACAAACGACCTAGGGTTTATTAGGTTCGACCCTAGTATTCTCCACACAAGTTCCTTTCTTGATGAATGAAAAATAGAAAAGTATATATAGATTTTGTGAGGTGACGGCGTCAAGAGTAAATTTCTGACGCCGTCATCTCGCCGCCAATAAAGTTCTCGGACTGCCTAGATCTGGTTCTGACGCCGTCATGTGTAATTCTGCTCCAGGCCGTCACCAAAATAACTCTTGACGCCCTACTTCTGACGCTGTTACGTTTTCTCTGGGTCGTCATGCATTTTGCTCCTGACGCCGTCACATTTTCCTTCTTGACGCCGTCAGGTACTGTTTCCAGCATGGAAAATTAAGTCTTTGTCGTTTTCTTCACTTTTATGCTCCAAAAACGTCCAAAATGCTTCCTTTTCCAGAATTCACTCCCAAAGTACCTAAAATCACAAAAGGAACGATTTAGGGCAATATTTGATCAAATAAATTCCAATTCCGGCTTAAATGACCCCCTAAAAACGGTTCATTTTTCGCCTCATCACTAGTCAAATAGCAGGTGATAACTCCGACGCGTGACCTAGATTAGTATGGCATAATTTAGTTCGCAATTCTAGATTAAGACTTGATAAGTTTTAAAGTTCTCAAAACGTTTTTGTTATTGTTGCTTGTGTGGCATTCATTAAGTTTGAAAATAGTTTTGTACATATTGGCTCTTGGAAGTGCTTACGTATCGAGAACGAATAGGATTTCTGGTTTGACGACAACTGAGAGACGAAGTGCGGAAGGTAATGAATGTTAGATGTCGTCGGAGAAAAACTAAGAATAGTGTTGTTAAAAGTTTGTATTTATATTTCTAAATATTTATAAGTATTTATATGTAAATATTAGTTTATAATACATAGTGTGTAAATAAATGTTTTTAACTAAAGGTTTTATTTTAAGATTTTTTGTATTTAAAATATACTTGTAATATTTTTATAAAATTGGGCTTGACCCGCGTATATGTTTTAGTTGTATGAGATGACTAAGTGTCAAAATAAATAATAGAGTATAGGTAATTTCATTATAAGTTGTCGTAGTTTTTGACATCGAGAAAAGTTATGTTTATTTGCTATATTAAAATTTGTTTATAAAAATACATTTAATAGTTTTTAGAGTACATTGTGAAATAATTGTCGGGAACAAGTCGTGGAAATATAATAAGTCGTAGTACCGAAGACGAATAGGCGGACGAGAAATAATTTGCACATGGGATAGAACCCGTACGCACGCTTAGGTTCAATGGGCTTTGGCCCAACCTTGAAACACATGCACGCACCCAAGGCCTGTTAAGGCTGAGTGGGCTCGGCTCAATGATGAAACAATAACCAGACTATAAATTTTGAACAGGTTCTTTTGCCAGTAGGAAGGAGAAAAAGAAACAGCATTTGTTTCAACCCAACTTATACTCGACAAGCACAAGGTCCGAATTATTTTCTTAAACCACAACTCAACAAGTAGAGAGCCAACTCGGCTCAACATACCAACCCAAAACACCTCTAGGTTACAAACCTTTGGTGTTGTAACTTGGGAAAATAGGTGAACGAGACCCATGTACGGGTTGAGTGTCTCAACAGCAAGCGAAGGAAAACGAGTACGGAAATAAAAAGAAAACAAATCATTTAAGAGGACGTAGCAATTCCGATTCGGAATTGATTAAATGAGTGTGATAAACAAAGCGAACAACAACACACCTCGACACCATTTAGCTATAGCGTGACTCAAGCACATCGAACATGTAACGACCTATCGCCTAAATGGTTCAAACGCAATATCAAAACGATTTTCTCCCAAGTGGTTCGAAACAACACATCTCAAAATTTACCACTAAGATTCTTAACACAGATTTATCAACCAACACTTCCAAGTATAAGCCAAACTAATGCTTTCCAAATTTCGAGCCGATTATTATTATGGTTTTTAGTTCAGTCGTCAGGTTTAGCCACACAAACATTTTGACATCACGACTTAATCATCAAAACTGATTTCATAAACGTGTCCAAAGTAGTACTCTTCGTTAATCACGCATATCATTTAAGCAAATTTATTTATTCATCAACAAATCTCAAGAAGGTAACTGGTTCATCACCGAAATCAAAACTAATCAACATTAAAAGTAGTTACAGATTTGAATGAACAAGACAACAAGAAAATTAGAACCTTACAACGAAAGGAGCCGATTAACAAGGAGATCAAATGCAACTCAAAAACTCGAACCCGAATCCGCCACAAGCAAATCCACACACCCTTCGAACCTCAGGGAACTTATCTCTCAAAAGCTAACTAGTATTTTTGATTGTGAAAGTTGTTGGATGTGTGGAACTCATGGGGAATCGATCGGTTTAAATAGAACTAATACGAAGGTGGTTTGATTCCACCTCCTCTTAAGATCAGTCGACCATGTAACCAAAAGGGGTAATGCTTAATAACCATCTAGTTAGCCCTTGGCTTGTGGTGTTGACTTTCAAGCTTTGACAAAGAAGAGAGGAATCCCAACTGTTGCGCTAGAGCCGTCTGAACGGGGAAGAGGGGGGACCGATTGAGTCTTATCTTTATCATGGTGGAGCTCTGTTTTTCATTCAGAAGGGGTAGCAGGAGGGTTGTCACCATTTTTCTTTTGGGAATGAGAGAGAGAAGCAGAGGCAGATGCAGTTTTAGGCTATGTGTCTTTACACACCATGTGTTTGGTGTATACACACCATGATGAGTTCCTAATCATTGGTACAATAAGAAAACAAAGTATGATGACATATAGTTGCTGAGCTTTTGTACTTCGTGTAAGAAAAACAAAAGGAGGGAAAGAAAATTTTGGGAGGGAAAATTTTGTATCCATTTTCTAAATTTGGGTCCATTATAATCATATTTTCCAAATTGTTTGGTAGCCAATAGTTACCTGATAGTTTTTATGTATAACTAACTGCCTTCTAATCTTGGACCTCACTTACTGATGTCAAGTTAACAAAAAGACATCTAACCACCATGTGCAGTTGTGCACTATTTCTTCTTTCAGCTAGTAGTTATAGTTCATTCAATATCTTTGTGTAAAGTTGACTCGAGGTGTTAGGTCAAACCAGGTGCATGGGAATACCCTCCTGCACAAATAATTTATCGGGTTGATGATACATACGGAGATTGTTGTACTTTACGCCTTTCATTTCAAATCATAATTAATCTACCTTGCAATATAATGCCCCAAAACAACATCTTCAATGTCCTTATGATAATCTTTCTAATTGCAATATATTGATCAGTTGGTGTGGGATCCTTCAGGTATATATAGTATACTAACAATTATTACCTACTATTATGATAATCTTTCTAAACACACACTATATATTTCAACCCACGTTTAATTGTGGGCTATTAAGAGCTTGAAGGAAATTTAGGATCACTTATTTATGAGTCCGGGAAAGTTTAGCTGCATTTAAATGTTTCGATGCATGAAATATATAAATTCGTAGTGGAACCATGAAATATATAAACAAAAGGAGGGAAAGTTTAGCTGCATTTAAAAAGGAGGGAAAGTTTAGCTGCATTTAAAAAGGAGGGAAAAAAGGATGGCGGCAAGTTAAAGCATGAAAGTTAAAGCATGAAATTTTCGATGCATGAAATGAAAGGCGGCAATTTGGTTGGAGGGAAAAAAGAAAAGAAAGGCAGCAAATTTTCGATCATATTTATATGTCATCATACACATCAAGTCACATACTGGGTGTTTTGAATCTTGGAAATTGGTGTGCTACAAATACAACTATCCATATAATTAAATTTCTATACGTTTGTATGTTGGAAAAAGATAACATTGTGGAAAACTAGAAGGGGGGGTTGAATAGTTTTACGTCGTTTTAATTGTTATAAAACAAATTGTTTAAAAGTTTTCGTTGATTTATAAAATATAGATTCGATGGTATGTGAAATCTAGTTATACACAATATGAACAACACTAAGTATATATACTATGAAGCAATAATTATGTAAGTAATGAAATAAGTAAAAGATGGAAAGATCAAACCGAGAGACAAGCGATTTATAGTGGTTCGGCTACAAGGCACCTTCCTTGCCCTACTCCACTCCCCGAGCACCTAACTCGAGAGTTTTCTTCACTATATCAACAAGCTCCCTTATGGCGGAGAAAACCTTACACACCACAATATCTTCACACCTAGATCACAACTACTACACACCAATTCACTACTTAATCACACCACTTCTTTCACACCTATCTTCTACACACCATTAATCTACACACCAATCTTCTACACACCAATACTTCTACACACCAATTCTTCTACACACCAATCTTCTTCCTAACTTATCTTTTTCACAACTATTCTCTAACAAATATTCACAACTAATCACACTATGAAATAATAATCAATGATGATGCTCAAACAACTTAGATGTGGAGATCACAACTAGTTGTAATACTTCTTGTCTTGAGGGATAGAAGTATTCTTCTCTTGCACTTGAATGGATTATGTATGGATCACTTTGAAACAAAGATTTAAGAATGTATGATCAAAGGATTTATAGATTGGAAATGGAGATCTAGAACAGAAAGTTCTGGAGTGCAAAAGGTGGGGAAAAAATCCAGGTTTAAGGTGGTATTTATAGGCAAAAGTTTCTGACAGAGGAGCGTGGCCGGTCCCCTTAAATCATGGCCGGTCCCCTTAATTTTAAGGGGACCGCCCTTTATAATTAAGGGGGCCGCCCAGCTGAAACGGCCAGAAACTTTGTCTTTTAGTGGGGAAAGTTTATTTGGTGAAAAACTAACTGATTTTGGTTAAATATTTGAAATCATATATTTAGTATGATTAAAACATTTTTCCTTATTACCAAAAGTGTTTTTCAAAAATATATAATAAGATTATATAATTAAATAAACTTTGTATTAGTTAATTAAATACCCCTTTGATCATACATTGCACTAAACACTTTGTTTATTCATACCTTAAGTGATTTGGATGTAAAGAGAAATATTAATCACCAAATACTTGTTTATGTCATAAGTTTTAGTTCTTTGAGGTTATATTTTGTAATGATCAAAATATAAAGATATTGATAAAAACTTAATAATGTTTTTTAGGCATTATTTATGTCAACAATCTCCCCCTTTTTGATTATTACAAAACCTTAAACTCAAAAGATTTAAAACTTGTTATTAGACAAGTATTATAGAGTTTACCATTTCTCTTCTCCCCCTTTTTGTAAAATCAAAAAGGTTAGGCCGAATAATCTTCGTGAAAGAAGTTTAAACGGGTAGAGAACTCCCCATTGATGTATGCTCCCCCTCGTTTGAGAGCACAAAGGGAACGAGCAATTGGAATCTTGGCTACAAAAATATTTTGAAGAGAACAACACACATATATATGCAAAAACAACAATTATGCAAATAAAAATAGATTCATTCAAGCATGATAGAAATAATTAGCATAACAACATTCAATATGCTTGTAGCATATTGATTACAATAAAACAAAATAAAAGATATAGTCCTATATTGCCTAAGAGAGCACTTGGACTTGCTTGCAACCCATGGTTGATTTGTTTTATTTGCTTGAAGGAAAACAAAAGCATGGAGCTTAGATGTTTGATTGAGGTGGATATGGGGTGTTGTATGGAGCGGAAGAAGTGGATCTCACGATGTTGTATCGTGTTAAGGGTGGTATTGGATGATTACGAGTGAGAAGATATTCAATCCAAGAAATATCTTCACTCAAGTAGAGGATTTGTTTTTGAAGGAATATGCAACAAGGGAAAAAGTGAGTGTGATTTGTAACTTGATCCAAGTTAAGAGACTGGGGAAGGCAATTTGCATAGGGTGATGATGGAGGTAGCCCTTTGTTGCGTTGTGCAAGATGCATAGCAAGGAGATCACTAAGATCATGGATTTGGTTTATTTCATCACGAAACTTTTGTTTTTCCGTGGCAATGTGGAGGGGATCATAGGTTTGGTATGGATGAGTTGGGTTTGAGTAGTTGGAATTGTAGTTTGATGGTTGATCAAACTTGCATGGATCATTATGAGTTGTTGGAGGTTGAGAGGTGTAGTTTGGCTTGAAGGAAGATGTTTGGCCAATGTTGTATGGTTTGTAAAGTGGATCAAATGAATGCCTTTGTTGGTTTGATGCAAAGTTTGGGAAATAAGAGGTTGGTGGTGAGGAATGATTTCCAACTTCATTTGTGATGATGGATTTGTTTCGAGGACTTTTTCGTCGCCAAACGGGTTTTTCCGTCATCCTTGCTAGCCTTGAGGCTTTTGATTTTGGTTTGTTTGGAGAGTTCATGATGGGATGAATGGAGAGCTTTGAGGATTGGGGATATTTATAGTGTAAGATTTGTGTGTTTAAGGATGGATAAAGTTTGTTTGGAGGATTAGGACAAAATGTGTTGGTAAAAAATGGGAAATGTAGGTTGAAATGGGCTAAAAAGCAGAAAAGATTCTGTAAACCCGACCATCAGATGGCCGGTCCCCTTAATTAGGGGGTGGTCCCCTTAAAATTAAGGGGGCCGCCTTACATAATTAAGGGGGCCGCCCATCTGGTGATTTCCAAATTGCCAGAATTGGGTTTTTGGCAGAAAATTTGCAGAAAGGTTGTGTTTTTGGACTTGGATTCAAGCAAGTTCAATTCCTTTAGGCAATATAGCATCTAATCTAACATTAGATATCATGCAAAAACACATAGGCACAAGAGCAAATAATCAACACATAATAAGCAATAGGAGGTAAGTAAATGCAAGCACACTTAAGCTTCCTAAGGCACCTATCTTGAATTAAAGGCAAGGGCAATTAGTGAGTGAAAGACTAATGATGGATCAAGATGACACCATTACTAGTGAATTTGTCCTAGTGAGTGTCTATATGCAACAAATGTGGAGTTGTGATTGTTTCGACACCTAGAAGCAAAAAGAAATAACGATCCTAAGAAACAATCCAAATGATCTCCTTGATTCAATTTTTGCTCGATCATGAATGTCAAAGACATATATTAGATTATATACCTTGACAATTTATGTGAGAGTTTATGCATGATTTTGAAATACAATGTTTTTAGAATTAGTCAACAATGCAATGAAAATGATTTTCATGTGATTCCTAGATTGTGATTCTCAATCTTAAGTTTTGAGCGAAATAGATTCCTAGACTCAGAGAAGATGGAATGAAAGAAAAATAAATTTTCATGCAAGTATAACTTAGAATTAATTCAATGTAATTTAGTCAACTTGTTCCATCATTCCTAATCCTAAACGCAAGTGGTTGAATAATTCACGCTTAAGGGGTTTTGTGAATATATCCGCAATATTGTCTTCCGATGCAACCTTTTCTATAGATATATTTCCTTTTTGTACATTATCCCTAAGAAAATGGTGACGTATTTCTATGTGTTTAGTCCTAGAGTGTTGTACCGGATTTTTGCTTAAATCTATCGCACCTTTGTTATCGCACATAATGGGGACATTTTCTAACCTAATGCCATAGTCTACGAGAGCTTGTTTCATCCATAGTGCTTGTTGACATGCCTTTCCGGCGCTTACATATTCGGCTTCGGTGGTAGAGATAGCAAGAGCGGTTTGCTTTTTCGAAAACCAAGACGTTAGACAACATCCCATAAACGTGCAAATACCGCTAGTACTTTTTCTATCTACGTAGTCTCCCGCATGATCCGAATCCGCATAGACAATGGTTTCTATGCCGGATTCCTTAGGATACCATAATCCTAAGTGTATAGTGCCTTTAACGTATCGGAAGATACGCTTAACCGCTTCTAGGTGAGAGGTTTTGGGATCCTCTTGAAAACGGGCACAAAGGCAGACACTAAACATGATATCGGGTCTACTTGCCGTCAAGTATAGTAAACTACCTATCATTCCTCTATACTTGGTGTTATCTACGGACTCACCTTCATCGTCCTTTGTGAGCTTTACCTCCATAGACATGGGTGTTTTCATGGGTTTTGAGTCTTCTAGGCCAAATTTCTTAAGCATTTCCTTAATGTACTTAGATTGGTTAAAGAATATTTCATCATCTAGTTGTTTTATTTGTAATCCTAGGAAGAAGTTGAGTTCACCCATCATACTCATCTCAAACTCATCATGCATGATTTTGGCAAACTCATCACACATGTCTTGACAAGTCGATCCAAATATAATGTCATCAACATATATTTGAACAATGATGAGATTTGGGTCTTTCCTTTTAGTGAAAAGAGTGTTATCTACCATTCCCATGGAATAATCATGTTTAATAAGAAAAGCTTTTAATCGATCATACCAAGCTTTGGGAGCTTGTTTGAGTCCATACAAAGCTTTCTTTAACTTATAAACATAATCAGGTTTTGCGAAGTCAATGAATCCTGGAGGTTGTGCCACATATACCTCCTCATTGATAAAACCGTTAAGGAATGCACTTTTCACATCCATTTGAAATAACTTAAAATCTAGGGCGCAAGCATAGGCAAGTAATATCCTAATTGATTCTAGTCTAGCTACGGGGGCATAAGTTTCATCATAATCAATTCCTTCTTGTTGATTATAACCTTGGGCAACTAACCTAGCTTTATACCTAGTAACTATTCCATTCTCGTCTAACTTATTTCTATATACCCATTTGGTTCCTATGATGGTCATATCCTTTGGATTTGGGACTAGTTCCCAAACATCATTTGCCTTAAATTGATTTAATTCTTCTTGCATAGCTATAATCCAACTTTCATCCTTTAAAGCCTCACTAATATTCTTAGGTTCTATTGCTGAGAGGAAACAAAAGAAGTTGTTTTTATCTTGGGCTTGTGACCTAAGGGTTCTTTGGTTAAGATGTCCTATTATATTATCTAATGGATGTGATCTAGATTCTTTAATATTAATAGTTTCGTTATTTTCTAAGTGGATGTCTTCATTATCATTTCCTATGGGTTTTGTTTTACTAACCTCAATGGCTTCATCTTCGACTAAATTATCATCTTCTAAAGGTAGCGTTTTAGGAGGTGGTGGTGTTTCATCAAATGTTACATTTAGTGATTTCTCTACTTTCATGGAGTGTTTGTTAAGTATTATATATGTTTTACTATTTTGTGAGTATCCTAAAAATATTCCTTCATATGATTTTGGATCAAACTTAGTGAGGTAGTCCTTAGTGTTTAAAATATAGCATTTACTTCCAAATACCCTAAAGTAGCTTAAGTTTGGTTTTCTATCTCTTAATAACTCATAAGGAGTTTTTCCTAGAATTCTTCTAATTGATACCCTATTTAAAATATAAGTCGATGTATCTACGGCGTGACACCAAAATTTTTGTGGAATGGATTGTTCATTTAACATAGTTCTACTCATTTCTTGTAGTGGCCTATTTTTTCTTTCTACTACCCCATTTGATTGAGGAGTACGAGGAGCGGAGAAATTGTGAGATATTCCATTTAACTCACAATATTTTCCGAATTGTATTTCGTTATCAAATTCCCTACCATGGTCCGTCCTAATGGCAACTATTGAGCATCCTAATTTATTTTGAATCATTTTACTAAATATTTCGAATTTTTCAAAGGCTTGGGTTTTGTCACTTAAAAACCTAGTCCACGTGTATCGTGAGTAGTCATCTACTATTACTAAGGTATATTTGTTTCCTCCATAGCTCCGCACAGCGGATGGACCAAAAAGATCCATATGTAATAATTCTAGGCACCTAGTAGTGGATACTATATTCTTAGCTTTGTGACTAGCATGAGCTTGTTTTCCAATTTTGCATGCATCACAAAAATGCTTGTCATATTTTAGATTAGGCAAGTTTCTAACTAATTCCTTAGAGGCCAAAGATTGTATTTGTTGCATGTTAGCATGTCCTAATCTCCTATGCCACAATGTAGAGTTTTCATCTAGGGTCGTTAGGCATATCCTATCTTCAGGTTTGTTTCCTAGTTTCATAACATATACTCCTCCTTTCCTAATACCTCTACCTATAATTTTTCCATTCTTAACTATTTCGCTATCTTCTTCGGAAAAGATAACTCTACATTTATTATCGCATATTTGGCCTACACTAAGTAAGTTATATGTTAAATTATTTACATGTTCAACATTTTCAATAGTAAGTGAGTCTTGAGAAATCGTACCTTTGCCAATAATTTTTCCACGCAAGTCACTACCGAAAATAACGTTACCTCCATTGTATGCCTTGTATGTAGAGAATAGCTTGCGATTCCCCGTCATGTGCCTCGAACATCCACTATCCTTGATCCATTCGTCAGGCTCCAAGTCAATTCCAAGGCATATTTCGTCGGTTGCATTTGCCACAAAACACTTTTCTTCTTTTGGTTTTTCCACTTCTTCTTTATCACTATCACTCCATGTTCCACTAACAAATGCGCTTTGATTTTCATAACCCGTCGGCTTTAAACATTCTCCAACGAGATGATTTGGACTTCCACATCTAAAGCACTTTCTTTTCACGTAATTATCACTTCTATTTCTTTGGAACACCTTTCTTTCGTCACGTGGTGATCTAGTGAATCTTCCTCGTCTCTTGAAGAATTTCTTGAATTCTCTTAGGGCCATCGCATATTCTTCATCTTCACTCTCGTCACTTGAATCATCATCGTCACAAGGTTCCATTTTGGCTTTTAGAGCAATGGGTTTGATTTGTTCTTTCTTGACTTTGACCGTTTCCAAATCTCTTCTTATAATTTCTTCATGGACTTTCAAGTTGCCAATAAGCTCATCTAGTGACAATGTCATCAAATTCTTTGATTCTTCAATAGCCGTGACTTTAGCTCGCCATTTCGGATGTAATGCCCTAAGAAATTTCCTAACACAATTTTTACTAGAAAATGTCTCATCAAGTGCTTTTAAACTTGTGATGATGGTGTTAAATTTAGCAAAAGCATTATCAATTGATTCCTCTTCCGGAATCGTAAATTGTTCATATTGATGTACAAGAAGATCTATTTTGTTATCTTTAACTTGACTATTACCTTGGTGAGTGATTAGTAAAGAATCCCAAATTTCTTTTGCGGTTTTACACATAAAAATTCTTTCATATTCTTTACGTGGTAACGCATTATAAATAACCATTTTAGCCTCATTATTTTTTGCTAGTTTCTTTTTCAAATCATCATTTTGTTTTTCAAAATCTACAATTTCATCCATTTTAGTTTCAACATTATATTGAATAGGAGGAAAATCACCAAAGGTAATAATATGCCAAAGATCAAGATCTTTTGATTTCACATAGGTTTCGAATCTATTTTTCCAATATAAAAATCCATCACTTTCAAATAGTGGTGGTCTTTGCATAGATTGCCCTTCTAAATATTTTTCAGATTCCATAGATCGTTACAAGTTTTAAAATACAATATATTTTAAAAATTTTGCTAGACGTGGCTCCTGATACCAATTGTGGAAAACTAGAAGGGGGGGTTGAATAGTTTTACGTCGTTTTAATTGTTATAAAACAAATTGTTTAAAATTTTTCGTTGATTTATAAAATATAGATTCGATGGTATGTGAAATCTAGTTATACACAATATGAACAACACTAAGTATATATACTATGAAGCAATAATTATGTAAGTAATGAAATAAGTAAAAGATGGAAAGATCAAACCGAGAGACAAGCGATTTATAGTGGTTCGGCTACAAGGCACCTTCCTTGCCCTACTCCACTCCCCGAGCACCTAACTCGAGAGTTTTCTTCACTATATCAACAAGCTCCCTTATGGCGGAGAAAACCTTACACACCAATTTACACACCACAATATCTTCACACCTAGATCACAACTACTACACACCAATTCACTACTTAATCACACCACTTCTTTCACACCTATCTTCTACACACCATTAATCTACACACCAATCTTCTACACACCAATACTTCTACACACCAATTCTTCTACACACCAATCTTCTTCCTAACTTATCTTTTTCACAACTATTCTCTAACAAATATTCACAACTAATCACACTATGAAATAATAATCAATGATGATGCTCAAACAACTTAGATGTGGAGATCACAACTAGTTGTAATACTTCTTGTCTTGAGGGATAGAAGTATTCTTCTCTTGCACTTGAATGGATTATGTATGGATCACTTTGAAACAAAGATTTAAGAATGTATGATCAAAGGATTTATAGATTGGAAATGGAGATCTAGAACAGAAAGTTCTGGAGTGCAAAAGGTGGGGAAAAAATCCAGGTTTAAGGTGGTATTTATAGGCAAAAGTTTCTGACAGAGGAGCGTGGCCGGTCCCCTTAAATCATGGCCGGTCCCCTTAATTTTAAGGGGACCGCCCTTTATAATTAAGGGGGCCGCCCAGCTGAAACGGCCAGAAACTTTGTCTTTTAGTGGGGAAAGTTTATTTGGTGAAAAACTAACTGATTTTGGTTAAATATTTGAAATCATATATTTAGTATGATTAAAACATTTTTCCTTATTACCAAAAGTGTTTTTCAAAAATATATAATAAGATTATATAATTAAATAAACTTTGTATTAGTTAATTAAATACCCCTTTGATCATACATTGCACTAAACACTTTGTTTATTCATACCTTAAGTGATTTGGATGTAAAGAGAAATATTAATCACCAAATACTTGTTTATGTCATAAGTTTTAGTTCTTTGAGGTTATATTTTGTAATGATCAAAACATAGAGATATTGATAAAAACTTAATAATGTTTTTTAGGCATTATTTATGTCAACAAACATAACAAATAAATATGATGATGAATGGTGAGCAAATTATGATGATGAAGGTTGACTATTCAAAGTAAATGAAAACTATAAAAACAACCTTAGTGCTTTTTATCATTTTATTATTTTGTTGACGGATGTTGTGTATGTCTTAATATTATGTTGTTTTGATACAAATATATAAATTCGAAGGAACATGGAGGGAAAAAATGGGCGGCAAAAAAACCATGGATGGAAAAAGTGAATGATATTGAATTAACATGTGTGAAAATATGTAGGAAAGATTACCACAGAATTGCAATTAAAAAGAAAATTATTTCTATAAACAAATATACAAACATGAACTAAATGATTTTCATTAACTTTTTCAATCACGAAGGTGTCATAAAATTACATTAAGTTAGATCATAATGTTCAGGTTTACGACGATAATACTCGCGAAAATCATCCTGACGACTCGCATATTTCTTTCCCCATCCAGATGCAACATTATTTTTGTATGTGATCCAAAGTGGATGAGTTATCGGTAAAGGAAAACCTTCCCGTAATGCAACTCTGATATAATGATTACCATGCACGTGGGCAATCACAATCATCTCATTTGAGTCTGATTGCGGTGGACTGGACCAAAGAGGAAAACTCGTAGTGGAACCATTGTTGGATAGACTTACAACAACTTTGTTATACGCTGAAGCAATTACCAATCCTGTGTTTGGCATTTCCATCCATGTCCCAGCAGAGCTCACGATCCTATAGATTTGGTTAAAACCTATAGTTCCAAATATCCACCTGTATTGTTCTTGGTGAGACTCTAAATGGAGCATCAAATCCGACCGAATTATAGGCCAATCATCTTCAGTGAGACCAAGAGCGAGAGCGACGGATCTAAACCCACAGTTTCTATCTGGTTTGACATCTTGTAGACTTGTGTTCGAGATATAAGGATGGAAAACTTTTGGAATTTGTCTACTAAGATTTTTAAACCGTTCTTCGGAAGCTGGCGGTTCTTCATTTAGGTCCGGGATTAAGTTATGCGTCCGGCCTCCTTGAGAGTTTGAAGATGAACCATGTCTTTTAGGTTGCATATTCGGATCTATCTCGAAAAACATGCATGAAAATGAAACGCGCTTCTTTTTTTGTTCGGCGTTCAAATCAATCCCAAACAACCTCATTGACCGCGGGTTTTTTTCTATTGTTGCTTGTTTTTGTTGCTTGTTTTGCTTGCTTGTTGTTGCTTGTTGTTGTTGCTTTTTTTGTTGCTGTTGTTTTTTCAAGCTCGGCCGTCCGCGGGTGTTTTTCTTAACCTTGGGCGGTTTAATGGTCGTTTTGCTTGGGTTGAATATGTCAACCAACTTTCTTAAGACACTTCTTTTTCCAGCATCAGTCTGATTGTTGAAGTGTTCTTTCACATGGTTCAATTCAGCATCGCAACAAATATTGTCACTTTGCAAAGATGTTGTCGGTGAAAGATCTAGTGTTCTCCAAAAGATATCTATTGAATCTAAAGGAATACATTCACCTGCATACATTTTTTCTTAGATGTTGAAAAAAAATCAAAATATGAATCAATTAGGAGTAATTGTATATACGGACCTGAAGTCATGTACAATGAAAGTCTGCAAGCACACGGTAACCCACAACTGTTATATAATTGACAACCACAAGTTGAGGAATCTAGTTGAAACTCATTCAACCGATCAATCTCTTTCACCATTAACTCGAGAGCTTCATTTGAGACGAAACCTCGTAATAAATCGAAGCACGCCAACTACCACCACACCCCCTCTTCAAAAACTCACACAGATCCAATTTTCATATTTTATATCAACAAAAACAATGTCTTCTCCAAGCAAACGCAGAGAAATGGATTTGATGAAGCTGTAATTTACTTTTTCTTTTATAAAAATCTCATCTTTTTTTTCTTAAAGATTGTAACTTGATGCTAGGAGTTTTATGTTATCTTTCATGGTCCTAAAGAAAGTAATTTGACGGTGTCTTCTCATCGTTTTTGTTTGCTAATGTATGGTTTGACGGTTGGCTGCTTGTTTATGCTTAGGTGCAGATTCAGTACTTGGCATGGGTTATTCGTTAATGTATGGTTTGATGTGGTGTTTCGAGTTTTCGTGAATCAACTCGCGAGAAACCGAGTCAAAACTACCTCAACATTTTTTGTGACTCGTACAGTCACGTATCTATCATATAGATGTGTAACAGCTTTAGTTAATTCGATAACTTAACAAAATTGATACATATCAAGTGTATTAACGAAATTTTATTTGCAAGATAAGGTTTTTTTTTTTGTTTTTTTGTTTTTTTTTAAATTATTATTATTATTATTATTATTATTATTTTATACATATATGTGAGCTAGTTGAAATTGTAAAAATCGGGCAATAAGTTGTTAACGTGTGTGAAATTCTGATTAATTAGTACGTAAATGAGCAACAAGGACATTTAAAACAATTATCTTACAATACAATACTAACAAGTAACAAAACAATTATCTTACAATACAATACTAACAAGTAACATGGAGAAAACGTAGATGAAAAGTATGTAAAAAGAGTGATAAGTGTATCTTAGTTTCCTAAAAGAATCATATTGTTGCAGCCAACAAAAAACTGATTATTTGACCCGTAAACATTCAAATATGTAAATTAGTATCGCTATACACAAACACTAAAACTGATTATTGCGATTTTAGGGGATCCATAGCACATGCATATAAAGAAAATACAAAAAGATGTTACCTGATAAGTGCAAAAGTTAATCTCAAGTATGTTGAAACACGCTTTTTAATCAAAGTTAACCCCACTTGATGAATTTGCTAAGTTATTTGATTGTGACTGATTTGAATTGTACATACTCATATACATAGGAGAATTATTCAATAGGGTTAGATATATGTCACATCAAATATTTATTGCAAAATAGACTAAACACTGTCGATTATTTATTGTATAAAAGGTGAAAACTCAATATGTCAAATTGAATGATCAAGCTATGTCGCTATATTGAATACGTTACATGTCAAAAGAAATTAAATGAGCATTGCATGTCGCTATCTTCAATCTTCAACCAAGTTAATCTTTGTCTTCTATCCGCAGTATAGTGCAAACCATCTCTTAAATGATCATCACATGTAGCTATCTTATTTTGGAGCACCCATGCATGTACATGATAAATTACATATATGAGATGTCGCTATCTTCATGATAAAGTACATAAGTACATGTCACTATCTTCATTAATTATACAAAAGGGTGGTGTGGGAAAAACATTACCCTAGTTTTATTATGAGTTTTAGATTTGGTAAAGTGGTCAAGGGGGTGGGTCGGTTTTTCTGGATAACGTTTGATATATTATCCTTTTTTTTGTATTTAATTATTTGCAAAGGTTATTTATTGGGTAAATTGCAAAAATGGTCCTTAACGTTCCACAAATTTGCAAAAACGGGACCGAGACAAAAAGTAGCGCAAAAAAGCCACCCACGTTCCACATTTTCGCAAAATCGCCACTGAGAGCCCTTTTCCGTTAACTCCCGTCAGTCAAGGGTATAATCGCATGAAATGACAAATATACCCCTTTAGCTTCAGATACAACCCTACCTCTTGCCGCCAAATCTTTACCAGTGCAATTTCCGCTTTAATTTCCATCCTGTTTTGTGAGTTTTTTTTTTTTTTTTTTCTTTTTATTTGTTAAAGGTGTATTTGTTGTTAATGTTATGGACTTACAATTGTAGGTGGTAAGATGGGAAATGTGAAAGTAGTAGAGGTAGATAATGAAACAGAAGAACAGAGTGGCGGGAGTGATTCAGAGGATTTGGACTATAATCGAAATGATGATGAAGTGTTTGATGACGATGATCAGGTAAATGAAGATGTTCCCGTAAGTAAGTCTGATTTGCTATGCCATAAAGCTTGTGAAATTCAATCAGGTATACCTGTTTTTACCAAACATTATGCACTGATTAGAGAGTATGCCAAAGAGTTGGTTAATCAAAATCCAGGCACTACTTTTAGGATTGATGTACAGCTAGAACCAAATCCAGCTAGAACCAAATCCAGCTTGTTCAACAAGAACTTTTAAAAGGGTGTATGTGTGTTTGGGAGCTATGAAACAAGGTTTCAAAGCTTGTGGCAGAGAATTCTTAGGATTAGATGGATTCTCCATGTCAGGTCCTCTTCCAGGTCAATTACTAACAACAGTTGGGATTGATGCAAACAATGGGATTTATCCAGTAGCATATGTTGTAGTTGATGCACTAAATAAGGCAACTTGGTGTTGGTTTTTGAAACTACTAGGAGAGGATCTTGGGATAGAAACCAACTGCAAGTTCACTTTCATTTCTGATAGGCAAAAGGTGCACATTTCTATTGTATAATTAATCATGTGTTTTATGCACAATGAGAACATGTAAAGTTTTAACACCATCCATAACCTTACCTGTTCACAGAGATTGATACAAGCTGTTGCTAGTGTGTTTCCAAATGCTGCACACAGGTTTTGTGTTAAGCATATTCATGAGGAAATGAAGTCACATTTGAAAGGAGGTGTTTACAAGGACATGCTTTGGAAGGCTGCAAGAGCCACAACTGTTGTTGAATTCAACAAAGAGATGGATCATCTGAAGAATAACAATGTTGTAGCTTATGATTGGTTGCTGAAGATTCCAGCTGAACAATGGAGCCGATCACATTTTTCAGGTAATTCATTAAGTGGCAGTGGAAAAAAGCCTACTGATAATTGATCATATATTAATACATAATGTGTGATTTGTTCAACAGGCAAAGCCCTATATGGACTACTCTTAAACAACATATGTGAGGTGTTCTGTAGCCAGCTAAATGATGTGAGAGATAAATCCATCATCGTTTGTCTTGAATATATAAGGGAGTACTTGGTGAAGAGGATTGTGGTAGTTCAGCAAATAATAGAAAGGAGTTTTGGACAACTTACTCCTACTGTGCAAGCCATGGTTGATAGAAACAAAAAAGAAGCTATTGATTGTGTTGTTGAATGGATTGCAGCTTCGTTATATAAAGTATTTGTGCCTAACGAGGATCATTGTGTTGCTAACTTGGATAGGAAGGAGTGTGGTTGTAGGATGTGGGAGCTGACTGGAATACCATGTAAACATGTTGTGGCTGCAATAAACTATATGAATGAGGATGGAAAAGGAGTCGGTGTGCCTGAAGAGTGGGTTCATGCTGCTTACAGCCTAGAAACATGGGCGCGTACGTACTCATTCATGATCAATGGGTGTTCAAGCCGCAGATACTGGCCATGAATTGAGTCTACAACAATCATAGTACCACCCAATCACAGACCTCAGGTTGACAGGCCAACTAAAAAGATGAAGTCAAATGATGAGCATGCACTTCCAACTTCTTCATGTGTTACCCACTGATCTTTGAACAATATGTTAAACGTTATTGTCTGTTGGATTCTATATTTGTAATCTTTGTTTAACTTGATTGTCTTTAGAACAATATGTTTAAACCCATTGCAGTTGGACTTTCAAAAGTCAAACTTGCAAAAAATGTTTATGTTTCTAAATGTAATGGATTCTATATTCTATGTTTGTTTGCATTATGTTTCCACCCATTGCATTTAGACTTTCAAAAGTCAAACTGCAAATGTTGAATTGCATAAAGTCAACTTTGGTCCACACATGAAGACTACACAGTACTTGGCAATCTTTTATAAGCCCTTTTATAGGCAAACACATGAAGGCTACTAAATACGCATCTCTTAAAACACACACTTGCAAAACACAACTCCCTATTTCCTTAACCATGAACAACTCTGAATGTGATAATAATCTAAGGGTTGTCTGTAACTCGTATGTGCTAACTGAAGTAATGCTTGGCCCTTACCACACCGAGATTCTTCAAGACTTGCAGCAGGCACAGGATTTGGAGTACAAGTCCAAAAAAATTACTGAAAGGGTCGAACGTAGGGGGGATGTGATTGGTAGACTTCAAAACTGCTCACGTGCAAGAACTACAAGAAGCAATACAAAGAAGCTTAGGAGGCTACAAACAATTGATAAGCGTTGGGCGAATGCACTGTTGATGATGTCCAGGCAAGTCAAGGACAAGATGTTTAAGAAGATTGAGTTTGTTGTAAAGATGAAATATCCATGAGGGGGTTGGTTGTTTTGAGATTAGTGATGGTTAATGAATGTAATGGATCTCATGATCCATATTTTGTATGAATAATGTCTTCACATATGTTTATACTTCGTTATTGTATTTGATAGGTATCACAAACATAAACAAGAAGCTGACATTAATGAAACATTAAAACATAGACTAAACATAGTGATTCAGTTTCTGGTTTGGACATGCCCAAAACTACATCCTAGAAACACAGACAAAACATAATGATTCAGTTTGTGGTATCACAAACATAAACAAGAAGCTGACATTGAGTTGCATCTGCAGCACCCCCTGCACTTATGTTTCTACTTGTAATACCCAAACCAATGACACCACCACTTACTACCTCTGCCGTTGCACAACCTGCCTGTTCAAGTATCACAACTCTATGCCTCTAATACTTAACATCCCCACAACAGATGAAGCATCTTTCGTCCAACACCTCTATCTTTGCACCACCCCCTCCTGTTTTGTTCCCACTTCTGATACCGAGACCAATTACACAACCACTTACTTTCTCTACCTGTGTATTATTACGACTCATTTTCTGTCTCTTTAATTTTTGAGTTGCAGATTCTGCCATATGTATGTTTTTGATAAAGTTGGAAAGTAGACTTTACTATACTAGTTGGTTGGATAATTTACTGCATTTTTGTGTAGTAGGTCAAGGAGTATTAACTTCTTACTAGTGCTATTCAATAAACCAAGTGAATTTCACCCGTTTGACTTTCACATGTTTGACTATCTAATGCTTTCTGCATAAGCTGCATAGGAAGTACCCATATATTTCAAAAATGAAACACAAACATAAAGAAATGAAAATCGAAACACAAACATATCAGTAACATAAACATAAAAACTTTCATTGATCATAGGAGTTCACAACCATTACAAATTTCCAACAGATATCTAAACAAACACTTGTTTAGTAGTTTGAACCGCTGCCCTCCACATTACCCCTTTTCTTCTTTTTCTTCAATTCTTTTTCTTCCTTGTCCTTCTTCTCCTTTAGGTACTTGAACACCTTTTCAAGATTGGAAATCTTCTGTTCCAACTCATCAAACTTGGGTAAAACGGTATCCACAGGCTCTTGCTTCTCCTCCTCCTCCTCATCATCATCACTCAAAAGCGCTTCATAGTAGCCATCTTGTTTCCTCAGATGGGTCAGAATCTTAGTTCTTAACTCCTTAGGTATCTTCCTATAAGAACCATACTCATCAATTTGTTCTCCGCCAAATGCATCAAGAAGTAAATCGTTTAGATAATAGGTTCTTAAAACTTTATCAAATTCCTCTTCCCCGGTACCAATGTAGATACTCTTCCCTTTTCCATTGTTTGCCATCGTCGGTTGTTTTGATCGTTGGGATTGTGTGTGTTATGGTTGAATAAGCGGGATACACGTGGACTTTATAGTCCTATGCAATCGATTGGGTTGCCGAGTTACACAAAAAAGAGGGAAAGGTTAATCGCCAAGTGTGCCTCCAAAATTAAGTTTTGTAACTTTGCAAATTTGGTCATTGAAATAAAGTTGGGGTAGTCAAAGGCGGGAAGCGAGTGAAATGGCGATTATACCCTTGACTGACGGGAAAACTAACGGGAGTTAACGGAAAAGGGCTCTCAGTGGCGATTTTGCGAAAATGTGGAACGTGGGTGGCTTTTTTGCGCTACTTTTTGTCTCGGTCCCGTTTTTGCAAATTTGTTGAACGTTAAGGACCATTTTTGCAATTTACCCTTATTTATTAGTGTATATAAATAAAAGGTGAAGGTTAAATAGAAGCACGTCGCGGTAACACTTTTGACTCCGTAACGTTCGAAGGGGAATTCAAATAGATCCCGTGTTTTATTAAATCTCGGTATTTACGTATTAAGCCTATGCCATACTATCACAGTGTCGAAACACGTGCAGGTTTCAGTAAAAATGAAATACGAGTTCGACACATCATTTGTTTGATGATGTTCGTCATTGCTTTTCAGTATAAATTAAAGCAAATGTTTAAATGTGAGAATAAGTGAAACTACTGAATATCACATTCAATAATAAGTTTTTCGATCTTACAGGAAATAAATAACTTGCAAATTTACGGGTTCTTACACTTAGGGTGTGTTTAGTTGATGGAAAACACCCTTGTTTTCCACAAAATATTTTGCGGAAAACAAAGAAAACAGAGATCACATTCAAATTAATGTTTTCCAATAAAATTCTCTACAAAATACAAAATTCCTATTTCCAACTTTAATACATAAAACTACAAAGCACTTTTTTTTCACTTATTTTACTTTAAAATACCCCCAATTCGTTTTCGTTCATTTTTTCTGGTTTTGTTCGATTTTTGGCGTTTTCATCATTTTTTTACGTTTTCGTCCATCATTTCCGTTTTTTTACATTATCTTCCGTTTTCTTACGTTTCCGTCTGTTCTTCTACGTTTTTGTCTATTTTATTACACTTTTTTATGATTTTGTCCATTTTATTATGTTTTCGTCTTTGTTTTTACGTTTTCGTCCGTTCTTTATGTTTTCAACCGTTTTCTTACGTAAGAAAACATAGAATAATGTACAAAACACTTTCAAAAATGTGAAAAAAGGGATGAAAGCGTAAAAAAACAGACGAGAACGTAAAAAATGGACAAAAACATAAAAAAAAAATGGACAAAAACAAAGACGTAAAAACATACGAAAGCGTAAAAAAACAGACGAGAATGTAAAAAACAGACAAAAACATTATAAAGCAGGTGAAAACATAAAAGAACGGATGAAAACGTTAAAAAACAGACGAAAACGTAAAAAAACAGGCAAAAACATTAACAAAAAACAAGCGAAAACGGGTGAAAATGTAAAAAACAGACAAAATATAAAAAACAGACGAAAACATAAGAGAATGTAAGCAAATGTAAAAAAGATGGACGAAAACGTTAAAAAACGGACGAAAACGTAAAAAAAAAAAAACAGACGAGAAAAAAGTAAAAAAAATAGACGAAAGCGTAAAAAACATTAAAGGAAGGACGAAAACGTAAGAAAACTGTCGAAAATGTAAGAAAACGGGCAAAACGTAAAAAACCGACGAAAACGTAAAAAAAACATACGATAACATAAGAAAACGGATGAAACCGGACAAAAACGTAAAAATATGGACAAAAACGAAATAAAATGGACGAAAACGTAAAAAAGCAGACGAAAACGTAAAAAAAATAGACGAAAACGTATAAGAACAGGCGAAAACGTAAATAAAAATAGACTCATGACCCAAAACGACCCGTTTTTGCCACCTGTAATAAAACTTATAAAAATGTTCAAAAACATATGAAAACTGATTAAAGCGGATGAAATAGGAAATTTTACTTTATGTTGAATTTAACGAATTGTAGTCGTTTGAAGATTTTTTCATGTTATTTGTTGTTATATTTTACTTTTTTAATTCTTTATTTTCTCGTTTTAAAATTTTTTATAGTTATTTTATTATTTAGTTGGTTAGTTTATAATATTTGTTTTTGTGTTTCGAAGATGTTTTTATAATATTACAAAGGTAAATATAGAATTGAGATAGAAAACAACAATACTTGAACATGTTTTCTAATTTTGCAAAATAAAAAACACAAACAAATGTTTCTCTAACTAAACGCGTTTTCTAAATTTTCCATTATTTTGTTAAAATAAAACTCTCCTCCCTTTTCCTACAAAACAAGAAATAGGAAATGAAAGAAAATGTTTTATAACTAAACGCCACCTTAAGGTCGCTGTTTTTTTTTTTTTTTTTTTTTTTTTGCAAGTGTTAGGGTGTGTTTGTTTTTCACAAAAAACGTCTTAACGCCTCTGAATCTTCTTGAGTCAGACGCGGTCAGATCTCAGTCTGACTTTGGCGTGTTTTTTTTTTTTTTTTTTTTTTTTTTTTACGAGTCAGACAGAAGCAGATCTTGAAGGTCTTACCCAGTTAGAGGTGGTGATCATGTCTTACTGCCTCTTATCCTTACAAAAATTATGGAGGTACTTTGAGGTAGAAGATGGAGTTTCATTTTTTTTTAGAAAGAAGATGAGTTTTTTTAGAGAGAGAAAAAGAAAGTATAGAATATATTAATAGCATGGTTAGTGCATCATGTGGGTGACTGGTGAGGAATTAAATAAAGTTATTTGCAGGAAAATTTTGTGAAAACTCATTTTTACTAGAAAATGTCAAGTCCTTCGTATTCACTTGTACGCATAATTATTCTACATCTAATGATATGTAAAGTATTGATTGAAATATATTTGCAGTTAGAAAAACCTACTTTCCATTAGTATATTTTCATAGTATAATTTATGAATATGTGTTATTCACAACAAGTAGAGCAATTTTGTTATCATTAAACAAACTCGACGAATAATTTATTTAATAATTTATTGTGTTAAATTTATGATAAAATGTTTTGTTTCATGTTTACACAAACTATTTATTTATTATATTGCAATGATTTAATATATACTTAAAAAGTGAACAACTAAATACATTCAGACAATTATACAAAAACAAACAACATTATTTCATTCAGATTCATACTTTACAACCACATCTTACCAGTAAGATGCGGTAGTCAGATTCAGACCCAATACATCTTAATGAAACAAACACACCCTTAGTTTCTCGGGTTTTATGGAATTTCTATGATCTTTTATTAATGACGAGAGCGTTTTTAGTTAAAATTAGGCTCCAGGCTTCAGATTCTCTCCGTGCGAGCTATCAAAGAGGAGTATTCTATCTTTTAGTTTGTCTAGTTTCGTTTTGGGTGTTGGCAATTTGGATTAATTTGATGGATCATGGCCGCTTAACTATTAAATTTTTTACTTTTAGGTCACCTATTTATTTATATTAACTTATGGGTTACCAAAATATGTGTTTGTTTTCGTTTATACCAATCTCGCTCAAATTCTTGCCGAAAATTTATACCTTTTCAAGAATAAAGCTAATTTTAACATATCAAAACAATAAATTAAAAATTTTAAACTTAAAACATTAGTTAAATTATCATAATCGCGTTTGAATATATAAAGTTGCACTTAAATAATGGCTAAAACTGATATTTTATATTCCAATAGTTATTTGTGTTGTTTTAATATGTTATGCTTAGCTTTATTCTCGTTGTTCGAAAGATTTTCAAGAAATATTTATCTGAAATTAGTATAAACGAAAACAAATAGATAAATGGGTGGTGTATAAGTTATTTTGATAAATGAGTGACCTGAAAGTAAAAGGTTTAAAAGTTATGGGTATCTTTGGCGAAAGTAACTGTTGCTGGAACTCGTGCTGGTGCTGGAGATGGTGTTGGTGCTGGAGATTATAATAAGAGATTATTTTTATAAGCTACATGAAGTAACCTTTAGTTTTAAGAGATTATGAAAGATTATTTTTTTTAGAATCTCTTATAAGTTATGTTTGCCAAACAAAGATTATTTTTTAAGTAGCTTATTTTTTAAAAAAATAAGCACAATCTACTAACAAAGATTATTTTTATCTATTTCATCTTAATTATGAAATCATTAATTACTTAAAAATCTGTAATTGGTCATTCGTATCGGGTACTTTTATTTTTCTCGTTATTGAGCATTCTACAATTGATTAACAACACTAGAACTAAAAAAAAAAAAAAAAAAAAAAAAAAAAAAAAAAAAAAAAAAGAAGTACTCGCACTTATTTCTAGACGTTTTAAGCGTGTACAAAAGAGTTCTTTACATTTTTATGTGTGATACTTTGATGATATGAGGCACTTTATTTTGCATACCAATATTTTGGTGCATATCAAGGGACAAATTCTCATCATTCATCTAATTTGATCTAATGCTGAGGATTAACCTAAGATTAAATAAGACAACCTAAATCCATTTTTTTTCTCCCTTTTTCTTTGTCTTTTTGTCTTTTCTAATTATTCCTTTTTTTTTCTTTTTTTCTTTTTTTTTTTTGTCTATTTTCTTCCAATTAACGTTTGTTACTTTTTCACGTTTTTTTTATTTTTATTATTTTTTTTTTGTCTTTTTTTTTCTAATTCCTTTTTCTTTTCTTTCAATAATTCACTTTTTTCAGTTCACTTATTTTTTCTTTTTTTCCCGCTTTCATACGTTTTCGCTCGTTTTCGCTCGTTTTCGTTCGTTTTCATACGTTTTTGTCTATTTTCGTCTGTTATTTTACGTTTTTGTCTGTTTTCGACCGTTTTCATACGTTTTCGCCCGTTTTCTTACGTTTTCGCCCGTTTTCAAACGTTTTTATCTTTTTTCATACGTTTTCGTCCGTTTTCTTATGTTTTCGCCCGTTTTCGTCTGTTTTCTTACGTTTTCATACGTTTTCGTCTGTTTTCAAACATTTTCGTCTGTTTTCGTTCGTTTTAATACGTTTTCATCCATTTTCTTTCGTTTTCGTTCATTTTCATACGTTTTCGTCCGTTTTCAGACGTGATTTTACGGTTTCATATCTTTTTGTCCGTTTGCATACATATTCGTCCGTTTTCTTGTGTTTTCATCCATTTTCTTACGCTTTCGTCCATTTTCTTACGTTTTCGTCCGTTTTTATCCGTTTTCTTTCAATTTCGTTCATTGTATATGCATTTTCGTCCTTTTTCATATATGATTTTACGCTTTCATACGTTTTCATCCGTTTTCATTCATTTTACTCTCTTTTTAAATGCTTTTGGCCGTTTTCAGACGTTTCTATACGTTTCTGAATATCACAAGAGATATTATGTGATATTCAGAATATCAAAAGTGATATTCTGAATATCACGAGTGACATTCCGTGATATTTTAAATATCACAAGTTATTTTTTGAATATCACATGCGATATTTTTTTATTTTCTGAATATCATAAGTGATATTCTGTGATATTCAGAATATCACAAGTAATATTTTGATTACTACACTTTCATCCGTTTTCATACGTTTTTGTCCGTTTTCTTACGTTTTCTTTCGTTTTCGTCCATTTTTCGTACATTTTCGTCCTTTTCATATGTGTTTTTTCGCTTTCATACGTTTTCATCCGTTTTCATATATTTTCGTCCGTTTTTAAATGCTTTTGGCCTTTTTCAGACATTTTCATATGTTTCTGAATATGATAAGAGGTATTATGTGATATTCAGAATATCACAAGTGATATTCTGTGATATGCTGAATATCACAAGTGATTTTTTGAATATCACATGTGATATTCTTTGATTTTTTGAATATCACAAGTGATATTCTTAGTACCACGAAATCACAAGTGATTTACTAAATATCATAAGTGATTTAAACTAATGTTTTGTAACATGAAAATCACAAGTGATATTCAAAAACCACAAGTGATAGATATTCAGAAAATCACAAGTGATATTCAAAAAATCACAAGTGATACTCTGAATATCAATTGTGATATTAAAAAACGTATGGAAAACGTAAGAAAATGGATGAAAACATAAGAAAATCACAAGTGATATTCGTCCGTTTTCATACGTTTTCGTCCATTTTCATACGTTTTCGTCCATTTTCATTCGTTATAATACGTTAATACGTTTTCATCCATTTTCTTTCGTTTTTGTCCATTTTTCATACGTTTTCGTTCGTTTTGAGACGTACTTTTACGCTTTCATACATTTTTGTCCGCTTTCATGCATATTCGTCCGTTTTCTTGCGTTTGCATCCGTTTTCTTATGCTTTCATCCGTTTTCTTACGTTTTCATCCATTTTCTTATGTTTTCGTTTGTTTTCATTCGTTTTCGACTGTTTTCATCCGTTTTCTTTTGTTTTCATTCATTTTTCATACATTTTCGTCCTTTTTCATTTGTGTTTTTACGCTTTTATACGTTTCATCCGTTTTCATACATTTTCGTCCATTTTTAAATGCTTTTGGCCATTTTCAGACATTTTCATACGTTTCTGAATATCATAAGAGATATTCTGTGATATTCATAATATCACAAGTGATATTCCGTAATATTCTGAATATCACAAGTGATTTTTTGAATATCACATGTGATATTCTTTGATTTTCTGAATATCACAAGTGATATTCTGAGTACCACAAACGATATTCTGAATATCATAAGTGATAATCAGAATATCACAAGTGATTTTCTGAATATCACAAGTTATTTTCAATTAGTGTTTTGTAACATGAAAATCACAAGTGATATTTAGGAAACCACAAGTGATAGATATTCAGAAAATCACAAGTGATATTTAGAATATCACAAGTGATATTCAGAAAATCACAAGTGATGCTCTGAATATCAATTGTGATATTCAAAAACATTTGGAAAATGTAGGAAAATGGATGAAAACAGAAGAAAATATTGGCATTATACTTGCTAAGTCAATCCATGCCTATCACAACATCAAATTCTCCTAACATCATAGGAATAAGATCTATCTTAAAATTACTATCATCAATCTCCAAATCATTGTCAAGATATACATTACTTGCGGCAATAACTTTGTTATCGGCTATTTCGACTTCCAAGGATTCTGGAGTTTAATTAATAGAGTGGATATCTTTTCACTAAAACTATATGATACAAAAGACATACTTGCACCCGAATCAAATAAAATGTAAGCGGGTATAGAACTTATAAGAAGTATACATGTGGCAACATCAGTGTCACTGTTGCTTCCTCCAAGGTGATTTGAAATGCACGACCTTTAGCCTTCGGAACCTTCACCTTTTCATCCTTCACCGTTCTTAACGGCGTTTCTTCAATCACTTTCATCTTCGGACAATCACTTATTTTATACCACTCTTCAAGACATCGATAGCAAATAATCAATGGCTTAGTACACTCCCTACTTATGTGATTTGGATTACCACATTTAAAACATCCTTTCATCCCTGACTTACCGATATGACTCTTGCCACACCTATTACATCAGGATATTATCTTACCCACATTACCCTTCTTCCCATGATCATACCAAACCTTCTTTCCAAACGACACTCCTTGATCAAGCTTCCTTTTTTATTCATTCTTTTCCTTGATCTACTTTCTTCCGAGATCCGCCTCTCGGGTACGAGCCTTACCCAAATGTTCTTCCATTGTCTTGCATTTGAATGCTGAACCAATCTCTCGGATTTACTCCTTGAGTATTCTTTCAAAGTTATACACTCTTAGCTTTTTATCGCTAAGGTATGAGTGTTAAAAGTTTCAGAGTCAAAAACTATTTGCGTTAAAAAAAGTCAAAAGACTATATGTGAAAGCTAACGCACTCGCATAGACTTATCATGAGAGTATCTTCAATGTTAGCACTAAAAGTAATTTTTGCACTAATTTATTGTCAAAAAGTACAAAGACACTTCTCCAATGTAAGAACGAGTGTGCAATAAATAGTGATGTACTAAGTATACATTTGGCAAAAGTAACTGTTGCTGGAACTGGAGATGGCACTGGAGATAGAGATTATAAAAAGAGATTATTTTTATAAGCTGCATGAAGTAACCTTTGATTTTCAGAGATCAAGGAAGATTTTTTTTTTTTTTTTTTTTTTTTAATATTCTCTTATAAGTTCTGTCTGCCAAACAAAGATTATTTTTTAAATAGCTTATTTTTTGAAAAAATAAACATAATCTCTCCATAATATCATGTGCCAAACATAGCCTATAATGCAATTTTATTCATATCACTAATATTATTCATTTCATTTAAACCTCTGTAGATTTGTTAAACCTTAAATATCTAAACAAAGATTTAAAATCATTTGAGGACTAAACTTTTTTTACATACCAAGGGATTAATCTCTACCATCCATCTTTATTTGATCTAATGGATGAAATTAATCCTAACAATTTAAAAAATCAACTTTCATCTTTTTTTTTCTTCCAAATATTAATATCTTTTAAACCAATAATCGTTAAGCGAAAAAAAAAATATACCATTACGATGAGCATATAATTATCTTTCTACAGATAGACACTTTGATATACTTTCGAGAAAATTATTTTTTTCGTGTTTTTCACGTTTTTTTTTTTTTTTTTTAACATTTTTTCGTTTTTTTCGTAACTGAAATTTGCATGAAAAAATCATGTGTGATTTAACACTAATATCACATATGATATTACATAGAATATGTGATTTAACACTAATATCACATGTGATTTTTCATTCAAATTTCAATAACGAAAAAAAGACGAAAAAAATAAGAAAAAACGTGAAAAAAACGATTTTTTTTGTCAAAAGTATATCAAAGTGTGTAAAACCAAGATCAAGCTCTTATAGGATTAGTCATATTGATACGCACAGCGGAATAAGAACAATAACACAATCAACATTACTAATAAGGTTTTCTTTATTAAAATTAAAATAAACTACTACTACTATTAAACTACTACTACTACACGCTCTATGCGTTTCTAGACTCTCATTGGAGATACTAGCTATGAATGAATGCTTGTAACCTAGACGCTTACCCTCTTTATATAATAGAGAGAGGTTACAAACCCTAGCTTCCTCTGAAAGCTATCTAACTATTACATATTAGGCCCTCATTGTTTCTTCTTTCTTCATTCTTGCTTGTGGGTTTTGTAATCATCAAATCTGTAATTCCTTACAATCTTCCCCTATTTGATATTACAAAACAATCTTCATGAAGAAACAATGCTAAAACATGTCATCACAAATAATAAGCTGCACATCATAAATCTTCTTCCCTTTTTTGTAATCATCTAATAGGGGTCTTGTGCATCTCGTATACGCTTCCTTTCAAGTGATGCATGTAGATGGTTAAGTATTTTGAAAAATAAGTTTCCCCTTAAAAATATACTAACCATCTGCTTAAATCATGAACTCAGTAGCATAGATCATTTCTTCCTTCAATGCGAAAAAGACATCATGTAATAAAATGTCTTTGGATAATTCTTGTAGTCAATATATGCATGGCGATCTCATGCAATGGCCGATAGTCTCAGGGAGCGCAGACGGATCAACCAGAAACCACTCAATGCTTATGATTATCTATTTTATAATCATATCATGAACTGTATGGTATCATATGCCCCCCAAAAAAATTGTAAAGCGCGTGTAACTGTTCCAATCAAGAATTATATCACGAACTGAATCTCCAAAATGAACCATACACATCATCATTGTTCAAGATCCAAGGGCGTCTTTGGACCTAGAATCAAATATCAACCACCAGAAACAAAATAATAACTATTTTTTTTTAACAGCAGAATTCGAGCAGCAGTACAATCGATCAGCAGGAACCAATCAGAAGAAACCAAATAATAACCACCAAGAGGAACCGACTAGTAGGAACCAACCAGGAGGAACTAAAATCCCAGCTGCAGAAACAGATAACTGGCAGTAGGATCCGAGCAAAAGTAACAACAGTATATATCGAGACCAATACCAATATTGATAAACTTCTTTGAGCAGCACAAATAACTATATGAAAGTGACATATCTTCTTTCCCTTTATAAGCCTCGACCAATAACAATAATACTTTTGTCGACATATAACCATGGTGCGTAACATAAGAATGAATGAGCAGCTTTAACTTAGTAATCACCATGTAACCATGAAGTCTCCACCAATCATTGAAAAGATTTACCACCGTCCCACGTTCCTTGTGTTATCTTAATATATACTCGATCCATGGAAGAATATCATGACACCAACCCATTAATTCCTAGTAAGAGATTAATAATTGTTCATTCACTTACAACAGACTACAAACAGTAAAGAATGAAATCCACTTCATCCAATATAATATTCAATCTCAAGCGAATAATAAGTCCCACATGCTTGCAAAAACAACAAACTCAATTTAACTTTCATCTTTCTCACAAAGTACTACCGACCCATGTGAAAAAGAAGTATCATACCAATGGCAGCATCACGTCAAACAAGGAACACCACTGATCCACGTACTTTTTAGCAATCAGTTTAGAAAACGACAACACATAAACACTTGCACCTATGTTTATCTTGAAAGCACCAGCACAAAAAGTCAATCCACAGTAACCTTAACATACCTGTATTCACCTTTTATTTAATCCCTTTAATGATACGTGGTAAGCTTTGGGAATCATCCAATCATTTTACCCTTTGACCAATTAAAAATTGTACCTTCCCCATTATTAAAAATTGTACCGTCCCCATTATGAATTTGATCAATACGAGAATACCTTTAATAACCTTGTCGCCATACAGAAACCTTAAATTCAAACAGCCAATAGACGAAAACCATAACAAAAGACGACAGATCCATGATTGATATACGCATTCATGATCAATTTTAATTCACCAATGATAAAGTAATAAATAGTACGAGGTATCACTTTTCTTGCAAAATACGACAAAAACTTAATCAATTTCATCAAACCCCTTAAACCCTCGACCAATGAAATCAATCTGCTGTGAATCCTTTTCAAATATGAATATCATAGTAACAGATTCGACAAACAAAATAACGATTACCTCACACAGCTACTTTATCCATACCTTCTTCAAAACTGCTCTTTATTGACAATGAAAACCTTGATAAACCCTAGATCACGAGCCCCTAAGCTCTGATACCAATTGTAAAACCAAGATCAAGCTCTTCTAGGATTAGTGATATTGATACGCACAGCGGAATAAGAACAATAACACAATCAACATTACTAATAAGGTTTCTTTTATTAAAATAAAAATAAACTACTACTACTATTAAACTACTACTACTACTACACGCTCTATGCATTTCTAGACTCTCATTGGAGAGACTAGCTATGAATGAATGCTTGTAACCTAGACGCCTACCCTCTTTATATAATAGAGGGAGGTTACAAACCCAAGCTTCCTCTGAAAGCTATCTAACTATTACATATTAGGCCTTCATTGTTTCTTCTTTCTTCATTCTTGCTTGTGGGTTTTGTAATCATCAAATATGTAATTCCTTACAAATTACCCATCTATAGAAATATAATTAAATGTTCGTCGCGATGGTGTAAGTATTTTCGCTTAACAATTAATGGTTTAAGAGATATTTAAATTATAAAAAATATGTGAAATATTAAAATGCTTCTAATCTCAACAATTGATTTCATTTTAAATGGATGGTAGAGATTAATCCATTGGTATGTAAGATAAGATATGTATATAAAATAACTCTCCTCCTAAATAAAAAGATAAAACTTATTTGCTATTACTTTAATATCAATACGATTACAATCGGCCTGATATTGATATAGGATATTCTGACTATGTTTTCTATATCTAGTGCTAACATACAATTTAAATAAGATAAAAGTGTATAGTGTAAATATTTAGTGCTACAAGTTAGAGCATGTTTTATACTCCCCGTCTCATAATAATAGTCCATATTTCTTTTTTCGGGATATTTTAAAATAATTGTCCACTTTCCTTTTTAAGTAAAAACTAAAAAATCTAGTGGGGGAATATTTTATTTGAGTGGTTCAAAATAAAAGTTGTCCCAATTTTATTAAACTATGTGTTTTTTGTATCTTGACAATAATTTTGAAACGGAGGGAGTATAGTGCAAGAATAGCTTATAAAGATGTTATTTTAACACTATTTCAATGCAAAAGTTTAATGCTAACATTGGAGATTGCATCTTTAGTACTACATCCGTCTCAAAATTATTGTCCATATTTCACAATTTGGATGTCTCAAAATAGTTGTCCACTTTCCTTATTAAGTAAAAACTAAAGAATCTAATGAAAGAATATTCCATTTTAATGGTTGAAAATTAAAGTGTTCCCACTTTTATTAAACTTTGTGTTTTCTCTCTCATGACAATAATTTTGAGACGGGGGGAGTATCAAGTATTAGAGTTAATTACTTGAGGGGTCCATGTGGTTTGTCGGGTTTAAAAAAGATGGCCCCTAACTTTTTTCCCCAGATCCTCTCCCCATGGTTTCAACTCGTAACGGGTTTAGTCCCTTGATTACTAACTCTGTTAATTTGACTGTTAATTGTATGTTTAGATGGGTGAGATGACAAAAATACCCACATCTTCAACATCCTCATCTTTACCTTCATATCAAATTCGTAACACATAAACACACGCAACCAACCTCCATAAACCATAAACACATAAACACACACATATGAAATTCATAATTCATAACTAAATCAAGACTTATAAAAAAAAAACAAAAAACCCCTCTTTTATAATCAAATTGTTTTTTAATATAAGAGCTCTAGGTGCAGTTGAAGAAGGCACGCTCGCCGTCCGACGTGGAGTCGTCAACGGCGAGCCGTTCCTCTTCACCACACCAAGAGGGGCTCGCCGTTCTTCCCCATAGCCAAACTCCCCGTTGTGACGACGAAATGGAAACTCTGACAAGCATCTGATTTCGTTTCTTTTTTCTTTTTCTTTTTTTTTTTGAACTTTGAATAGTGAAATTGAATGTTTGGTTTTATTTGCGTTGTGTTTGTGTGTTTTGTTTTTTCAGATTTAGTGTGTGTTTGTGTGTGTTTTGGTTGGAGAAGAAGACATAGTTGGGTTTTTTTTTTTTTTTTTTTTTTTTTTTTTTACAAAAGGAATGGGGTACAAAAGGTGTTTTATTAAATTTTGATGAAAAGGAATAGGTTTTTTTTTTGTTACACAGTTGGGTTTTATTAAATTTTATCAAAAGGAATGGGTTTTATTAAATTTTGATGAAAAGGAATGGGTTTTTTTTTTTTTTTTTTTTTTTTTTTTTTTGTTACACTGTTTTTTTTTTTTTTTTTTTTTTTTTTTTTTTTGTTACACTGTTTTTTTTTTTTTTTTTTTTTTTTTTTGTTTTTTTTTTTTTTAATTTTGATGAAATAAAATTAATGTGTTGTGTTATTTTTAAGTATTTGTGAAAAAAATTTAATTCTTTTTTAATGAAATGAATAAAAAATTAAATGTGTAAGAGATGGGGCCCTAATGAGGAAGTTGAGGTTTGTTGTTTGGTGAAGGGGGTTTGTTGTGGTTAGTTGAAGTTGAGATGTTTGGTGATGTGGCAGGGGTGGGGCCGAATGAAGAGGCTAAGCCTCTTCACTGCACCTAGAGCTCTAACAATAACAATTAAATAAGACATATGGGAGGTGATTTGCACACTCAACTTTGTGATTAGGACACTCAACTGTATAGACAATTAAAGCACACTGTGAACCTTGTACAAGTATCCAATACACACTGTGAAGTGTCCCGATCAAAAATTTGAGTGTGTAAATCAATTCCCAATACATATACATCAAATAATTTTGTTACTTCACTGTTACAAACTCGATTGGAAGTCGACTGTCGATAATCAGTTCCCCCCTCATCATTTTCGTAACCAATTCACATATTTCAGATCTGGGATTTTTCAAAATGCACACAAAGAACAAAATGAATTTATTTCAGATCTCAGGTTTTTCAAAATGATTATTTTAGATCTCCAAAGATCTTATATAACCCATCATTGATCTTTAAGATCAAATAAACACTTACGTGAAATAACTGTCAAAGATATTTAGCAAGAAACTTCATAAGAACAAGATTCAGTAGTGTTGTTTGAGTTGTATTTTCGTGGTTCAATAAGAGAGAAACAACAATGATAAGATGATTTGTGTATGTGGCTGAGCAAAAACGATAAACCATCATCATCTTTCTTTTAGCTGACCCCACAACCACCTAACACCATCCCATGCATACCTTTATGGCTTTATCTTTTTCATCAATCCACGCAGCTTGATGTAACAAACACCAAAGATCTAAAAAAAACTATCAACACTGTGTGTGTGTGTGGGTGGGGGGGGGGGGGGGGGGGGGGGGGGCTCTTAACGGTGGTGTTGGTTCAGTGGTTTGACGCAACAATGGTTGTTTGGATGAGGTAGTGGTGGTCTATGGCATGTGGTTGAATTATTGTGTGTGTGTGAGAGAGTGAATTAGGTAACAGTGAGGAAGGGAATCAAATGAGTGTTTGTGGGTTGGTGATGTTAATGGTGTGTGTATACGAATATGTCCTTGAATAAACGGTCAAACAAACAAATCCCGTGATCTCGGCTATGTTTGGTGACACGTACCAGTAACAATAAGCAGTAGCACTAGCAGTAAGCAGTAGGAGTAACAGTTAGCAGTAATCAGTAGCTGTTTGTTTAAAAACGTGTTTGGTAACGTAGCTGTAACTAAATTATAAAGTGTAAAAACAAACAAATGCTTACCGCTTGTCGCTTCTTCAAGAAGCATTTAAGATTGGAGCGGTTAGCCATGTTTCAAACGCTTGTTGATGTGTTGCCAAACAAGCAAATGCTTACCGCTTGTCGCTTATCGCTCCAAAATGCTTGTTGCCAAACACAGCCCTCAAGTTCGATCCTAACACACGAGGTATAAGAAACAAAATTAGTGGTTAAAGGACCAAACCCGTTACGGTCAAAACTCAAAACCACAAGGAAAGGATCCGGGAAAAGAAGAGTCTATGGACCATTTTCGTTAAACTCGACAAACCACAAGGACCATTTAAGTAATTAACTCCAAGTGTAGTATTTAACATCAAAAATCATGAAAATTAAACTTCATTCGACTAAACTCAGAATAAAAAACTGCGGCACACACAAATTAAAATTAGGAATTGTAAACACCGGATCCTAAATTAAACATTAGATATCTTCAATTTTGATTGCAAACACAAATCAATAATTGTGTATGATATTTATCAGGGAATAATTTTATTGGATAAGTAATCTTTTACTCCCTCCGTCTCAAATTATAAGTTCACTTTCATATTTCACAAAGTTTAAGAAAAGTAGGGTCCTCACAATATTAACCAATAAAAATTCATTTTCACCCACTTACAAGTATTTTCATTGGTTGAAATTAAAAGTGGACATATAATTTGGGACAACCCAAATTGAGAAAATGGACTTATAAAATGGGACGGAGGGAGTATATAATAAAACAAAACCCCTTATTGGGAATTTTCCATTTCAAAAAAATGCATTCATACCTTATTTAGTAATAATTTTATTTAAAAAAAAAAAGATTATTTTCTTATTAGGTAACATTTTATATTTATCCATAATACAAGTAGAAGATAAATACAAAAAATATAGATAAGATGCAATTAATAATAGGATTAAAAATTTTAAATAATTATCTTTAATAATAAAAAAACTATAATTAAACATCATAAATCAAACAAAACAAAGATTAAATTATTTGTTTTTTAATAAATAAAAATATATAATTCAAAAAATTCAAAAAAACCCGCGCGTGCGCGGGTATTATTACTAGTAGAAATATCAAATTCTTTGATTACCATCAAACTAGAATTCAAAAAAGTCACTGTATGCAATATTGGGTGAATCAAATCTTTCTATTCAGTTTAAAAAAGATTTTAACTTGGTTTTAGGGGCTCGTACAATGTGGTATGACAGTGATGACTTTCCTAAATATAGGTTTATACGTATAACCTTGTTAAATCGATTTTCAGGCTAGATACAAAGTTTATCAAAGAAATCGTTGAGGACATCAAGAGCAGGTTAGGTGCACCCTTGAGTTTCCAGACTCAATCCCCACAACTAATCGGGATGGACGATTCCATTGAATCCATTACTACATGGTTGACAGATGGATCGAATCATACTGCCGACGTCCTCACTATATGTGGTATGGGCGGGATTGGGAAGACATCTATAGCCGAATCTGTATATAAGGTGCATTCTTCTAAATTCGACCGAAGCATCTTTATTGACAATATAAGCAGAATATGCCAGGATAAATCAAATGGTTTGCTAGAGTTACAAAAAATGCTTTATGGTGACATTTCAAAAGAAAAAAGCTATTCAAGGTCATGGTGTTTCTGCGCACACCACTGCCATTGAGTATGCACTAGCACGTAAGAAAGTGTTTCTAGTTCTTGACGATATTGATAGCGTTGACCAGTTAGATGCGTTACTTGGAAAAAAAAAAATTCATCCAGGTAGCAAAATCATAATAACAACTAGGGACGTTTCATTAACAAAAAGGTTTGCATTCAACCAGCAAGTTCTACTAGAAGAGTTAGGTGACACTCAATCACTAAAGCTTTTATGTCGTCATGCTTTCAATTCTGAAGATCCCAAAGAAGGTTATGAGGTGGTTTCATATAACATTTTAAAGTATTGTGAAGGTCTTCCATTGGCTCTTGTAGTTTTGGGCAAGTCTCTACATAATCAGCCAATATCATATTGGGAAGGTTGCATAGAAATGCTGAAGAAAGAAATTAATCCCAGCATAAATAGTGTCTTGAAAATGAGCTATGATTCTTTGACATACAAAAACGATCAGGAATTATTTAAGCATATTGCTTGTTTTTTTGTTGGAGAAGAGAGATATTTTAGTGAAACAATATTAAAAGCATGTGGTATGGTCACAGATTTTGGGATCCCGAATCTCATGGACAAATGCCTTCTTAGTATTGGAAGGAATAACAAGTTGATAATGCATCAACTGGTGCAAGAGATGGGAAGAAATGTAGTGGATAAAGAATCACCTGACAAACCATGGAAGCGTAGTCGAATATGGCGTCATAAGGAATCATTTAAAGTGTTGAAACAAAAAAAGGTACGAGGACGTACATGTGTTATTATTATCCTAATAAGTATTTTCTATCGTCTGTATTCATGTATATAACATCTTTTAATATTTCTTTTGCATTTCATTCTTCTCAGGGTACAGATATTGTACTAGGACTCACTCTTGACATGCGAATGGTTAATAAAGAAATTTTACGTGGATCATTTGAGCTGAAAACAGATGCATTTAGTAATATGGATCGTCTAATGATACTACATCTCGATTATGTGCAAATCAATGGGCCTTATGAGAACTTTCCAGAAGAATTAATATGGTTGCGTATGCGCGGGTTTCCTTTAAAGTCTGTACCTTTAGACTTGCCAATGAAGTATCTAGTTGTTCTTGACATGTCTTATAGCAACATCGAATCTTTTGACGTGTCTTGTAGTAACGCTCAACCACTCGAAGGCGGACAAATGGTAAGAAACTAAAAAGCATCTACTTCAACAATTATTATACATTCATGTTCAGTTACTCCATTTCACTAACTATTATACGTACCATTTTAACAGTTGACTGGATCTTACTCAAAAGATGACAGGTTGTTGGCTTCATTGAAGATTCTTAATCTGAGTTACTGCTATCAACTTCGTAGTCTTGGTGGCTTTCGTGAACTCCCTTTACTCGAAATGTTATTTCTTAAGAATTGCATGAATTTGACTAATGTGTGTGAATCACTTCAGAATTGTGATGAACTTATCCTGATTGATCTCACTTGCTGCATAGAGTTTAGAAAGTTTATAGGAACTTTAGCAAATTTAAAGAAAGTCAAAACACTAATACTCAATGGATGCAGTCTTGGTGAATGTTCACCCAATATAAGGGATATGGATTCGCTTAGAATTCACAATGCTACCAAAAATGGCATACCAAGAGATTTGAAGTCCTTGGCGATTCACTTACCAAGCTCATTAGTTATCTTGTCGCTTGCATATAATAAGTTGTCCATTGAATCCTTTCCCATGGACTTAAGTTCCCTCTCCATGTTGAAAGATTTGTATTTAGATGGCAATCCATTAATTTCAATGCCTAATTGTTTAAGAAGCCTTCCCAGGCTTAAGTTCCTTAGCATGTGTGACTGTGAAACACTGATGTCGATCCAACATCCTCCAGGTACACTAAGAATGTTGACCTACAATTTTTACATCAGTTCCGCACAACGTTGTGAGACTTTGCTACGGAAAATTGCATTTGATCCAGAAAAGTCCCCGCTAGATTTATTTGAAGATTTGTATGGATTAGCAACTTCATCGATTGAATTTGAAGGCATGATCAAAATCCAACCTATGGCAGGTGTTGAGGAAACAATATTGCGTAGTTTGGAGTGGAGTAATCTAGAGTTCATAAACATAAAGGGTGTGGAAACATATGATCTTCATAGAGGAGCAGAACGATCTCAAACGCAGGTTTCCTCTAATTATGTTTTTGTTTATTTTGTTTATGGGTCCCAATACCGTCTTCCACGGTGTATGGGGGAGGGGGAGGTTGAGACGTAGACAACCTTATTCCTTCCTAAGGTAGAGAGGCTGCTTCAGGTTCTACCAAAGGTAGAAAAGGGCCTCCAACCTTGCAAGGGGTGAGGATCGAACCCTTGACCTCTGTCTCTAAAGGCAAGAGTGTTAACCGCTTGATCTAACCTTGCTGTTTAGGTTTCCTCTAATTATGTGTTTGTGTGAATATATATGCATATATAATTTCTTATGATCAATTAAGCTTGTATTTGGCAGATGTATTATGAATATGGAATATTCAGCACAATTTATGAGGGTGAATTGATACCAAATTGGATTGAACGTAGAAGCAAGGAGCCATCAATTTCATTTACTATCCCATCATCTCCTAAAAAGCTCACAGGAATGAATTTATGCTATGTTCAGACGTAACAATCTACATATCAGATATTTGATTTGCCACATATCAAAATTAGTAATATAACAAAGAACCTCACCTTGATATACAAGCATTATATTAGAACTTTCAATGTTGGTGGAGAGAGTTTAACATTCTTAAGTCACTGGATGTTTGGGGAGAATGAGATGGAAGATGGTGACCAACTTACTATTTCCATAGAACCTGCTAGGTATGGATCTAATGTTAGTATAAGGGAGTGTGGGGTGAGTTTTGTGTATGATGATGGAAAGAATGAGAAGGAAGAAGATGCGTTGAGTTATTACAAGTCATGGAATCATATCATTGGAGGAGATCTCTCTGCTTTTCAACTAACAACAGGAGAATACTTCCTAGACACCAGAAATTATCTACGTAAAGGTAAAACTTGTTAATCAAATTTTATTCGTCAACTCTTACTTTATATCTGCTTCTTTATTAGGAAAATCGCGCTTTAAAGCTTTCTCCCAAAATAAGTCCAACAAACAGGTATGCATGCTTTTCTCACTTCTCTCATAAGTCATATCAGCAATACTAATAACAGACAACTGAATATGTTTACATCAACGTTGTTTACAGGTTGCAGGATGTAACAAAAACCAAAAAATTAAGAATCGAATAAATGCATCGTGATGGCAAAATCACATTGTTGTTGGGCTCGATATGATGACGATGATGGACTTTTCACCATTCCCTGTATCCGTGGGGTTTTGAAAATAGCCATAATAATTTCACTTCTCTATGATTTAATCTACACAAACGACTTGTTATCGATATACGTAGAGTAAGATAAAACAGTGCCATGTAGTTTATCCATTGAATATGAATATTTCTGTTTTTAACACAACATTAAGTGCTGCAAATTCCAGGGTTGACCAAAACAATGTCGAAAGAAAAACTAGTCATTTTTGTTCTATAAATCATCATGAGAAAAACTTTGTATCTTTGGGACAGTAGAAAATTAGATATGTGCATTGTGTGGAAGTAGAAGTTTTAATTGTATTTTTTTAGGGTTATACGTCATCAATGGCCAAGGACTTGTTGGTTGAAACTGATAAGTATTGCACACAACCATGTGCGGATGACATTTTGTGTGAAACCTGTGGGGAGAGAGAAAAAAAAAAAAAAAACCTGGTAAAGCTTTTGCGGGTTTGATGTACTTGTTATTAGCCCTGTCATTTTGGCAGCATCAAACACCTTATAAAGAAAACGAGACATTTCCAGTGATATAGGTTAGTCGCACAGCCAAACCACAAGAGAGTGCAAGCACCGGGATACACTTTGTTGCTGAAGCAAACATTATTTTGTCGTCTTGCTAAATTTAGACTACAACCTTAAACCTTGGTTGCTGAAGCTTCAACTATGGCCCCCTCTTTCTATATTTATCAGTAAGTTCGTGATCTATATTATGACTCGACAATGATGTAAAAACCTATACAGACGATCTTAATCAGGTTGATCTTTGCATACAAGTCAAAACCAAGATGAACAACTCTTTTAAGCCCTCTGGTGAACGTAATTACAAACTTAACAGACATGGTCACTCTACTCAAATGAGCAATTTAAAGGGTAGGTAGACGTACTGATCTAAAAATTGTAATAAACAACCCAAGTCTTGTTTGAATGTTAAAGACAGAGATTTGCACGTTAAAGGTGCTATAGAGTTGTATTAAAAAAGAGGCATCATTGGGATACTACAAAAACGCAAAATTAAACCAATGTAGTTTATGAGCACTTTTTTCATTTCTACAAAGACAAAAGTGATTGGCCATACATCATCTTCACAAACCATTAGGTTACAAAGAACAAAATATGTGTCTTATTACAGGGTAGGTGAAATGATTCGTGAAGAGCTACACTTAGAGTTCAAGTACCTTCATTCGGTTTTGGGATCCTCTTATATTCGTAGTTGTTTATGTCAACACTCTGCTGCAAAGCCTGTAACCAAACAAACTCAGTGATAAGCTTCGTAAAAGTATTGGAATACTACATATAGCACAATGAATGGGTTGGGCCGGCTGGAAACTGGGTCAAAATGACTAACTATTGGTGTAGTTCCTTTTATGCAGACCAAAAACATTTTTTGTTAAATTTATGTTTTTGCAACATAAAGTTGTTACATATGATTAAAAAACTATTGCCTAAATCAATTCAAAAGGTTGCATGCATTAAAATATGCTTTGGACTGCTTTTGACCCATTTGACATATTCCTATTTAACTACAGTAATTTTTTTTTTTTTTTTTTTTTTTTTTTTTGAATTGGCCCGTTTTACCCGTCAGAGGCAACATAACCCATTCTATAGTAAATGGGTCGAATTAGACACCGTATCTATACTACATATAATGTAAGAATAAATCTCTCTCCTCTTAGTTTTAAAATTAAGGGGTAACTGCATATATACCTACTAAAACTTGCATATTTGCATATTTCTCCAAAACATGCTTAAGCATCATTGTACATTATGCATTTAAAACTTGTATTTTGGGGAAATATGCAAATATGCAAGTTTCAATTCCCCCTAAAATTAAGACTTACAAGCCATAATGCTTATTGTACAATACACAAAGCACTATTAATGATCTTTCTCATCAATCTTAATTTTAAGACATACAAGTCTTAAAGCTTAATGTACAAAATACAAAGCACTATTAATGCGGTCAAGATATTTAATGTAGTCAACTAATTAACGGGCCAATAAATACAATTAATGCCGTTATTAAAACACCCCTTACATAAGAAATACAAATTATCAAGCATATTGTACAACCATCATAAACACAATTCATGCATTAAATGTAACTAATACAAATAATAAAGCACACTATACAAATATTCAAGCCCGAACAGACACGGGCAAAACAGGCTCGAGCCCGAATGGGCACGGGCCAAACGGGTTAATGTTATACGAATCGCTTTAAAAAAGAACCAAAAAGACGAAATAAATTCTTTAAGCGTAACACCCCATTTATATTTAAAAAATTAAATATATAATATGTTTTTCTTTAAAAACGATTGTAATTTTCTACAATTGAGAAATTATGTATCCGTTAGTGCCATTTAACTTTTCAATAGGCAATACATGCCCATTTCAAGAAAAGGTGAGGGCAAAATATGCCCACATCGTTTATAAATTAGCCTTTTTTTTTTTTTTTTTTTTTTTTTTGGGCACAAATTGCCACATCTAATAATTATTATCACAATTGTATAATTAAAAACATTGTCATTAGTTAAGGAGTTAAAATACGTCACATGCAATTCTTGATATCAATAAATTTATTGTAAACAAAAAACATAATATACTAAAATACATGATTTACCAAAAAAAATTATTTCAGGGTACTCGCCGCTGCAACGTGCGGGTACCCTGCTAGTACCTAGAAATGAGTTTTTAGAATCTGACCTTTAGCTCTTCTTCCAGCGACAAGTTTTTGGGTTTGTAAGCTTCAATGGGTCCTGTTCTTGAAAGGGCTTTCTTCGTTTCAAGGATTTCCCACTCTTGATCATCTTTTACCTTAGCTATATCCTTACTGACATACAAAAGTTGACATCAGAAATATGGAAAAATATAGGGAGAAAACTAGAAACAAACTGAAGTTGACACTATTGATCACTGAACAAAACTGTTACTGGCAGCCTCCCCTTTGAATCAATTGTATGATGAGATACGCAACCATTCTGATTTAGTAAATTAGTTAAAGATCACTCACCTGCCCTGCAAAAGATGACCAAGCCCAAGAGCTCCAAAAACGGTGAGTGAAATCATAGGTAGCCCATATCTGATAAATGGCCCTTTTCTTCCCCACCTTTTGAACCCTGAAGCTTTATTCTGAATTTTAGGTTGTTCCATTGTCGTTCCAACTGTCGTCATCCTTAAACACCACAATTTGACATGTACTGTATTTGCAACATGTAACAACATCACCTATTTGCTTTATTTTTTATTGATTGCAGTCATAAAATTCAGTTTTTTTTAATAATTCCACTAACCCGGTTGTTTTCTAGTCCATAAGTATGACAAGACACCTAATAAGCTGTTTAAGTCTTCATAATTTGAAACCAATTAATAGCTTATAGTAACTAAATCAAGAGACTCGGTCTCATTATGTTTTATGTTGAGCACTAACAAACCAATCCAATGTCCTTTCTTGTGACTTCCTTATGTTTTAGTGACTCGTTCTTATTCTCATTCATCATTTGTTTGTCTTGTATTTCTTAGTATTAATAAAGTAATCCAGTTTAGAAATATGATGATCTAGTTAATTAACACAAAAATATATACCAGTTTAATAATTACAACAAATAGGTGTAACAACAACGACAAATTAGTGAGCATAAACTTACAAAAACCTAATCACAAAAATCGATTTGTCCAAGGTTGAAATTCTAAAATGCAATGCAAAGCATAGAACAATTTATTTGACATACGAACTAATTAGAACTTTAAACCCTGATTTACTTACCACTTTTACAAGTCAATCGTTTGAGCTGAGATATCCACCCTGTTCTGTTCTGCAGATTTTTTATACTGCAAATGTGAAAGCAAACATCACTGTATTAGAATTTAGAATAATGAAATATCATTGAAATCACAGTATACCAGGCCGATTTTGTTCACTGGATCACAAATACAAAAAAGGAAGTCCTTCAACTCAAAAACCAAGTAAACTGCCAACATATGCTCCTTTTTCCATCTCTCTAGTCTCCAGAAAACTTTCAGACTTCCAAAAACGTGTTCAAATGCTGGTGCATTCCCCAGATCAGAAAATTTAAAAACGTGTTTAATGCAGTTGTTTTTATTACTCTTGATTTCATTATAAACACGATCCCATTCCCAGCCACCACCAAATGGCAATATGTTACAGCTACCAACAACCCGAAACCAAATAACAGACCCAATTAATTACTATAGTAAAACCAAAATGAACCATCCCTACTAAAACTGGAAACATATAACCTCAAAGGCTCAAACAGCAGAAGATAACCAAACCCGAAAAGGTCAAACACAAGAACCGTATGCACCCTTCAAATAGCCAGGAAGACTGCAACAATAACCTAATAACACCGATTGCAACTATCCCTTATTGGCATTACAACTACACTCTAACCAGCATATAACACACCCAACAACCCAAACAACCACTTCAAAAAAGACACATCTAAACACCAAAACAGAACATATTTAGCAATCAAGAACAATAACCATTAAGTAACATGGGTCTCAAAAAACGTGAGAGCGGAATGATATAACTGATAACAACCATTTCGCCATATACTAATTTTTGGGCAAACACAAATTTACACAAACACCTTCAGGGAGGTTAGGAGCTTTCTCAAAACACAACAAAACATTTAGGCTCCCCGAATAAGCTTTTAGCCAAACCACCCCCATAGACTAATCAAATAAAAAGCAATTCAAAGTTTCAAACAACATTATCACTATTTGAAGGCTCTTTCTACCTAACTTTAACATCTCAATTGAAATGCTCTTATAAACAAATTAAAAGGGGCAACGAGTGAAGTGTGTAAAACAAATTATATATAAACAAAACATGTGTCAAAATGAAACTAGTTGATAGATGTACTAAGACTTTGACATTTTGTGTTGTTACTTGAGTGTTTGGAATTGCTTACTTTTTTCTGCTTAATTTTTTTTTTTTACCTAAAACAGGTTTGTGTCTGCTTATTTATTAGGCAGATTTTCGAAGTGTTTATTTACGTTAATATTAAAATTACTTTTTTACTGACACAGGTGTTTGGATTAGCTTATTTTCCGGGAAACTGGAAAAGCTCGTAAGGTCAATCTTTTTGGCTGATTACCTTATCAACTTGAGCTTATGGCTTATTCAAGTCCATAAACCTAAAACCTTGTACAAACTGATTTTATTAAAATCTTTCAACAAATTATTATTTTTAATTTTTTTTTTTACAAAATATAAGCAAATTCAAACACTATTTCCACACGCACTAGATTTTTAAGCAAAAGCATACCGGGAAAAAAATAAATAAAACACCCCTATGGCACTAATAAGTTACTAATATATCAGCAAATTTCACATGTCTAAACACATCCAAAATTAGAGATTTTAAATGCGGCTAATGAGAAAAAAGGGTAAATAATTAATCATGTGTTAGTGTAATAGGAGTAGTGGGCTTTATTATGTACCTTTTCAAAGATAACGGTGCTGACTGCTGAGATCGCGACGGTTTGTGGACGGTTGAAATGCGATGGTCTTAACAGAATTTCCCGATTTGTGATTATTATGTAACTTTTTTACATTTTCCCTTCATCTTTTGCTTTTAGCTACTTTTGGTTCTCAATTTTTTAAAAAATCATAACCAATTTCACAATAACATTATCTACCATAGAATGATGGTAAAATGAGAAATTCTTAACGTGAGAGATCGTGAGATAAACATGACAAGTGTTAGAAATTGAGGTTAGAGTGTGATGATAATTTTGAATATCTTGTTTGAATCGTTTGAGTTCACTTTTCGTATAAAGTATTTTGACCCTATTTGTGTGCGGGTATCACAAAATTCATATCGAGATAATTAAAGAAGAACACTTTATTTCTAGACACAAGAGAACAAAGCAAAACAGAGAAAGTTGTGTGTTTTTCGTATGTTCAATGAGACCACATATCTGTTAAATAACATATGTATGTGACAATTAACGGTAATTAATTTTGGTTAAAAGCGAAGGGTCACAACCTTTCACCAACAGGCAAGTCGGTTGGGTTTTGGTGAGAAAATCTATTAAGTCCTTTTATACTGATTTGAAAAGATCGTTTAGGTTTTGGGGCACTACCCCAAACCTCGCGAGGGGCGGCCCCCTTGACCCCGCCCGCTCACCTAGGAGGAGGACCCAGCAAGGGGCGCTGTCCCTTGACCTCTGCGTCTTTGTCTGGGCGAAAACATATTAGCTCACCGAGTGTGCACTTCATATTTCACTAACTCGTATCCGAGCTTAATATGAAATTCTACTGGCTTCTAGTAAATTATAATTACCTAAAATAGATGATTACACTAAAATCACCAGCAAGAAGTGCATTTAGTCACATTAATTCATAATTTTTATGCATAGAATTATCTTTTTTGTTGATCCAATACGAGGCTTCAATTGCATTTTTTATGATTTTTCACCGGAACTGAAGTCAAATAATTGTTTAACTATTTTATATTTTTCAAAAAAATGTTAAAGTAACCTTTATACTTTTTTATTAAATGAAAATAAATAAGTAGCCAAAATAAGTTTATTGCATCTTCACTTTGTAAATTATTTTTAATAAGTTCAATTGTTTAAACTTGTAAAGGTTTATCTAAGAGGTATGTTGTTCGTTGTTGTCGGTTTATCTAATAGGTACTCTTATAACATCTTTTATGATAGATAAAAAATAAAAAGAATGTGTTTGTTAAATCAAAGATCAGATATCAATTCCAATAAGTTAATCTCCAGTTTTAAAAGAATATTACAGTAAATACTATTAACAAGTGCCTTAATTGAACGAATTCATCATTTAAATGTAAATTATGATGCTCTTTTAGGGACAAGATAATTGCCAATAACATGCACATGTTAAACAAAATGTTGACGGCACAAAAGAACTTAAAAAAGGATCACTTGATAGTACTTTCAAAAGAAGGAACTTGCGTAACGAGGAATTTTTGCGGGACGCGGGGATTTTACGTTAAAAGAGTTTATATTATTGTAAGATTAAGATCTCATTTATGTTTTAGTTTTTACTTGTACAACGTTTACACATAAGTAACTTCTAAGTAATAAAATAAAGACACAGTTTACTTACTAATGTTTATTGTATGTAAGCACAACCTCTAAACTATTAACGGTAATGTGCTGCATGATAATGATCATTTTAGAGTAGACAATTTTTACCTGTGATGTGGCTATGAACCATTGGCCAACCATTACGGTTCTATTTATTATTTCATTCTGACATACTTTGGTAAATGCTAATATAGGAATGTGTTGAAACATACTATCCAGTGAAGTGCCATAAATGTAAACTAAATAGAGACCATTAAGCTTAGATTAAAATGTTACAATTGCGTCATTATTTGTACATAAGACCTGTTTTTCATCAATTGCTGCACCTTCCCACTATAGCCGCGACCCTGTCACCTATGTTCAAGTTCACGTACTTTTTGCTTGCTTCTCCGCTATTAACAAGCAATCCAATTCTGTGGACAATTCAAGTATTTCACACTCTGTCTGCAACAAGATCAATAGTTGTTTGGGGGAAACCATCATCGACAGTTTCTCCATTGGCCATAGCCACTTCAAAAATTTCCGACATAAACTCCATATTTCACAGCGAGAAGGAAAAAAAAAAAAAAAAAAAAAAAAAAAAAAAAGCGTAGGTCAAGAAGATAAGTCATGTCTTCAGCTGTCACAAACGAATATGCAGCAGTACCAGCCCAACCAGCCCTCGCAACTCTACAAACCCTATGCCCAAATACTTTTGGTCTAGAAGGAAAATCCCAATTTATAAAATTGTCAACCAGTGGGATGTTAGCTCCTCTGCTGCTACATCTGTCAGACTCATCACTTTCCTTTATCACCATGACAAAACAGAAGGCTCTTACCCTCTTCTATAATCAGATGGTCAAAGGAACTGAACATGATGTTTTGTGGATACAAATATCAATGATTGCTGATATATGTCCCCCTATCAGATACAGCAAAGCAGCTCAATTTCAGCTATCATTATCTACAGATCTCAATAACAAAACAGAACAAAAACAAACAATTAAAAGAAAAACGCAAACAACATTAACCCACAGATCAAACCTCAGATATGGCATTGTGAATATCAACACATTTAACAAACATGCCAAAAACTTTAAGCTGTGTCATTAAATAAGTTTAAAAACAAAAAGATAACATGAATTTGTACACACTTTGGTAGTTTGGTAAATGCATAAAATTATATACACACTTTGGTAAATGCTACAATAGTATTTCACATATAATCAAAAGGCTACCAGACCCAACAAAGGTCACCTTGTGTGTAATGTATACAAACTAGTTCTCTGGTGCAGTGCCATAACACGTGACAAAAGAGAGTCAATGACCACATCTTGAGAGACTGATTATATAGATTAAAATATTACAGTCATGATTTGTACACAAGACCTGTTTTTTCATCAACTGTTTAACTCACGTTTTGATTTATACTTGAATACTACGCTATTGCAACTTTATTAATGATGTGGCCTTCAATAATTTCTCTCAGGTAGTCGAGTTGTTCATGACTCCCTGTAAGTTCTTCCCACCGAAAAACATAAAATATAATTAACTTAAATTTGATTTAGCTCGAGGGGTAAAACTGATAGAATATATGAAAGGGTAACTCACTTTTTGGTGAGATACTGATACAAGCTTCCAACCAGCAGCTTCAAGGTAGCGACGCTTTAGCGCTGTATGTCCCAAAGGGTTTCCTGCATAAAAGAAAATAAAAAATTAACTCATAGTTTATACAGAAACAGAAGAAAGATGATTACCGAAAAGGATGTTACACCACTTACCTAAATTTCTTGAGAAATGAGTCGGCCCATCAATCTCCAACGCGACTTTTTGATCAACCAACACAGCATCCAAGGTATAGCCATCCGCGACGTATTCTTTTGTCCAATCAAGACCAGTGCCAACAAGAAGACGGCTGACTTCCTTTTGGAACGAAGAAGTGATCTTCTGGTTAAAACGTGAAGTTTTTCCAGCACGAATAATTTTGTCCTCGATATCACTGTTTAGAGACAAAGACAGATGTGGGTACTCGAGCTTCAAACACTGGTTCACAAGCTGAACCTGAGTAGCAAACATTATATCCTCCCTATACTGCTCTGAAATCTGTTGTTCCTCAAAATGACCGAGTGTTTTCCAAATATGGAAAAAGAAGGGTCGGTCTATCTGCCCGAGAACAGCACAAGACCAGGCTATGTTTCCGAGCTGATCTCTGTTGAAATCAAGTATAGGAACGCCACCTTCAACTGATTCGTTGCTGAGATTTAATGTTTGCTTGTCCAAGCTGTTGTTATTGTCGGTGTATCTATACTGATGGGAATCCTTGTAAACATGATCAAGAGATGCAAGTAACGAGTCTGCAGAAGGCTCATAGAGCGACGCAAAGGCCCACAACAGCTGAGCAAGCTCTTGTGCATGGAAAGTATGAGCAATATCCGAAGCTCGTTTTGATAACTCTGGAAAGAGCTCCGGAGCAGCATGCTGCATAGTAGCAAAAGCACCAGCAATATTAGCAACGTTTTGTGAATTGAAATCGCTAACTTTGGTCAAACCAACCTCCGCCACTCTATCCATCTCAGACAAATAAAGAAGCTCACCACCAATCTTGGACAAAGCCCATGCAATATTCGACACACCTTGCGCAGAGCATTCTGGAAGGGACATCATAGCCATACCTACAAGCATACACATCTCTCTACGTCGTGCAAAGGCAAGCCTATGAGTTTTCATCATTGAAACTTTCTCCATATTCTTAGCAATACGATGGATTGCAGTGGCAAGGTTCAAAGGCGACAAAGGCGAAGGACTCAAACCTTTCCCAACCGCCATAATCATATCAGATACAACCTCCAATACTTGATCAGCCGTTTGCGCTTCAACAATCTCCCTATTCAAACTAACCTCTTTCCTACGATCAGACACACCCCCCTCAGACGAAGAAAACCGTGTCAGCTTCTCAACAAAACCTTGCCTTGTTTTCTCCTTTCTTTCTTGAAACATCCCACCCGCCAACATCCCAACACTCGCTTTAAGCTTCTCCTCGTCATCACCAACATAATCCATTAAGTTCTCAATACTAAGCTCAACGTCCTCCCCGTCAGAATCAAAATCCAAACCTCCCCCTTTTCCTTTTTCCTTCTCCTTAACAACCATTTTCTTCTTACTCTTATTTTTCTTCTTCTTCTTACGATTCACACTAACGATACTTTCCATCGCACTACTCAACCCCCTCGTCTGAATCGACCTAAGCGCAGACTTCCTAGCTCTAACACACCAATCCGTCGAGTCAGTCTCCTCAAGCAAGTCCGATTTCTCTTTTTGCTTCTTCTTACTACTACTACTCGCACTAACCCTTTCTCCTAAAAACTCATCCTCCCAACCTGAACCCGACTCTAAAGACAAAACCTCTTGCTCCTGTCCAACCTCGTCATTTTCGTCGTCTTCCACGACTTTTATAACACGGAAATCTTTGTTTATATGGACATTGCAAATATTCTTTTTGCTAAGGCTAGTTTTATTACTAGGGAAATTAACTAAAAATGAACTGGGGTTGAAGCATAAATGTTTGCTAGTGGGATTGAATAAGATTTGGGGTGAATTTAGCATACTAATAATACCCATTTTGGTTAAATAACCCAACACCTAATAAGAAGATTAAGTATATATTATCATAAGAAATATGGAAATATAAAGTAAATAATCTCACCTATTGTGGTAGCTAAAAAAATATTTGTTCTTGTTCTTCTTTTTGAGCAGATAGATAGAGCAAAAACCCAGTGGCAGTGGAATAAACAGTGATTGTTTGGAGACTTGGAGTGAACATGTGATGTTTTTTAGTACTACTAGATTTTGGGTTGGGCTTTTTTGATGTTTTGGACTTTGTATTTTTTGTTTTCTTTTTATTTTCTGTAGAAATAATGAGTATTGATATTTAAAAATAATAAATAAATAAAAATGCTCAAATTCAAAAAAAAAAGTAATAGATTAGAAGGTATATATAGTTCAAGTAAAAAAAAATTAGTTGATGTTTATGAAATGACAAAGTGTTGATGTATTTAAAGGTTTTTGTTATATGAATTAATGACGTGTAGCAATGAACTTTCAGAAATGTTATTGTTGTGTATAGTATAGTAGTGTTTACACATTTGAAAACAGAACATTTTGTATAACTTGCTTTAGATGGTGTTACGATTTATGCATACAATTTTCCATATGATAAGCCAATTCTTAAAAAAAAAAAAATAAAAAAAAAAAAATAAATAAATAAATAAAAAATTGTTCAATATGAATTGTAATTTGAAAAACAATCATCTAGTAAATTATTTCATATTGGTTTTTGGTGCTGGCGACGACGATTTTGGGTTCGCGGTAGTTACCAGTGGCAGTTTTTATTAATCGGTGAATGATTTTCAGCTAGTCGAATCTTGAAATTGAAAAGGTGGAAGATAGCGTGTTTTTGTATCTTGAGTGTGAGATTGATGATTGAGGGAAAGTGAAATTTAAAAAGATTGTGCATAGCACTAGTATATGTGTTTGATTTGATTGAATTATGATCTTTTAATTGTCATGAATGTTTGTGAACAAAATGAAGAGCAATGTTTATTTTCTTCATTAGTCTCTTTAGTAAATCTTAAATTGTAAATGTAAATGCTAAATAATACAGAAGAAAAATAATAGTTCTTTGATGCTTATAAGCAACATTTGCACAATTACCATCCTTTCATTAATAATTCTGTTTTTTTGCGCTATAATGATTCTTGAATTTTCTTGTGATACTTTAAACTTTATGATCCACAGTTCCTAGCTCAAGATAAATAACAACGTCCAACCTTCTAAACTACCAAAAAATCTCCCCTAGAGAAGAAAGCAGCTCAAATAACATGGCTAAAAGATTACAGTCAAAAACTGTAGCACACACCCATCAAAATCTATTTCCTTCCCTTTCCCCTTTTATTACCACCACCGTTCTTCCCAAACTTGCCCTTTTTCCCTTTCTTGGAGTTATTCTTCATCAAAGCCGCTTTAGTTGCCTTCGTCTGCCTTTCTTTCCGAACTTGCTCAAGATTTTTGACTTCTGAAGGGACATGAGCATTATGAACCACACGATTCTTGTTCCCGCCTCTAAACCCTCTCTTATTATGCATTCCACCCCCTGCTGCTGCCAAAACCCACAAATATCAATATTCGTTCATAGTTTCATACAGCAGCATGCCATCACATAGATGACAGCATGAATAAAACAGTGAAAAGCACATGTTTAAGCATATCCCTAGATTCGATTCAATACTGATACCATAACCTCCTAAAATAGCACCCACCATGAAATCATATAATGTTTTGAGACATTTTTAAAAAACAGACAAATAGTTTTCTGGGTTGTCCTGAACCGACCCATTTCAACTTATAAAATATTATCCCTTTTAACTTTTACCCCACATCTCGAATAGTCTAACACTAACAGGTAGCGGAATGAAATTCTTTTGAAACGAAAATAAGAAAAAATCTATAAAAGATTCTAAAGGCAGCTGGCATACCATTGAGACTTGTAGATTGCTTGGCACTGCTATCATTGTTTGATCCTTGGAATGATATCTTATTGTGTGATTTTTCTTGCCATCTTTTATATATTCCAGTTTTATTGGCCTTTGCTTTTGAACCACTCTCTGTTATAATCTGTATATCATTGCATGATTTTGAATTAACATGTGAATGTAATACATAAAATCAATGCTCAAGAGAATATCAATGTACCTTCCCACTAGCTGAGACCCGGTCACCATTGTTCAACTTCACGTACTTTTTGCTCCTCTGCAATTAGACAAAATTGGTGCAGTTGAGAAATAAGTAAAGAATTTACTACAAAATAAGAATAGTTCAAACCTTATCCCAGTGATAAGTAGACTTCTGTTTTTGTAACCCCCCACTATCATCTGCAGCTAGGTCGAGAACAGCAGACTCCAACCTATCCATCAAGCAATACAGGTACTCCATATCAGTGGTTAAACTAAAAAGCTTTATGTCACAATTGCTAACTTACATAAAACTTATGCATTCAAATATAATGAACTACCAAGAAGATACAAAGGAAAACAAAGATTCAAATAAGTGTGACTCGTCAAGACAAAACGGAACTTCAATGTCGCAAGCTTTTCTATGAAATATGTGCATTTGTAGTGCAACATGACGAATACACAAAAGAAAAAAGAACATTAAGCACTTCCATAATGAAGATAAGTCTATAATTTGAAGTGGAACCAAACACTCATGCAATCTATCTAGTACTCTGTCAGTTGTAATCATTCTCAGCATGTTAATTACCCACACGAAAATGATCACCATCTATTGATCTTATCATACCTGTTGGAAGCAAAGCCTTGGTTACCTCTGACTGAGAGGCCTGCCTCAAAATGCTGAAACAAATGACACGAGATAAAGATATCAATACCCTATGATTGTTGATTATACTCAATAGAACAAACAGGGGCCAAGAGAGATAAAACTGATGAAGCTACATTTAACATATAGCTTGGCATCCTAAAGGTGTGTTGCCAAACTAATATGTATTACAGCATGAGCGAATGACAACTTACTTGATTTGTCGGCACCGAACTTATGAAAAACTCTTCATCCTTGAAGCCCTGTGCCTTTCTTTTACTACCAGAAACTGCCAGGAATTCCATTTCGGTTATATAAACTCCAGATATGTAAACTCAAGTTAAATTATACACACGCAATGAGATGTGATGAACAAGATAGCTCTCTCATAATTAGACCTTACTAGAATTTCCATTTCATTTCAAAAAGAAGTAAAGCAAAATTCTACATTTGTTTGGGAGACAACCAAAGATGGTTAATTCTAAAATATTAAAAACTGCCTTTTAGCTTCAGAAAAATGATCCATATTTTTATTCAATATTATGAAAGTCAAAGTAAATCCCGATCAACCCTTGTTAAGCACTAAAAGTTGAATAATGAATGTAACATGAATACTAAGCATAACTATCTGATACTACAGGATGCAGCATACTAAAGTAGCATATTGAATTAGGCTTAAGCTGAATCACAAACCTTTCTTTCCGGTGCCTTTTGATGTATTGTCTATAGATTCAACTTCCTGCAATCATAAGACCATTACAAGTGTCAGGTAGAAGAATCAAAACTAGAATGCTATGCAAATATGACAGTGCTACTGAGCCATATTATTACAAGAAGAGACCTGGTAAGCACACACTTAATCCAATTTAGAAAACCCTTGAACTTTAGGTCAATGGGTAGGATTTAGGGTGGATGATTAAATCTTTGTTCTATATGCATCTGATTCAACATCCACCTAGTTGGTTCATTTTTCCTGAGGTTAAGTGACTTTCCCTGACAACCAACATACGTATTATTCACTAGAGAGAGAAGGTTGTTGCTTCCCTATCACATATCAAAATAGGATCCCAAGATATAACTGTGCCCGAGAGGCCGAGACATGTGTAAAACTACCTTATTCTGAAAGAGCTGAGAGATAATGAGCTTTACTTTTTTTCCAAGAGAAACTACACTTGGTAATTTAAGTAAAAAAAAAAAAAAAAAAAAAAAACAATAGGCAAATGTGCATTAGGTCCACCAATAGTTCAGCGGCTCCACCTAAAATACGCTATCAAACTAAATATTGGTGTCTTAATTAAATCTATTAGCAGTCATGGGAGTCCAAGACTGTTGGAGATAAGCTATGTCATTCTAAATTCAAGATCCAGCATCAAGTTATGATCTTAATGTCTCTCTACATATGGAGAAATGGCCCTAAACAATAAAAACGAAAAGATGCACATCTCAATAGTGAAAATGCAAGAACATGTCAATGTTCACTGAATGCAACGTTTGGATGAAGAATTCCAAACATTCATGACTTCACCTTTGCAGCGTGATTGATGGAATGCTGCTGGTTAACTTTATCAATGATTTTCTCATGAATAGCTCTTTTCCTCTTCATTACATCCACCCATTGGCTAGAAGGCCCCTGAAAATAGTATGTGTCAACACAAAGTGAATAAACGGTAACAAGCGAGTGTTTTAAGCCTAATCAAGACATGCCAGCTGCAACAACTAATATTAAAAATGAATACGAGAGTACAAAGAAGAGCATAGTTATACGAAGTGATTGAAGGAGGTATTACCTGGAGATGCTTTGCTTTGGCTGCATGACCTTCTGATTCCAAAACGGTTTGCTTTGCTCTAATATTACATAGCCATGAGTTAATAGGTAGAAATATACTGATATCTAGAGATGGTACAGAAACAAAAGTATGCACCTAAGTTGTAAAAAGAATTACCTGTATGCTTTTAAGCCTTCCGAAAATGCCAGTGCCGACAATTCATTGCCACCGAGGGCTTTTATAAACATTGGATGCAAACCCTCACGAGGCATATTTTTAGCTCTTTTCATGGACTCCCTGGAAGGCTTCTCTTTTGTTTTGGTATACAAACGGAATGCTCTTTCACAAGGTCTCACCAAGCAATCCAATTCCGTGGAGGAATCAAGTATTTCACGAACTCTGTCTGCGACAAGATCAATAGCTGTTTGAGGGAAACGACCATAAACAGTTTCTCCATTTGCCATTGCCAGTTCCATTTCCGACATAACCTCCTTCATATCTCGCAAAACTTCTTCCTCGGTTGGTGCAGGCCTTATTGGTCTTGAGAGAAAAAGATGTAGATCAAGAAGATAAGCCATGTCTTCAGCTGTCACAAACGAAAATGCTGTACCGGTCCGACCAGCCCTGGCAGCCCTACCCACCCTATGCACAAATAGTTTTGGTTTAGGAGGGAAATCCCAATTTATAACATTGTCAAGCAGTGGGATGTCGATTCCTCTAGCTGCTACATCTGTCACAATAAGAAGCACAGTCTTCCTTGATCTAAATCGTGCGACATTGATCTTGCGGTCATCTTGATCCATATCACCATAACAAACAGATGGTTCTATTCCCTCTGCTCTAATCAAATGGTCGAGAAACTGGACATGATGTTTAGTAGATACAAATATCAATGATTGCTCATCCGATTTGATATGTTCCCTAATCAAATACAACAAAGCAGCTAATTTTTCTTCATGCCTTAAGGTGAAAAACGTAAGTTTCAAATCGGGACTAATTTTAGTCTCCAAATCAAGACGCACAAGTTGAGGGTCCCGAAGACCTGCTTTTGCAAACTCGGCAAGAGCACTTGGTAATGTTGCACTAAAGAGCAACGTCTGCCTATTGTCACCCAGCTGCATAAGAATTCTATGCAATTGCTCAGCAAAACCCATGCTAAATAGACTGTCAGCTTCATCAAATACCACATACTCAACTGACCGCAACGACATATCGTCCACCTCTTCCAGATGATGCATCAGTCTACCGGGAGTTGCAATAATGATATCAGGACTCTGTGACAGTTCTTCAAACTGAGTTTCCATACTATCACCACCAACCAATAAACTAACTCGAAGGTCTGCAACATTTCCAAAGTGGATAAAAATCAGATTAGTAATAAATACAAGGAAGCAATTGCAGATAGATAGTCGCTATACGTAATCCATAAACAACTAGTTACCTGTAAATCTACCAAGCTCTTGGGTAAACTTAAGTGTCTGAAGAGCAAGATCACGTGTGGGCGACAAAATAAGAGCCCTAACACCAGTCTGCGAAACATGTTGCTGCAGCTTCTCAAGCATGGGAATCAAAAACGCGGCTGTTTTACCAGACCCAGTCCGCGCCATAGCAACAACGTCAGCACCAGAGAGAATAACAGGCATTGTTTTACGTTGTATAGGTGTGGGTACCCTATACCCTTTTCGTTTAACGCCTCTGAACACATTTAAGCTTAAGTTTAACGATTCAAACCCTCCCGACTTTGCTTTTTTCTCTCTCTTCTCCTTTTTCTTTAGCTCCGTAGCGGAGCTTACAAGAAACTTCCCCATTAATATTCACTACTACAACAAACACATAAAATTCAACAATTAATTAACAACATAGAATTGTTATATTAAACAATCACGTGAAATATCCAACGAATAGTTCGAAACATATAATCGCATTAAAACACATTATAAACTCGCTAGCCAATTTTTCTAAAACCAAACATCAGTAAGCTCCAAGGAACAAAACGATACAATAAGCATACACAAGCGACTAATTTCTGCTTATTTGCTTATTTTCTAGCATTGTTCACCCAAACTGCTTCCACTAATCTGCTTATCTAGGGATAGAAAAAAGCGGTTTCTACAGGGGTGTTTGTTTTGGTTAATATTTCCCGGCTTATGAGCTTATTTAACTTATAAAAACCTAATAATCTTAACTTTTAGGGCTTATAAACAGTTCAAACTGCTTATTTGAGATGAAATTAAAAAATCAAATTTGCAAATAAAATTCATCATACAACTTATTATTTTTCCATCTTTTACACAAAATAAGCAAATACAAATATATTTTCTTATAAAGTGCTTATTTTTAAGCAGTCAGGTAGCCGTTTTTATATAATCGATTATGCTATAAGTAAATAAAAACCTGCTCGTGATCGTAAATGAATGTAGAAGAGAAGCAGCTTTGTGGTTGCTGTTAGGTTTTTATGAGCTTAGGGTTTAAATAAATGTGTGAAAAGAAAGAGGGTAAAAATGTAATTTCACATGAGAAAACTTACCAGTGGTAGTCAGTGGCGGCGGGGAGGTCGGAAAGCAAAAGGGTGGAGAAGGGTTGGCTTGGCTGAGGGTAGATAGGGTTTTGGGTTTTTGGAGGGTGTTTGTGATTGGTTTAATTGTTTTTCTAACTTTGGGCTTTTGTTTGTAAAAGCTTATTTTCTAGAGTAAACTGCAAAAAATGGCTCTAAGGTTCGGCAAAATTGCAAAAAATGTACTCTTACGAGAATTTTTGTAAATAGTGTTCTTGAGCAGTTTTTAATTTGCAAATTATACCCTCGAAGGGTTACTATTCATGAAAAAAAGGTTTTTTGCCTAACGCTCGTTAGGAAAACCCGTTAGTTAGTCCTCATGTGCGTTACACATGAGCATATTTTCGTCATTTCACATTTCCCGCCATCAAATCCACTAATACACCTACACTAAGGTTGAAGGACATTTTTTGCATCTAAAGTTTATACTCTTTCATTCGTATACACTTAACACACCCACACACCTATAACATCGAACCCTTGCTCCCAACTTCTGTATTGTCGAAATCACCCAAATTAACAGTAGATCCATGACGGGTGGCTGGCAAATTAGGCGTCGGAGTGCACCAATTCCGGATATTGCTACCTTATACGGCATGATTTTTTTGTGTACTTTTCTTTCGAATGACCATGCAGTGTATATATGGAAAGTAAACCATATTACTTTGATTCATGATAATGTTGTAGATGTTTTTTTATTTTTGTTTATTTGTTTCGTTGATTTATGTTCGCAGAATCGTACCCAAGGCTCTTCAGTATTCATATCCACCACAGTGGTGAGTTTTCCAAACCACCTAATAGAGTGTACAAGTTTGATTGCACTGATCATGTAGACCTAATTTATTGTGACAATTTCTCAATGCTTGTGCTGGTCAAAATCTTAGGTAACCTAGGTTTAGGTGATAACAAACAGAAGTTGTTTGTTCACTATAGGGTCCCTAGCCTTAATTTAGATGATGGATTAGTTGCATTGATGTCGAATCAGGATGTGAAGGTATTGTTAAATTTTGTACCTAGGTATAAGGAGATAGATGTTTTTGTAGAGACGGATGTATCATTGGTAGAACAACACCTGTTTGAGCATACGTGTTGGCGTCCGGCCTCAAAGAGTCTAGTGATACAAGAGATTGTTCAAGATGATATGATCAGTGCATCTCATAAGAACAACAAAGGAAAGTTGTTGATGTTAGATTGGCATAATGATGAAATGGCACAAACTCAAACATCCTGTAACGCTTGTCCATTGGTTGAAAGAACTGTTAATGCTGATAATGTAGGATTCCTGCATTCTGAAAATGAGCCACAATCCTCATCCCATGGATTAAGTTACTTAAATTTGATGGAATTGAGTGACTGTGACCCTATGGGTAGTTTTATCCATTCGAAGGGTAAAAAACTTGGGACATATTTTGAGGATGACATGTTCCAGCAGGATAATGCAGTGTCTTTGGATAGGCCTGAATCATGCTTTGGTGATAGGCCAGAAGATGTTGCAGAAATGATTGATGAGTACACATATCCAGAAAATGGGGGTGTGAATCTTTGAAATATTGTCCAAGAGGTTGATGAGGAAGTAGTAGAAAGGTAACAACCTGAAAATGAAGACGACATTGACCAAAATGAAGAACAAGAAACAGAAGGGGATGGTAGTGATTTTGAACATGCTGTTAGTGACATGCCAACAACTGACATTGATGTTGACATGGGTGGTTTCTCATTTCATCTGGATGCAAACATTCAAGACAGTAGGAGAGATGTTGCTGACAAACTTCATCCTAGAGAGGCTACTGAACAAGGGGCACCTGTCATTCCAATGGATGACCTTGATAGTGCTGATGAAGCAGATACTTAAGATGGTGCAGGGCTACGAAAGAGAAGGTTGAAGTTAATAAGAAAGGCTTATAGGAGTAAGTATAAAATCAAAGAAGGTTATTTTAAGGTGCATGAGGAGTTTGTTACAAGAAAAGAAGCGACTGATAAGGTGAAGTTGCATGCGTTGCAGGGAAGGAGAGCCATTTCGGTTATACAATGTGATAAGTATAGGGTCAGAGCTAAGTGCTTCGGCATTGTGCTTGGTGAAACTCCTTTCAATTCAGCATATGCCAAAGAAGGGTATATGTCATCCACCTCAAACAAACGGGGAAAATTTGAGAAAAACCAAAAGCATAAGGACTTGAAATGCAAAGGTGTTAGTCCTGGAGGACATCTAATCAAGAATCATAAACCCCTTGCCCGTGGGACCTACTCATCTCAACGTGGGCGAAAGATCAATGTTGGTCAGTAAAAACATTGAAAGAAACTCATAAATGTATCCAAACAAGAGATCTTACTTGTGTCACAGCTCCATCTTATGTCGTTGAGATTCTTAAAAGAAATTCTAAAGTTGATGTGAAATCATTACGGCTTCAATTATCTCAGAGGTTTCAAATAAACATATCATACGATAAAGCTTTCAGGGCAAAGCAATTTATTGACCAACTTATGACGGGTGATCACAAAGAGCAGTATGCCAAACTTAGAGATTATGCTATAGAGCTCAGATGCAAAAACCCAGGCACAACAGTCAAGATCCAAGTTGAAAACAACACAGATCTGACTATAAATTCAAGGGTATACAAGAAGAGAGATATTGGGATTGGATGGTGCTTTCATAAAAGGACCATATACAGCGCAAATTTTGACGGCTGTTGGTATCGATGGTAACAATGGTATTTACCGTGTTGTATATGCTATTGTTGAGGCAGAATTCAAGAGTTATTGGTTATGGTTCCTAAAAACTTTAGGTGATGACCTTGATTTACAACCCAACTACCACTACACTTTCATTTCAGGCAGACAAAAGGTATGATAAATTCAAATAACACTAATTACAAAACAATGTTAGACATAAGCAATGTTTTAACCCACTATATCTAACTTGTAACAGGGTATTCTACAAGCCATTCAAGAGGTTTTTCTTTCTGCTGAACACAGATTCTGTGTTAGACACATCCATTAGAACATGAAGCAGATTTTCAAATGAACGCTTTACAAGGATTTTCTATGGAAGTGTGCAACAACAACAACTGACCCTCAGTTTGAAATGTAAATGGGGCAACTGAAAGACTACAACAGAAAGCTCATGACTGGTTAAGAAAGATACCACCAACCTCATGGTCAAGGACGCATTTTTCAGGTATATCATTTTTCATATTTGTACTTTTAGTGTGTGGTTATATAGCCGACATTAACTTATCCTTAATCGTTTATAAAAAATAGGCAGAGCTAAGTGTGAAATTATGGTCAACAACCTTTGTGAGTCACTAAACAGTAAGTTGGTAGACGGTAGAGATAAACCAATAATAGGGTGTTTGGAATACATTAGGGAGTATTTGATGAAGAGGATAGTGAATGTGCAAAATGTCATAGATAAGTGTGCAGGTCCCCTAACACCAACTGCAACTTCCATGTATGAAGTTATTAAGCGAGAAGCTAATAATTATCGTGTTGTTTGGAATGGGGTGGACTATTATCAATGTGAGATCACCTGGAATGAGAAATGTGTGGTGGATATAAGGTTAAGGACATGTACATGTAGGAGATGGGAGCTAACCGGTATTCCATGCAAACATGTTGTGGTAGCAATGTATAGCATGGCACAAGATGGTATGGAGGTAGGTAGGCCTGAGGATTGGGTACATGAGGCATATTGGCTAAAAACATGGAAGGAGACATACAACCATAAGATTATACCTGTTGCTAACAGTCAATTTTGGCCCAAGTGCACCATCCCTAGTATCTTATTGCCCCCACACCATCATATTCCAGTTGGCAGACCAAGGAAGAAGAGGAAAGTGAGCAAAGAAGAGACGGCTGAGAAAGCCTTAAAGGAAATGATCAAGGGTGGGAAGCTTTCAAGAAAAGGAAAAACTGTCACTTGTAGCCAATGTGGTACAACAGGTCACAACAAAAAAGCATGTACAGGTCCAAGAAAGAAGAATGCAAATGGGAAAGGCAATAAGAAGGCAAGAACTAATGGTGTTGCAGACAGTGAAACAACTGAAACTGATGCAGGACCAAGTCAACCAATGGATTTACAATTAACCCAAGAGGTTGGTAGTCAGAGGAGAAAGACTATCAGAAAGGGTTCCAAACAAGCCGCAATTTGAATGGCTTTATGTATAATTGAGATAAACGATTTCATTAATTTTTATTGTTGATTGTGAGTTTTAGAGTAAGATAATTGTAATTTCTTTGGTTCTGTTATGTTTGTTAAACAATGGTGATGAAGACAATTAGTATGTCTTTAGATAATGACAGTTGCTATTTCTGTGGGTCTGTTATGATTGTTAAAACAAATACATTGCATAATACTAGTAACATACAACCAAATGTTTTTCAACTTTCACAAAGGAACTAAGTTATTACATCAACTATTTCATATTAAGCTAGAGGAACACAAAACAATGAACAAAGATGTCATTTCTTAGTGGCAAGCTGCTTTTTTCCACTTGCAACTTCAACCTTCCCTTTTCCTTTACTGTCATTCGCTGGCAGGGCTAGTATGCATTTAGCAGACAGTTTTTGATGTGGAACATTGTTTGTGCTGAAACATTGTTATCGCTGGAACATGTTTCGGTTGGAACCTTTTCTACAACAACTTTTTCTGATGGCCACATAAAGGTGCATCTTTCAATCCATTTAATAGTCTTAACATCAAGTTCATAACTTGTAATTTCATCACTTGTATCATAATCGTCACTAGTTGATGATAAATATTCAATGCTTGTATCAGAAGAATCAACGAAAATCCCTTCTTCTGCAAATATACATTGCAAAATTAAACGGGTGAACTAACTCGTGGTGGCGCCTCCTTTGCTCGTGGTGGAAGGAACCATTAGCTTGTCAGCTTTTGAGAAAATAAAGATATTTTTCTAATCATAGTTATATAGTAAATAGTTTGAGAATGTTGATCAAAGTGATACATATTTGTTGCAAGTATATACGGGTTAAAACTATGTCAACAACCCTACACTATCTAGTGTGGCTTTCCTTATTGAAGGTGGAAAATCTATTATTGTCCAAATATATACGTTGTTTTTTTAACATTGTAGAACCGTGGAGGGGGTGAATATGCTCTTTTCGACTTATTTTAGGTTTAAGTAAGTTAGGTCTCAAGTTCATATATAAGTGTGTGAGCAAACAAGCAATATAAATCGTATGTAAAAAGTTAAGGGAAGAGAGACAATACAATGATTTATACTGGTTTTAGATGAGGGTTTATATCATCCGTACGTTCGGTTGCGAATCCGTGAAACCTATACTGTTCACTAGTACCTACCAAATCATCGCAGTGGATAAACCGTACAACCTTAGTTCTCAATGATCTACACCTAGACCGGTGCTCACCTAGAAGGAGCTAGCACCTTCTACAAAGGTTCTACCAAAGAAGCACCAAACCCCAAACTTGACCGCACCCGGATTAAGGCTTGACCACACCCGGTACAAGACTTTTACACCCTTGCTTGTTTGCACCTGAATAAGACTTTACACATGCTTATTCGCACTCGGGCAAAACTTTACAAATGAATAAAAGTTATAGTACGTGCTACAACTTAGAAACTTGACTCTACCTAAAGAATAAAATAGAATAAGACTCTAGACACAACACACGAAGAGTAGATTGACTTTTTGCGGTTCTTTTCTTGCAAATAAGCTTGCTTTCAATAGGTGATTATAAGATGTTAAGACACAAAAACAATGAAAGACTTAGAGGGCTTAAAGATTAGAAAATATAAGGGAGATATGTTTGGCAAGAGGTGAGGTAAACACAAGACAATAGGTGGCTCTTAATACAAATATCGCCTAAAAACGTTATTTATATTTTACGATCTTTGCTAAGTTTTGTTAACGACAAAATGTAAACTTTAGTTTCTAAGTAAAACATAATCTTAGTTTTAAAGACTTGCATAAACTAGACTTTTGCTACATTTTACATTTCATAAAACACAACACTTTTTATTTCTTAAAATAGAAATGTCACATCACATTTATGGCAAGTTTTGTCAATATACATTTATGGAAAGAAAGTGTGTTTGACTAAACTATATGTTTGCTTGCAAGTTTTGTGTTTGACTAGGTGTAATGAGATGTGACATTGTTTGGTTTGCAAGATTTATTGCAAAACCAACTGCAAGCCCGGCGGAACCCTGGGGGTACACGGGCGGAACCCATCTGAGGGTTCCGCCGTATCCGTCAGGCCTGCAGAAGGCTTTGCTATAAATACTAAGCCACAAGTTTGATTTTTGGCTTATCACTCTACATCATATTTACACACATTCATTCATTCTTTCATCTAACCCTTTAACATTTCATATGTGAAGTTTCTTTTTGTAGCAAAGAGATTCACGAGTTCATAAAAAGTAACAAGTATTCAACATAACGTTGCAAGACTTGTTAGCTTAGCATTGTGTAGACTTGTGTAGTTTACACTTCATTTGATTGTGTATTTTCAGTAGTGATCGGTTAGTATTTTAGTCCTCAAAATACAAAGTGTGACGGGAGTTGTTGTACCCTTGTAAAGAACTAACGGGAGTGGTTGTACCCTTGTAAAAGAATTCAACATCTAGCTTAGTGTCGGTAAACGTGTATAAGCGACGTGTAAGGTTTTCTCCGCCGGTGAAAGGAGCTTGTTGACTAGTGAAAGAAACTCTCGAGTTGGATACTCGGGGCGTGGACGTAGGGCAAGGGAAAAGAGTCCTTGTAGCCAAACCACGATAAATACTCGTGTTGTAGTTTGATCGTTTCTTTCATTTACTTGCATGTTATATATTGTGTTTGTGTATATATATCTTTGATCAAACGGAAAGTTTCAAAGCTAATCAAACGAGTTAAAAAGATTTTAAACGGTAAACTATTAAACCCCCCCCCCTTCTAGTTTTCCACAATTGGCATCAAGAGCTACGTTACTCAAGCTTTTAAAATATATTGTGTTTTAAAACTTGAAACGATCCATGGATTTTGAAAATTACAAAGAAGGGCAATCTATGCAAAGACCACCACTTTTTGAAGCAAATGGTTTTATATATTGGAAAAACCGTTTTGAAACTTACGTGAAATCTAAAGATATAGATTTATGGTATATAATCATTGATGGTGATAATATAGTTACTAATATTAAAGATGATGATCAAAAGAAATTGATTGGTAAAAATAATGAAGCTAAAATGATGCTTTACAATGCTTTGCCTAAGAAAGAATATGAAAGAGTCTTTATGTGTAAAACCGCCAAAGATATTTGGTAAACTTTAATAGTCACTCATCAAGGAAACTCACAAGTTAAAGATAACAAAATTGATCTTCTTGTTCAACAATATGAACAATTTGTTATTTCCGAATATGAGATTATTGATAATGCTTTTGCTAGGTTTAACACTATTATTACTTCACTTAAATCACTTGATGAATCTTTTTGTAGTAAGAACTTTGTCAGGAAATTTCTTAGAGCACTCCATCCGAAGTGGAGAGCAAAAGTGACGGCAATTGAAGAATCCAAAGATCTTTCAAGCATGTCACTTGACGAGCTAATTGGAAACCTCAAAGTTCGTGAAATGGTAATGGAAAAAGATTCGGAACTAGTGAGAGGCAAGAAAGAAAAAGTTAAGTCCATTGCCTTGAAAGCTAGAGTCCAATCAAGTGATGATGATGAATCTACTTCGGATAGTGATGATGAGGAATATGCTATGGCCGTTAGAGACTTCAAGAAGTTCTTTCGTAGAAGAGGAAAGTTTGTAAGGCAACCTAAAGATGACAAGAAAACTTTCCGAAAAGATCGTGATGATAGAAAAGGAAAGGTAGAAAGGAAATGCTATAGGTGTGGAGACACAAGTCATCTTGTAGGAGAATGTCCAAAACCACCCAAGAGCAAACCTCAACAAGCTTTTGTGGGTGGTGCTTGGAGTGACTATGAAGGAGATGACGATGAGCCAAAGAATGATGATATTGCTCTCATGGCTCACAACTCAAATGAGGTATTCTCCGTCTCATCTTACTCCTCTATTGATGATGACACCTTACAAAAAGAATATAACAAACTTTGTGAATTGAGCTTAAAAATCATAAACAAAAATAAATTTTTGAAAACTAAAAAGGAGTTTTTAGAAAATGAAGTTTATGAGTTAAAAGAAAAAGCTAAGAGATTAGAAAAGAGTAAAGGTATTGACACATCTTGCAAATCATGTGAAGAGCTTAAACTCGAAGTTGAGAAACTTAAAATTACTCAAAATGATCTAATGAAACAAACCAAAAAGTTTAAGAAGTTCGATAAGAGCATTTCTTGTGCGGATGAAATTATGAAAATTCAAAAGTCACCCTTTGATAAAACAGGACTAGGATTCATGAAAATAGAAACTTCAAAGGGTCAAACGAAACAAGAAAAGATTGCACAAGAAGTTAACAAAACTGCTACAGCAGCCCGAGGAACAGACGGAACCCAATCCAGGGTTCCGCCCGTTGGACCCGAAGGTTCCGCCAGGTCTGCTTCAGCAGTAACACCATCCACATCGGATCGTTCAAAATTTGTTAAAGTCACATATAAAAATGGAACAAAACCTGCTTTTAAAACTGGAGTAGGACTTAGTAAAAACGAATTTAGAACTAAGACTACTCAACCAAGACCTAAGACTCCAATTCCCAAACGCCCCTTTCCAAAGAGCAACTTCAACGCTCGACCAAACTACTAACATGTTTGGAACCAAAACACTTATGGACATTACCAAACTCCAAATTACATGTCATGGAACCCTTATGTTCTATTTTCATACTTGGAACAAGTTAATGGGATTCTTAACCAAAATGGACCCATGAGAAATTGGGGACCAAATGTTTGAGTGTTTTTCATAAAATAGGTGTGCCTCAAAGTTTGTTTGGAACCGTATGAATGGATTAAAGATAGCGGTTGTTCAAGGCACATGACGGCTAACAAAAGCCTCTTCACTACTTATCACAAATGTGACGGAGGTAATGTTACGTTTGGTAGTAAAGCTAAGAGCAAAATCATCGGAAAAGGTACAATCTCTCATGACTCCCTTTTTATAGATGATGTAGCTCATGTTGATAACTTAGGTTTTAATCTCCTTAGTATTAGTCAACTTTGTCGTAATAAGTATAATGTCCTTTTTAGTGAAAACGGAAGTAAAATACTTAAAGATGGTATAACCATAGTCAAAGGTGTCCTTAAGAACAACGTATACGTCATGAAGATGGATCCAACATCTAGAGACAAACTTTGTCTTACCTCATTAGATGAATCTTCAACTTTATGGCATAGACGTTTAGGACACGCTAACATGAGACTAATCCAAAACCTCTCCTCCAAAGACTTAGTTCGAAACCTACCTAAGTTGAAATATGACCAACACTTTTGTGATGCTTGCAAAGTCGGTAAACAAGTTCATAGTAGCCATAAGGCTAAAAACTTGGTTTCTACATCTAGGTGTCTAGAACTTTTGCATATGGATTTATTTGGTCCATCCGCTATACAAAGTTATGGAGGTAACTTCTACACTTTGGTCATAGTTGATGATTACTCAAGATATACTTGGACAAAATTTTTGAAAAGTAAAAATGAAGCTTTTGACAAATTTGAGATTCTAAGTAAGAAAATTCAAAATCAAGTAGGGTCTAATATTGTGTCTATTAGAACGGATCACGGTCGTGAATTTGATAATGAATTTCAATTTGGAAACTTTTGTGATATTAATGGTATTACTCATAACTTTTCGGCTCCACGTACTCCTCAATCTAATGGTGTAGTAGAACGTAAAAACCGGACATTGCAAGAGATGAGTAGAACAATGCTTAATGAACAAAACATTCCACAAAAGTTTTGGTGTAATGCCGTTGACACATCAATGTACATTTTAAATCGAGTCTTAATTAGACCATTTTTGAATAAAACTCCTTATGAACTATATAAAGGTAAAATGCCTACATTAGGATACTTTAGAGTGTTTGGGAGTAAATGTTTCATTCTTAACACCAAGGATTATCTCACCAAATTTGACCCAAAGTCTTATGAAGGTGTATTTCTTGGATATTCACAAAATAGTAAAGCTTACATTGTTTTGAACAAAGAAACCTTAAGAGTCGAGGAATCGTTGAACGTAACATTTGACGAGAGTCCACCTCCCTCTAAGACATCACCTTTGGTAGATGATGACTTAGTTGAAAGCCAAGCAATAGAAAGTCAAGAGATTTTAGGTAATGACAAGGAAGATGAACTATTAAACAAAGAACTTGTCAATGTCAAAGAATCTAAAAGTCATCCATTAGATGGTGTCATAAGCAACATTAACGAAAGAACACTAAGGTCAAAAGTTCAAAATGAAAGTAACTACTTTTGTTTCGTGTCAACCATTGAACCTAAAAACATTAATGAAGCCATTAAAGATGAGTCTTGGGTAATTGCAATGCAAGAAGAGTTAAACCAATTTGTTAGGAATGATGTATGGACATTAGTTCCTCAACCAAAGAGTCAAACTATAATTGGAAAAAAATGGGTATTTCGTAATAAAATGGATGAAAATGGAATTGTGTCTAGAAACAAAGCTAGGCTAGTTGCACAAGAATATAACCAACAAGAAGGCATTGACTACGATGAAACTTTTGTTCCGGTTGCTAGGCTCGAGTCAATTAGAATCTTACTTGCATATGCATGTGCACACAATTTTAAACTCTTTCAAATGGACGTCAAAAGTGCATTTCTAAACGGAGTCATAAATGAAGAAGTATATGTTGCTCAACCACCGGGCTTCATCGATTTTGAAAAACCAAATCATGTTTACAAACTTAAAAAGGCTCTTTACGGACTTAAGCAAGCTCCAAAAGCATGGTATGATTGACTTAAAACCTTCCTAGTTGACCATAAGTATACCATGGGCTTAGTTGATAACACTCTCTTCACTAAGAAGAAAGATTCACATATTATCATAGTCCAAATCTATGTTGATGACATTATATTCGGATCAACTTATCAAGAATTATGTGTGGATTTCTCAAAAATCATGCATGATGAGTTTGAAATGAGTATGATGGGAGAACTCAACTTTTTCCTAGGACTCCAAATTAAACAACTAGAAGATGGTATCTTCTTTAACCAATCTAAATATATTAAGGACATGCTTAAGAAATTTGGATTAGAAGATTCGAAACCAATCAAAACTCCCATGTCCATGGAAACTAAACTCACCAAGGATGAGGAAAGTGAATCCTTAGATAGCACTAAATATAGAGGTATGATTGGTAGTCTACTTTACCTAACGGCTAGTAGACCCGACATTATGTTTAGTGTTTGTCTATGTGCTCGTTTTCAAGAAGATCTTAAGACTACTCATCTCGAAGCCGTTAAAAGGATTTTTAGGTATATTAAGGGCACTACACATTTAGATTTATGGTATCCCAAAGGAACGGGAATATACACCATAGTGTATGCCGACTCGGACCATGCCGGTGACTATGTTGATAGAAAAAGTACAAGTGCTATTTGTACTTTTGTTGGACATTGTCTCACCTCATGGTTCTCTAAGAAGCAAACGGCTCTTGCTATCTCAACAATGGAAGCCGAGTACGTTTCGGCCGGAAAGGCATGTCAACAAGCTCTTTGGATCAAGCAAGCTCTTGTCGACTACGGAATTCAACTTAACGGCATCACAATTCTTTGTTACAACAAAGGCGCCATTGATCTTAGCAAAAACCCGGTTCAACATGCTCGTACCAAACATATTGAAATCCGTCATCATTTCCTTCGTGACACCGTTCAAAAAGGAAATATCTCAATTGAGAAAGTTTCTTCCGAAAACAACATAGCCGACATTCTCACAAAACCCCTTAAACGTGAACCTTTTAACCTTCTTAGGCTAGGCTTAGGACTCATGGAACCTACGTTGTAGTTCTGTACATTAGACAAAAATCACAAAAATCAAAACAAATCCATAACTTTTTTTCTCAGCAGGGTCGGCCGTATCCGCCGACCTGCAGAACCATTTTTTTTGTTTATATTAAACCAAACACCCATTATCTCATACCACCACTTCCAAACTGTTACTATTCACTTTACCATCCACCCATACCTACGATTTCTTGGTCTTCCTTTCACTCACATTGCAAATCAATCATCATTGTAAGTATTCTAAACTTGATTACAATCCTGATCTGAGTCTAGGAATTCTATTTTTGCACAAAAACAAAAACTTGGGGTTATGCATTAACTTGAGAAACTCATGCATGAAATTAGGTGTTTAACAAAACTAAACATGTTCCCCATAGTTAGGAATTGCTTTCTTACTAAGTGTAAACATGTTTGCTAAAACACCCATGACAAATTTTTCCAAAAATTTCTCACAAATAGGACAAATATTTTTTCGTCTCACATTGAGAATACAAAATCAAAATGTTATGTTTAAAACATCACTTGCATAATGTCTCTTGAATGCTAAAGGGGATACATAATGATGAGGCGAAAAATGAACCACTTTTAGAGGGTCATTTAAGCCGGAATTGGAATTTATTTGATCAAATATTACCCTAAATCGTTCCTTTTGTGATTTTAGGTAATTTGGGAGAGAAATCTGGAAAAGGAAGCAATTCAGACGTTTTTGGAGCATAAAAGTGAAGAAAACGCCAAAGACTTAATTTTCCATGCTGGAAACAGTGCATGACGGCGTCAAGAGGAAATTCCTGACGGCGTCAAGAGTTAAATCCATGACGACCCAGAAGAAACCTGAAGGCGTCACAACAAGAGCGTCAAGAGTTAAAATCATGACGGCCTGCATAAGGTGTACACATGACGGCGTCAGATCAAGATCTAGGCAGTCCGAGGAACTATTTGGTGGCGAGATGACGGCGTCAGACATTTGTTCTTGACGCCGTCACCTTCTAAAATCTATATATAGTTTTCTATTTTTCATTCAATAAGAGGAACTTGTGTGGAGAAACCCTAGGGCCGAACTTTGTGAACCCTAGCTCGTATTTTACAGTAAATTCAAGGGTTTTCACCCCTTGAATCCTTTCATGTGCTATTGAGATAAGTCTTCTCTTTAATTCAATCAATATGTCTATGTGTTGGTTGTCTATATCTTGTGTTTGTCTTAATTTCAACATGCTAGGCTAGATCTATCTTGTGTTTGCTTAGATCTAAAGAAACCTAGATGTTAATTATGTGTTGATTACTTGTTTATGGTTGTATTGGATGAATGATTTCAATGTTAGGCTTAAGAAAACTGGCAGATCTCCATTGTGTAACATGCTTGAACGTCTTAGGAAACATGAACCGATGTGTACTAGGTTTTATTGGTTGTATTTAATGCATGAGTAAATTCTAATGATCCCATGTTAGGAGCTTCTTAGCCGGCTCGACATAGGAGTGAAGTAGGCACTCATAGGATTGGGGAAGTAAGTACGCCACCCCATGAATGGTATTAAGGAATACAATCCGTCATCCACGCAACTATAACAAGTAATTAGCATGTAAAAGATATCTAGGGAGTAGTGAAATCTAAGTAAACACATTTCTCCCACTTATTGCTCACAACCTTAGTTTAATTTAGTTTATTTTCATTTTTAGTATTTTATTTTGATTGCATCTTAGTATTGGGTTAGTTGACTAGCAACTAATTCCGCCCAAATCCTTCATACCCGAGATTTTTAATTTGCTTTCAAAAAAATATAAAAATACAAAAAAGAATCATCCCTCATCTCTAGACCTAGTCTTTAGGTTTTCAAATCCTAGCGACACTATTCCCAGCTGAACGATCAATCCCCCGGTACTTGTCATTATACTATACTACATCGATCAGGTACACTGCCTGGTGGGGGTTGTAAGCTTCTCAAGATCCCTTGAGAGGTAAAGCCTGGTGCAAACCCCACGGATCAAGTTTTTGGCGCCGCTGCCGGGGAATAGTTATTGTCTAGGTTAGAATCTCTCTTTATTAGGTCTACTTGGTAGATTCCTTTCTAGTAAGATTTTAGTTTTATTTTTAGGTTCTCTTTAGTCTATCTTATTTCTTTGTGTTTTTGTTCGTAACTTTTCACCACCCGACATCATGGACGATGGGAACATCTTTGAACCCGTCATCCCACCACAACAAAACCCACCACTAGAACCTCTTAGGCCCCGAACTTTAGGAGAGTATTCCCGACCTAGCCATCAAGGCTACCGAAACACCATTGAGCTCACCGGAGCCAATGTGACCCCCTTACGATCCGACACCATCCGGTTGGTGCAAAGCGGATGTGTATTCCATGGACTTCGTTCCGAAGATCCTAATCAACATCTCAAGGACTTCCTTAAAATCGTAGATTCCATAGACCTAGATGTTGCAACTAGAGAGACAACCCGATTACGCCTATTTCAATTCTCTCTACGTGATCAAGCTAGTCAATGGCTTGAACGTTTACCCGCGGGATCCATCACCACATGGGATGATCTCACCACTCGTTTCCTTGCTCAATTTTTCCCACCGGGGAGAACTACTAAGCTTAGAAATGACATCTTGATTTTCCAACAACGTCAAGGTGAAACCTTTTACGAAGCATGGACTCGATATAAAGACCTGCTCCGAAAAGTCCCTCATCATGGCATTGAACCATGGCTCCAGATTCAAATCTTTTACGATAAAGTTAACTATCAAAAAAGGAGAGCTATAGATTACGCAGCCAAGGGCAGGCTAAACAGACTTAGCATTGACGAATGCTGGAAAGTTCTTGAGGGGTTGGCACAATACGAAGAAGAAGGATGGGAGGACCCGATGTTTTCAAGCAAGGGAAAACTTGATTACGCACACGCCACCCAAGAGCAGTTATTAGGAAGTATCGAGAAGCAGGTAAAAGAATTAATGAGAGTTGAGAAACCTGCTGCTGAAACCGTGTGGAATCCTAATTTACGTAGGAATGCGGTTATCAACCATAATCTTCCTGAACGTTCACGACAAAAGGAGTTCGAAGGGATAATGGTAACCTTCATGAATAATCAGGAAAAACAAATCCAGCACCTAGAAGCACGTATGGAAAGTACTCGCAATGCTTTTATGGATTTAGCAGACAAATTCATATCAAGGATCAAAAAGAAGATTAAGGAAAAATCCCAACTTTAGAAGATTTAGCAGAAAAACTCATATCAAGGATCAAAGAGAAGATTTAGCAGACAAACTCAATGAGTGAAGATGGCAATTTGCCCAACTCTAGGCTCCCACCTCTAGAATACCTATCCCAACTTCCGGATATTCCAAATGAGTCGGCGGAGTTCAAGCAAACAAAGGGGATGTTTAAGAATCTTGGAAGATTCCTTGGAAAGCTCAAGAACAAGATTGACCGTCAATGAGTGCGGGTGTGTAGGAGTGTTTGGCACTAGGTGCTATTTGAACAAATTTGGTTATTTAAACAATGTTTATGATGTACTTGTGTGTTGGTACAATGTTTGATACTATTTGGAACATGTATTATCTAACAATGATGCAGGTAGACAACTTTTGGCAAGTTGTCAAATTTTCATGATTATGAAATTTTCACTAAGTATAGTGAAATTCTCGACCTCAAGGTCAAAGTCCTATGGTATGTGTGTTTACGTGTCTATTTTTTGCATTGCCTAACCAGAAATGCATTATCTTTTTGATTTTAGGAGTTTTCGAAAAATTTGAAAATCATCTCGCGGGTCAAAATCGCGGACTGCCAATTTTTTCAGCCCTTCCGCCAGTGTATTTTCTGGGCAACCCAGAAATGGCCCAACGGACCGGGCGGAACCCTCAGACGGGTTCCGCCTGTGTATCCTGAAGGGTCCGCCAGTTTCCTGCAGAATTTTTTTTTTAGTTTTCAACATTTCAACATCAAATCAACAAAATACAATCCTTTTAGATAGAAACCTATTTCCAGCAATTTGTTTAGCACAATAGGGTACTTCTCATTCCTTATAACTCAAACAAAACCATTTCCCGCCAAATTTCAAAAATAGCCATAACCACCCCAAGGAACCTTCACACATAAAGGAAGGAACCCTTCCAAAGGTTCCTTGAAATCCCTGAGATTTATCCTTCAACAAATTTACCAAAACCACTAAGCTTTTAGTGCAAATCTTGTCTTCTCACTTCACCATTTTCATTGGATTGACTTCCATGATATGACAACCCACAATTAGTTTTCCAAATCATTAGGAACCTCCATTTTTGTATGGCCTAACATCAAATCCAAACACTCCTTCCCACACTCCTTCATCACTATAAATTAAACCATCCTAAACACTATCAAATCACACCTTCTTCATCACAATTTCTCATCTTTTAAACCATTTTAACCTTGACTAAGTCAACAATCACCTCTCAACCATCACGACCCATCCGGAAAACCGCCCGGATAAGTGTCAAACCACTTTGGTCTAACCAATCCATCAACCTAAGCTCCTCATCTTCGGATGAATTCACCTCACCTATCAAAAATGAACATTTTTTGAACCTTGCATCTCCATCTCCATCACCCAATGAACCCAATGAGCTCACTCCACCACCAACTAAATCACCCATTGACCCAACTCCACCAAGTGCTCTAACCCAACCATCCAAAACTCCATCACCATCACCATTACCCAAACTTGAACCTATGGAGTTATTTGGGTCTCCTCCAACATCACCACACCCTTTTGTCCAAGATCTCAATGATCTTCCACCAAGACCTACACAACCACCACCTTTTGTAAATAAATCACCAAGGTCAATTCTTGACCAAAATGAGCATTTCAACCACACCCAACCACCACAACAAGTGTACCATCAACCCAAACCATTGTTGTTTCACCCTATCTTCCATGACATCCATGGTCCTCTATATGGAGAACCAAACTTTGAAAACCATGATCACCCAACTCCACCACATTCTCAAGCCCAAACCTTTGACTCTTTCTTTCCTTCATATGAGGAAATCTAAAGCATGGTTGAGAATCACCTCCATCAAGCAATGAAATTTCAAACCACCTTGCTTGACTCAATACCAAACCCATCCTCCACCCAAGAACCAAAAACCAACCAACCCTCAAACCAAGAAACCAAAACCAACCCATTTCCACCCATTCATCCCCATGTTTGCTCAAATTGTAAGCAAATGGGTGAAAGCATTAAAATGTTGCTTCACCAATTCTAAGATGAAACCCGTTTTGCATTCCAACACGTCATAGAACGTTTGGAATTTCAAACCACCTTGCTTGACTCAATACCAAACCCATCCTCCACCCAAGAACCAAAAACCAACCAACCCTCAAACCAAGAAACCAACCAACCCTCAAACCAAGAAACCAAAACCAACCCATTTCCACCCATTCATCCCCATGTTTGCTCAAATTGTGAGCAAATGGGTGAAAGCATTAAAATGTTGCTTCACCAATTCCAAGATGAAACCCGTTTTGCATTCCAACACGTCATAGAACGTTTGGATGCCCTTTCCCACCCAAACAAATCCTAGACAACCTTTGGCGGCCTTTTGCCCCATTTAGGAAATTAGGATTTGATTTTCCTTTATTTTCTAGGTTATTTTTAGTTTTTCTTTTAGAAGTAGAAGAATCTTTCCCGTTTCTTGTCTTTGACTTTTAAAAGTCAAATTTTATATGGAATGCTATTTCTTTTTACTTACTTACTTGCATTGTTGGTTGATCATTGTTGTGTTGTCATTGTGGTTGCAATGTGTGTGGTAACTACAAGCTTGACTATATATATCACCAACTAACCATTTTTTTTGTGTAGGATCAAAATCCATGTTTCCCATCTTGGCACTCCTTTTAGGGGGAGTAACAACCAAGGGAGAGCAAGTGCATTATTCCGCTTCGCTACTCTACTTTTTGTTTCGACAAAAAGGGGGGAAAAATATATTAAAACTTTAAAACTTAATATGATTTTCATCACTTAAGTAAAACAAGTTTAATATAATTTTTTTTAAGTCTTAAACACCAAGATTTTATGAGTTGCTTAAAAACAAAGTTTATGTTTTGTCATCAACAAAAAGGGGGAGATTGTTAATACAAATATCACCTAAAAACATTATTTATATTTTACGATCTTTGCTAAGTTTTGTTAACGACAAAATGTAAACTTTAGTTTCTAAGTAAAACATAATCTTAGTTTTAAAGACTTGCATAAACTAGACTTTTGCTACATTTTACATTTCATAAAACACAACACTTTTTATTTCTTAAAATAGAAATGTCACATCACATTTATGGCAAGTTTTGTCGATATACATTTATGGAAAGAAAGTGTTTTGACTAAACTATATGTTTGCTTGCAAGTTTTGTGTTTGACTAGGTGTAATGAGATGTGACATTGTTTGGTTTGCAAGATTTATTGCAAAACCAACTGCAAGCCCGACGGAACCCTGGGGGTACACGGGCGGAACCCATCTGAGGGTTCCGCCGTATCCGCCAGGCCTGCAGAAGGCTTTGCTATAAATACTAAGCCACAGGTTTGATTTTTGGCTTATCACTCTACATCATATTTACACACATTCATTCATTCTTTCATCTAACCCTTTAACATTTCATATGTGAAGTTTCTTTTTGTAGCAAAGAGATTCACGAGTTCATAAAAAGTAACAAGTATTCAACATAACGTTGCAAGACTTGTTAGCTTAGCATTGTGTAGACTTGTGTAGTTTACACTTCATTTGATTGTGTATTTTCAGTAGTGATCGGTTAGTATTTTAGTCCTCAAAATACAAAGTGTGACGGGAGTTGTTATACCCTTGTAAAGAACTAAAGGGAGTGGTTGTACCCTTGTAAAAGAACTCGACATCTAGCTTAGTGTCGGTAAACGTGTACAAGCGACGTGTAAGGTTTTCTCCGCCGGTGAAAGGAGCTTGTTGACTAGTGAAAGAAACTCTCGAGTTGGATACTCGGGGCGTGGACGTAGGGCAAGGAAAAAGAGTCCTTGTAGCCGAACCACGATAAATACTCGTGTTGTGGTTTGATCGTTTCTTTCATTTACTTGCATGTTATATATTGTGTTTGTGTATATATATCTTTGATCAAAGGGAAAGTTTCAAAGCTAATCAAACGAGTTAAAAAGATTTTAAACGGTAAACTATTCAACCCCCCTTCTAGTTTTCCAGAGTGGCTATTTATAAACAACAAGACAAAGCCTGACATGTTGGTTGTGGCGCATTGACTTGCGGGCCTGGCGTGCCAAGGTTGTTTTGTACTCTTGTCTACAACTAGCCGTTGAATCTTGTTAAACCCCTATGTGCACTTCACTTTTGACTTTTAAGTCCATTTCAAAGCCCTCCACGTAGAAACCAATTCATTAGCCATAGTTAAGTGAGGGTTAAGTAGGTTTAGAAAAATATTTAGGAATGGATGAGTGCTTTTGTCCAATTGGAGAAATGAGGTGAATTTTGGACAAAGGCATAAGCAAAATTATTAAAGGCCCCCCACATCCTCCCCCCCCCCCCCCCCCCCCCCTCAACCCCAAAAAAGAATTAAAAAAATCAAGGTAGTTTGTGTAAATAGTTTAAGTTTCAGGGATAATATTTGGCACTTGCACTGCTACTATTTTATATCCATTCTCTTTTTGCATAACTAAATAATTGATTTGTTGTGTTTCTTTTTTAGCATATTCATGGATAGTTGGCCCATTTAGTTTTGTAGAAAATAGAAGGGGGATTGAATAGTTTACCGGTTTTTAACTTGATTTTCTTTGAAAACTTTTACGTGTAATCGACAACTAAAACTTACCAAACAATAAATAATATGCAAGAATAAAAGTAAGAAACGATCAAACCATAACACGGATGTTTATCGTGGTTCGGCTACAAGGACTCTTTTTCCTTGCCCTACTCCACGCCCTGAGTATCCAACTCGAGAGTTTCTTGCACTAGTCAACAAGCTCCTTTAACCGGCGGAGAAAACCTTACACGTCGCTTACACACTATTTCCGACACTAAGCTAGATGTCGAGTTCTTTCACAAGGGTTCAACCACTCCCGATATTTCTTTTACAAGGGTACAACAACTCCCGATACACTAAGTATTTTGAGGACTAAAATACTAACCGATCACTAAAAGTGGATACAATACAATGATGTATAAACTTTACATGCTTACACTATGCTATGCTTAACAAGTCTTGCAACGTTGTGTTGAAGCTTGTGAAGTCGTGATCTTCTTGCTACAAAGAAAGACTCGCAAATATGAAATGGAACTGAGTTAGAGGAGAGAAATGAAAGTATAAGCAGTATGTTATGATTGTAAGTGATAAGAAAAACACAAAGAGTGGGTTGATTTATAGGCAAAATTCCAGACCAACCCACAGATACGGCGGAACCAATCCTTTGGTTCCGTCCGTTATACCTGAGGGTTCCGCCAGCATGTCTGACAGAATCCTGCACAAAATATTTCACAATCTAACTCAATATTCTCAAGATCTCACAAAGTCAACTTTAAGATCTTTGAGTATGAATCTACACAAAATAAAACATGTCTCTTACACATATGTTTCCTTGAAAGGACATGTGTGATGCAAGTGATAATGTAAGTATATATATTATTTCTAATTTTAGATATATTTAAAAAAGAAAGTATTATTGTAAAAGAGTTTATGTAGAGACTTAAAAATGTTTGTTTGAGATGTTTAGCAAGTGAATTATTTACTAAAAAGTGTTTGATTACTTATATTCTAATAAGACACACTATTTAGAAAACTTGCTAAATATACTTATATGACATTGTTAACACATGAACTTATACTAAAGTATACTTAGCCATTTTACAATTTGAAATCACTTTATGAAAACATGGAAATGTAGTTTGAGTGATGTTAAGTAAAAGACTTCTAAACCATATTTATGATTTGCTAAAAATAAACTTTACCTTTTGTCGTTAACAAAATAAGAAAGATCGTAAAATATAAATAACGTTTTTAGCTGATATTTGTATTAACAAGTTTATTAGATATATGCGATTAAACTTAAATGTAAATTGCTTCTATTAGCATCAATCATTGTTGTTCTTTTAATCTACTTTTATTTTCGGTTAACTTTAAATGTAAACTATTTCTATTAGCACAATCATTTTCGATATACTAATTAATTCATGTTTCAAAACTAGGTCTGATTTAAAATTCTAGATTTGAAACTTAAAGCTTTTTTTTTTTTTTTTTTTTTTTTTTTTTTTTTTTTTTTTTTTACAACTAGGCGAAATATTTTCAAGTTCTTCCACTGGACAAAGGGTTTATCATTGAGTGGTGCCCAAGTATTGGACAAAGCCTTGCAATACAATTTCAAATTCAAACTCAACTGTGATGTAGGATGAATGTGGCTTGAATCAAGAGAAGGTGAGTGTATAAGAGAGAAGTTACTTTAAGTGAGGAGCAAGATATGGATAATAGCAAGATTTTTGAGTGTTAAGCAAGGCTTGGGTAAAATATGCAAATGAGATTCTCACTTCAAATTCAAATTTCAAATGTTATAATCTTTGTTAAGTCACAATTAGTCAAATTCAAATTTCAAATGTTATAATCTTTGTTAAGTCACAATTAGTCAAGTTAACTAATCATATTGATGCAACTAAGTTAAATGCCTTGCTTGTTAAGTAAAACATTAACCCATAGGAGGAAAGTGCATTTAAGCAGAGTGGCATGAACTTGTTTGCTCAATAAGAGAGTAGACCTGTTACGTGATTAGCTAACATATACGTAAGATTATGGCCATTTGTATGTTTTCATTTGACGGTTTCGTGAAACATGAATCTCCTTGTTTGATAAAACATTTATAGTTGGCTAATGGGGCTTTGAGTTCGGGTTTTCTAAAATTCTTTTGAGTTGGCATTTTTTAGAATCAGATGGGATATTTTGGTCATCTCTCTAAGTCCGAATATTGTTGTGAGATTATATAACATCTTAAATATCATGTATAAACCTGTATTGAAAGATCAAACTTTGTCGGGTAAGAGAAAAGCCGATTTTGAAAAACCGAGCGTACACGGACAGAGGCTGGCATGCTTGTGGTGCATCAGCGCGTCAACATGGCGTGCCAGACATGATTCGTGTATTTTCGGTTTTAAGCTATCACTAACGATTTTAAGTGTTTCCTAATATATATTTGGGATAATCACCAAAATAGACCGGGCAACCATGGCGAATTCGGTTTCTGCCCCCAGATCAAAAATGTCTTTTTTAGACGGGGCAACTCGACCCATATGATGACAAGTGCCCCCAGTTGCCCAAAAATTGGCGGCTGTTGCCCAAAAAACTGACAAGGTGCCAAAAAAATTGACAGACAATCAACACTTGTCACTAGTAGAAAGTGACACTTCATCAGTTGCCTAGTTGTCCTGTCTAAAAAAGACATTTTTGAATCTGGGGGCAGGAACCGAATTTACCATGGTTGCCCGGTCTATTTTGTTAATTATCCCTATATATTTATTATCATTAAAACATTAAGGAGATATATGTCATCATTTTCACCAACAAACATTTTTTCAATTCTCACACTTTACTTAAAACTCTGTGTTTGCTACATTTCTCAAAAAAACAATGAATAAAAAGGAAATGTTAATAATAATAAAAAATAGATCAAATTTTAAAACTTGGTAATATAACGAGTCTTTACTATTGTAGGCATAACTCACTCACACAAACTAAGTTTTGATGGATTTAATGGGAAATCTCTAAACTAAAAATGCCGCCACATACTGGGATTATGAAGATTCCAGATTCACTTGGTTACAAAGTTAGAAAAAAACATTTACATGTATTGGAGTCAAAATGAGCTGGTCCGGCTCAACTCCGTATAAGATATACATAGGACTTGATGAGTATATATTATACTCAACAAGTCGGTATAAACCCTAAATATAATATAAATAGAGGGCCCAACTACCATTCAACACATTTTTACAAGAGTTTCTAGACGCATTTTTTGTTTTTGTTTTCATTAGCCTAGTGGAACAATGATCCGAACTTGTTGTAGTCAAGTCTTCTTGCACATCTCATCGTTGACACCATGCCACCATCAAATCATACCAACATCAACTCCACACCGAACTGGCGAACCACATCCACCACCAAAGATTAATTTTGTAGTTAAAAGCCATTAAATTTATAGTTAAGCGTGATTAATTTTATAGTTATATCATGTTGTTACCCTTCAACACCTTCATACACAGATATGTTATATTTTTCAGTCCCTTACGGAGTTACGGGCCATCCTACTCACAATTTTTTAATAGTCTAAGAAAATGTCACGCGCTCAAATTTCACTATATAAGCAGTGACCAGACAAATAGTTTAAAACGATCAAAAGAATAATACTCGATTAAAAAAATGTAGTAAACAAAGCTCAATTATTAAGTCTCTACTAGGATAACGCTTGAGTTTGAACTCGTTATGAACTTTGCCGATCCGATATTAAATTTTTCACTATTTGCTAATATATGCTCACTGAATATGTTAATATAAAGTAATGAAAATTATGTTCAAATATATTCCAGTAATTTATCAATTTACTGTATTCAATATGTATTTTTTTTTTAATTAAATAAGAAAATTTATGTTTATTAATTACACATTAACTTGTCACCACCCGATTGTGTAAATCGGATTGTATTGACGGGTCGTCATCCAGGTTCAAACTCCAGTTGGCACCAACGCCACATCATTACCAAAATCCCTCTCTTCAATTGTTCTTCTTCTTGTTTGCGTGTACATATTTCTTTTCCTTTTTTAATCCAATGCTCTTTTTACAATGCTTCATGAAGTAGCATTTAGTAGTATTGAGCATTTAAAAACTGTTTTACACATTATAATTACTACAACTATATTACCAAACATTTTTATAAAAAAATATGCTCACAACTACTACTTACACCTACTACTGCTACAACTTACTACTACTACTCACTTATTTTTCAAACCCACTCGAACTCTTGCAGCCGATCCAATTTAGCAGCTTGACCCGTATCTAAACAAGGTAACTTCATTCATTTACCTCTTTAAACAAGAGAATTGCTAGACTAAAAGAATAAATAAATAGATAAAAACTTTCATAAAACACATCCACAAATACATCAATCAAATAATCTCAACTCAAGGGTATGTTTCGTCGAAGTAACAATTCTCAAACAAACAAATCAAAGAACATTGAAAAAATAAATTGGATTGTATTGACTATTGACGGGTCGTCATCCAGGTCCGAACTCCAGTTGGCACCAACGCCACGTCATCACCGAAACCCCTCACTTGCATATATATACACATTTCTTTACCTTTTTTAATCCAATACTTTCTCTCTCTTACACCTGACTCAACAAATATACAAAAACAGACTAACTAACTCTCAGTCACCGGTAAACTTTTTTTATTTTTATATATTTATTTATTTTTTAATCCTGTTTATAAAAATATGCTTATTATTATTATCATTACGTTACTGATGATGTGTTTTGTTTAGTTCTTGATGATCAAGCGATGGCTGATGCTGTTGAGACGACGGACATTGCGAATCATCAACTCTTATCAGGTCATTTCTTTTTCTTTTTCTTTTATCTCTCTTTTTTCGGTATCGTTTTTCGTGTTTCGGTTTTCTTGTTGTTAGAATAAGTTATGAATTTATGATCATGAAATGTGGAATTGCGAAAGTAATGGTTCGTTATCGACTCGTTTTAGGTTTATGTGGTAATTCGGCTATGTTTGGCAAAACTAGTAGTGGTTGCGATTAGTACAAGTGATGTTAGGGATGCTAGTAGCGTCTGTTTGTTTTATAAAAGCGTTTGGTAACGTAGTTGTATCTGTCTGATTGTAAAGTGTAAAATGACTTTGTTAGTGGTTTAAATAGGAGCGTTTAAACAAAATCCAAATGGTAAATGCTCTTAAACACTTCAAAAACGCACAATGCCAAACACAGCCGCAGATAAGTAGTTATAAGTAGCTAAAATGAGTACTTCTGGAACTAGTGTTTGGATTTGCTTGTAAGAAAAAAATTAAGACCTGTAAAATATTTATTTTACAAATTTTTGTTCTAATGCATTTGTGGCATGAATAATTGTTAGTGGATTTGACAAGGATTGATGATTTTAGACTATGGTGGTGTAGAATGGGTTGTGGTGTAAGTGATAGTGAAGAAGGTGACGTCCCACTTTATTATTGGGTGAAAAAAATGATGGTGGTATAGGATATGTTTGGATGGATTTTAAAGCTGAAGTAGGTAGGTTGGAGATATAAATGCTTTACAATAGCGTATAGATAGTATAAAGGTAATTTTAGTTGTATATGAGATTAGTACTTAGATATAGGCATGTATCACCGTCTTATTGAGAACTCCTAAAATAAGCGGAAGCAATTTGGATTATTCAAACTGATTATCTCCAGTGAGTAGAAAATATATAAGCAATCCCGAACACCCTCTTATCATTGTGGATTTGTGGCTAAGAGGGGCCGAGAATATATTTTCATCATTTTGTTTCCATCTTTGGCATTCGCTTTCATGTATAACTTATCATTCTTATCACTCTTTCATCCCCATTTATGTGTACTGTTCAACCGGACACATCAATTAGTTTAATACTACAAGTGTTTAACTAGCTGTGATATTTCTAGAGTACCACGCAAAAATACAAGATAGGGGGAATGTTCTAGGCCGAAAGATATTTTTGTTACGATAGCTGTTTAAAAGTTGCAAGCAACTATAGTATTGAAATTGTTGAATTTCTTTGGGACGTATGGTGTGTTATTCATTTTTATACAAAAGTAGGTTGCCTTTGGGATGTTGTACTTGGTAGTCTTTATGTTAATCACTTATTGCATTCGAAGTTGTACACATGTTATTGCAATCCTTTTAAATGTTAAACATGTAAAAGTTGGGATGTTGGCAGGCCTAAATCAAATACAGCAAGAGGCGCTACATCGTTGGTTGCGTCCTGCTGAAGTTTGTAAAATTTTGACTAACTATGACAAGTTTGAACTAACACCTACTCCTGCTTGCAGGCCACCAGGTATTACATTGCTTTGCTACCTCCATTTGCGTCAATCATAATCACACCCTCATTTTATGCTAAACGTGTTTGCATGAGCTTTGCTGGCTAACAAATTCTTCCACATAGAATAATTACTAAAGATTCTTACTTTGTTTGATGATAGCTGGCTCTTTATACCTGTATGATCGGAAACAACTAAGATATTTTCGTAAGGATGGTCATAACTGGAGGAAGAAGGATGGAAAGAGTGTGAAAGAAGCTCATGAAAAATTAAAGGTATGTCGACTACCTTTTGCATGGACATGGACACAGTATGACTCTTGATGAAATGCGCTTGTTTTGAAGATCAAAATAGTTTTCAGGAAATAGGGTTGTTTGTTTGAGACAATTTTCTGGGCTTAAGCTTATTAATAATGAGCGGCTTATCGCTTATAATGCATTAAACTCATAAGCTCTTGATGAGTGTTTGTATTAGCTTATGATTATAAGCTAGTTACTAGTAAGCTAAGGTGTTTGATTGGCTTATGCTTGTAGTATAATGAAAAAGTAAAATAATCCCAAGCCCTCTCAAATAACCACAAAGAAGGAGCTTATGAAAATCTACAGAAATAAGCTCTCAAGCCCAAGCTTATAGGCTTATCCAAACAGTAAAATGTTCTCTTTTTACTATATAAGCTAATAAGCCTCCTAAATAAGCTTAAACAAACACCCCCTTAGAGTTGCAAATGTTTAATGCCATTTGCATTTTTATAGGTAGGGAGTGTGGAAGTTCTCCAATGCTATTATGTCCATGGAGAGGACAATGAGAACTTTCAGAGACGATGCTATTGGATGCTTGATAAGTGAGCCTTCTAAGTTTATTTAAAGCTTAAGATTTCTGAGTTTTTGTTCTTACTTGATATGTCCATGTATTAGGAAGTTGGAGAATATTGTCCTTGTGCATTATAGGGACGTTAAAGAGGTACTTTACCTAAAACCTTACTTCATGATACTGAGACACTTGCGCTTTCTACTAATTGTCATTTTTTTTTTAATTTATGATGTGCAGGGTTGCAAGTTAGGTGTCCCTCATGTGCTAAGTGTAGATCCACCGAATCTGCTTCAAAGCAATGTACAAACCATCTCAGCTGACCAAACACAACATCCTTCACATGATTTAGTCGAAAGGAACCAACAGTTGATGGCTTCATCTGACGTTGGGACTTATTCTCTTGAGCAGTCAATAAGCGGTAAGCATAACTTATATAGACACTTGTTCCTGTACCTCAAGAATCGTTGAAGATGAACTATGAGACTTAATTGAAGCTTTCAGAATTCTTAGTTTCTAAATGGATTGATCCAAAGGACAACCAATAAATTAATCAGAACTCCTCTAGGATGTTGTTAGTAATCTTCAATCAAGCAAACACAACTGACATGAAGTGGAATGTTACAAAGCTGCTGATATCAAAGAAGCAAATTGATTGAATACAAATTGTTACAAACGATGTCACTGTTAGTCTTACCGCATACTCCATAAGATATATATAAAATAATAATAATAATAATAAAAAAAAAAAAAAAAAAAAACAAGCAAATTGACTTAATGGATAGAATGTCAGTCATTATATGGCTTGTACTTGATATTTTTTCCTGGGAATTCGTGGTGTTGGAATCACATGTATAGGGTGTTGTTATGGTGCAGAGATCCCTGAAGTTACTATTAGCCCCGACCCTTGTTCATCTATGTGGACCAGCATCCATGGATCTTTGAAAAATACAACTACAGCTGATTTTCTGTCTCACAAGCTAACGGATGCTAGGCTAGATGCTGACAGCCATTCTCAAGACTTCTTCAGCTCTGGGAATGGGTTGTTTCCTGCGGCAGAACTGGTAACTTGTTATCCTGTTTCATGCTTGTCTTTCTACCCCCCCCCCCCCTTTTTTTTTGAACGGCAATTTTTTCACACCCTATATACCACCTATCTCACAAATGCCTCCGGCGAGGCTTGAACCCACAACCTTTAGGTTGGTGGGCGACTCACATACCAGATACCACTAGACCAAAGGCCTTGGGTGTTTTTATGGTCTTTTGTTAATACCATTTTGAAAGCAGCTCCGTACTGGTACTGAAGCAATATACGCATCCAAAAATGATGAGGCTGGCGGAGAACTGAAAAAGTTAGACAGCTTTGGAAGGTGGATGGATAATGAAATGGGCGGAGACTGTGAGGATTCCCTCATGGCATCCAACTCTGGCAGCTATTGGGATGTACTTGAAACGGAAAAAGATCAAACTGAAGTTTCAAGTTTTGCACATCATATACAGTTGAATATGGATTCAGTTGGCCCCTCTCTTGCCAAAGAGCAGCTCTTTAGTATATGTGACTTTGCGCCAGATTGGGCTTATTCAGGAACAGAAACAAAGGTATCAATTTATGCTTCCTTCTTTGTTTCTATTTGAAAAATACTATAATGTGGTACTGTAATGAGGAATAAAAATATTAATTTGGGTCTTGTTCAACACTACAAAGGTCACTTTACATACATTATTCCTTCAGGTGTTAATAACAGGTAATATTTTGGGTGACAAGAATCGTATTACCGGTAGTAAATGGTGTTGCATGTTTGGTGAGACTGAAGTGGCGGCTGAATTTGTGACGGAGAATGCTATTCGATGTCAAGTTCCTCTGCGTGGTGCAGGGCGTGTTCCATTCTACATCACTTGCAACAACAGAATAGCTTGTAGCGAGGTTCGTGAGTTTGAGTATGTTCAAAAGCCATCAATGATAGCAGCAGCAAATGCAACTTGTGGTGAAGATGAGTTTGGTTTATTGATTCGACTTTCAAAATTGTTATTTTCGGGTGCTGAAAGGAAATGGTCAGGCTGCTCAGTGGTGAATTGTGAAAAATGCAAGCTGAAGGATTTATTTCATTCGCTCATAGCTGACAAAGAAGGGTGTTGGAAAAGAATCACAGAGGTGTTTAAAGGGAATTGTCAGGAGTTGCTGATACAGAATTTGCTGAAAGATAAACTTTATGATCAGCTACTTTATGAGGCCCATGACGGGTGTCAAGGATTGCGCATGTTAGATGAAAGAGGGCAAGGCATTATTCATTTGGCGGCGGCTCTTGGCTATGAGTGGGCCATCAGTCCAGTTGTCGCTGCTGGAATAAGTCCCAATTTCAGAGATGCACATGGAAGGACCGCACTCCATTGGGCATCACTTTATGGCAGGTCAGTCACAACACATTTGGCTAACTGAGATAGCATCATGTACTTGTATTAAAACGTTGTTATTTTTTTGTTTATTTTGCAGAGAAGAAACAGTAGTTGCACTGGTAAAGTTGGGTGCGTTTGCAGGTGCTGTTGATGATCCAACGCCGTTAAATCCTGGTGGACAAACGGCAGCCGATTTGGCCTCAATTAATGGTCATAAAGGGATCGCTGGATATTTGGCAGAAGAGGATCTAACAAGTCACCCCTCAGCATTGTCCGGGAAGCACAAGAATGGTTCCAGAAGTAGAGAGGAGGAACAGGAGTCACTTGCAGTCACAGCCGTGAGAAGATCAGCACTTGCTGCTGCGCTTATACAGGATGCGTTTAGGGCTCGCTCGTTCCGTCAAAGAAAGGTTACGACAGCTACCAATGAATTTGCGGAAGCAGAGCAAATTGTTGCCCTTGCTTCTTGTTCACATAAGGTCCAGAAATCAAGTCACTATGAAGATTATTTGCATGTTGCTGCATCAAGGATCCAGCAAAAGTATCGGGGGTGGAAAGGGAAGAATGACTTCAAAAAGATTCGTGAGCGTATTGTGAAAATTCAGGTAAACTATGGAGATACTTTAATGTTGTGCATATTCATTTCTAAAATTATAAATATGGATGCTCGTATATTTGGCAGGCGCATTATCGTGGGCATCAAGTTCGTAAGCATTATAAAAAGGTGGTATGGTCTGTTGGGATAGTGGAGAAAGCAATACTGCGTTGGAGACGGAAGAGCCATGGGTTGCGAGGCTTCCGGCCGGAGTTAACCAGTGTGGGGGTTGATAGCATAAGAGCAGGAGAGTATGATTTTCTTCAAATAGGTCAAAAACAGAAGCATGCAGGGGTGGAAAAAGCCTTGGCCAGGGTGAAGTCGATGGCTCGTCAACCTCAAGCCCAGGAGCAGTACACAAGGATGGTCCATAAGTTTGAGCAGGTATAAGTAATTGAGTGGCAACTAATTTTTTGTAATCTTAATGTGTAATTGATTATTAACGTCATATATGGTTTATGATTCTGTTTGACAGTTGAGTCACGACGAAGTTGAGGAGGATAGCAGGAGGACTGGAGAGTAATAGGAAGAGTAGTAGCAGTGTTAGTGTAAGTATGGTCGTCTAACCATAACCAACTACGAATGATGCATATAAAAGTATAAAACAACTAAAACTGACAAATGGAAATAGCTAGGTTCAGGTGAGCCTTTGAGGTTGATATGAGAGTGATATTGTTTTTTGTTAATAACTAACACCATCACGATTGGAAATGCAGTATTCAGCATTGTCAGATTTCTTACCATTATGTCTGCTGTGCATTGCAAGTTGTTTGAAAATGCAAATTCATTGAGCATCATCGATTGAAATGGTTGGTTTTCGTCAAAACAAACGAGAACCAAAAACAATAACAAAAAGAATACTGGTTAATGAGAACTGCAGAAATGGAACCACCATTAATCCCTCTCCTCTACCTGGAGTTGTACCTGGACCTGCAAGTTGATCAAACAGAAATATATATAAACCTCATACATATATTTATCCTCATCATAATATCAATAATGTATCATTTACTTACTCGTAAAAATAGTTTGGTTCATAATAGCTATTACTGGATGTTATAACCTACTCTATATATGTATTTTGCTCCATCTTGTCATCTTAAAAATCATTTTAGTTAATGTAGTGTAGATACTAAAAGAGGGTTTTAGATGATCATCAAATTCCTTTCCTGAAAACTGGCTACTAACGGGTGACTTAGAGAAAGTTTTTCACCCAGTTTAAAAAGTGACCCGTTACCCCCAGTCCCATCCCGCTCATTTTGCTACCTCTAGTAAAAATAGAGAATAATTAAAATTTGGTTCATTTTATGTATAGTAAAAATTTATTTGTATGATCGAACGTTTAAACAAAATGTAGCACAAATTAATGAGAAGTGATACAACCACACAAAAATTCCCACAAAAGAAGGTGTATGCATTTGATTGGTGTATTTGATAAATGTTCTTTCTCTTCTCTTGTACTAAGCCAATCAAATGCATACACCTCCTTTTGTGGATTTCTTTTATGGGAATTTTTGTGTGATTGTATCACTTCTCCAAATTAATTTGGTTATCAATTTTGAGTTACCATATGTGCTGCTGATGCTCCCAGCTTGTCTAACTGTATGTATATATGGGTGGTATAAGCAGAATGTAAGGTAAAACAGTAAAAAGGTGTAGAGAGAGGTTAAATATAAATTTTTACCACATTCTCTGCTGGAGTTAAGTGTGGGGGAGCAAATGCAAACCATGCCCTCTGTTTCAACATCGAACCCACAGGTTCCACCCGATCTCCTGCACCTATCACACCCCGTATCAGGCAAACTATAAGACAGCTTAATCCCGTATGACCAATCCAATGGCTTGTCATCATCCTTGATTATCTTATTCACATCGTAAAAGCTAGTATAATGAGTGCAATCAAGTATATTCATGCTCATAAACTTAAGTGTACTATACGACGTAAAACAACATGGCGGAGGAGGAGTGTTGTTAGAAAGCATCTGGAAGATCTTGAAAGATGTGCATGAGTCATATAAGTCGTCACATGAATGCTGAGATGATAAGTTGAAGCAGAGAGACTTATAGTGGTTGAGAACCGGTGAGTCGATGGAGCAGTTCATGAGAGCGAATACAGTGTCCGGAGAAGGAGGAATGAGTGCAGATTGGATATCAGACATGAGAAAGTCATGATGAGGCTGTAAGATGGTGCATGTGGACATGGACGGGTCGTATATGGTAAGTGTTTTGGATGCATAATCTATAGACTCAACTTTGTAGCTTCCTGATGGAGTCTGAAAGAAGAGAGCCTCCTCCGTAGTTGTTGAACTAGACGAGGAGGGTGTAGGCGAGGAGGGTGCGGCGAAGGTGGGAGTGAGGAAAGGTGGGCTGCTCATGTTACCACCTGTAGTAATGGTGCTGCTAGGACTAGCAACACCAAAGGTGGTGGAACAGTTAAGCATATTACGGTATACTGGAGCACCGCAGCCATCGTCGATTCCAAAAGGATAGTCTATTTGGATCGAAGCACCACATGAATTTCGACAAACAGGAAGTGAGTAAGTACTACTAAGGTAGAATGAAGCATGAAAAACGAAGACGACTAGACTCAACATACTTTTGTTTGTGTGTTTGTAATGAGAGAGTGTGTGTTTGTTTTAGATAACAGTTGTTTTGAAATTGTGAAAAGCTCGATGACAAGTGTGTGCTTGCTTTCGGTGGAAATGTCCGTAAATTACTCTACTCATTGTCGTCTTCTAAAAGCTGTTTTCTCTTTTGACCTTTTAGCCACTGACCAGTTATAGGATTCTATGCAATCCCATAAAAAACTATAAAAAAACAAGGTATAGTTAAAAGTGAATTTGAATGTTACAGTAAGTTATAGTATTAGATTTAGAGTAACACTTAGCAAAAAGTTGGATCATGTAGCCCGTAGTCACATACATACATGAGGCCATTATATTAGTCATAAAAAGTTTAGCCATAACGTAAAACAATCTTTACTCAAAAAAAAAAAAAAAATACAATCATACACAAGGGGCGAGCTATTATGGTACACAAAGTTGAGATGTCCCTGTTAATTTACATTTTTTGATCCAATAAGGGGCGAGCTAGCAAGATCAATAGTGGGTGTCGATCACCCCTAATCAACATACTTCATTAAATAATTATTTAGCCCGTAGTCGGTAGTCACATACATACATGAGACCATTATACGAGTCATTAAAAGTTTAGCGTAAAACAATCTTTACTTAAAAGAAAAAAGAATACAATCATACGCAAGGGGCGAGCTAGCAAGATGACTAGTTAATGTTGGATCACCGTGTTCAACCCACTTCATTAAGTAATTATTTAGCCCATAAATCATCTTCTTAATGTTCTTAGAAATTAGCACCACTCATTACTATCTTTATCTTGATAAAAATTTAGATACGAATAACTTAGCCGATCCAATATAACATCAAAATATATTTTGCTTGTCAAACTATTCTTTTCTACTTTATCTTAGTTCTTGATAATTATGTTTGTAGGTTGAATCATGGATTAAAAGAACAAAAGATTCATTTTTGGAGCGATACTTGTTATAATTCTTAAGTTCAGTTCGACACCCTTTAACATAAAATTCTAGCTCAACCCTTGATCATACACCGTCGATGAAGACTGGTTCGGTTAATCTTCTACACAATAAGTCCATAATAAGAAACCTACTTTAGCAAATACTGTCCTCCGGTTCTAAGGGTTCATCAATCTGATATGGGACACGATCATTTATCAAACAGTGATTGAGTTATAGATTAATTTATGATATCAAATTTTGATATTTTGTTGCTTTCTTAGAGACATATAGATTTTAATCAAAGATCTTTCTTGTTGGTTCTTTTTAAACTCGGAAAAATTGGAGCATCTAATTTAATTTTACATTTGCAATAACTTTATTCTTCGTTGCCTCAAGTGACATGAATTATATGATGCTTTTTGAGATTGCTTTTTTTCTTCTGCTTCTAAACATAAAAAGATACTTTTAATTTACTTAAAATAAGTATTTTCTTAAAGAGTGTTTGGATTTGCTTATTTCGTAAAGATGTAATAGTTCTCGATAAAACTATAATACGACAATTTAATATTTATTCGCAAGCCATTTTGTTGTATAATTTCATAAACTTGTGAGTCACAAATCACATTAGGGCACTTCCATTCATAACCTGGGTGGCTGGGTTAAGTTTTAACACGGTGCCAAATCAGCTTTAACACTTTCACCTTAACTCACAAAAAAACACTCACAATCATAACTCAGCTTTAACTCAACTATTTTCAAATTCAGCCCCTAAACTAAAACTAATATTTCATTTAATAAACCACATAACATTAAATCTTAATAAACCACATAATATTAAATCTTAAACATTAGAATATGAAATATAAAAAAAAAAACTTAAAATAACAATAACAACGATTAAAAAAAAAACCGAAACATAGTAAATTTAAAGCATACGAATTAAAACTACTTATTCATCTTCTTCTGAATCTTCTTCTTCATGTTGGTGTTGGCGTTGAAGACGTTTCTGCCAAACATGGTCCATAAGGTCTCGTTAAAGTTGAGTATGCATTTCTGAGTCGCGCATTTCCCTTGCCTTGCGACGTTGGGTATTGCATCTGTCCACCCACCTTTCTTGCCTCAAATGTGGTGTCGGATCCACCCACATTTCGCCATACTCACGGAGTCCAAACTTTTGATCTTTCAAAATCATGTTATGCAAAATTATGCAGGTATACATGATTCGTTGTATCTTGACAATTTCCAGTGCACGCGCCGGTTGCTCTAGTATACCCCAACGTCCTTGGAGCACACCAAAAGCACGTTAGATATTCTTTCGTGCACTTTCTTGCTTTTTTTTTTTAAATTCTGTCAGCTAAGTAATACCCATGTTCATACCTTCTTCCATTTACCATATAGGGTGCCCTTGGGTATTTGTTAGCAAGAAGGTCGTCGAACAAATTAGAGTTATCTAACACATTAATATCATTATTTGCCCCTGCCATACCAAAAAATGCATGCCAAATCCACAAATCTTGTGAAGCAACAGCTTCAAGCATTATTGTTGGGTATCTTTTATCACCCCTACCAAATTGCACCTGCCAAGCTACCGGACAATTTTTCCGCGCCCAATGCATACAATCAATGCTACCAAGCATTCCAGGAAAACCATGTTCACACTCATGCTGTTCGTAAATATTTTGAATGTTGGACCATGTTGGTTTTCATAAAAACTCAGGCATAAACAAATCCATAACATACATGTTAAAATTATCAAGACATAGTCGTGAAGTACTCTCACCCAGTTGCAAATACTCGTCAAATGCATCGGGTGAGCTGCCGTATGCCAATTGGCATATGGCAGATGTACACTTCATAAGCACACTAAGACTCATCCGACCCGTAGCGTCGGGTCCTACAGTAAAGTATTTAAAATGATCTGGAAGAGGATCGGATTCGTAAGATTCAATACCTTTGACAATATCTAGAAATTGTTTCCGGCTCATACGAAACCTTCTACGAAACTTCCGGTTGTTATACTTACAACGGTCAATGAAATCGTCGTTAAGCAAACGTTCTTTGGCAAGCTCACGTTCATGGAATATGTGTGTACGAGCCACCTTAGGACGAGCTGCTTCTTCTTCTAAGCGTTGCTGATACTCGTACGCGGCAATCATGAACTCGATATCTTGTTCGTCATCAATGTCTAACCAGCTTCGAGCTAATTCGTCACTTTGATTTGGATCCATTGTGAATGAAGATTGGGGTTTTTTTTTTTTTTTTTTTTTTTTTTTTTTTTTTTTTTTTTTTCTTATAAAGGAAGTATAAAGACTAAAGATTAGATGTGTATGTGTGAAAAAAAACTATGTGTTTACTTGGTATTTATAGTAGTGGATAAATGATTTTGTTTTTTTTAAGTTAAAATGAGATATAGCCGTTTGGAAAGTACAAGGGCTGGTTTTGTAACTTTTTTTTTTTTTTTTTTATTTATTTATTTATTTATTTATTTATTTATTTTTTAAATGTAACGGATACATATATAGCCGTTGGAGGGCTGAAAGTGATTTTTTTTTTTTTAATTTTTAATTTTTTTTGCAATCCAGCTTTAACTCAACGTTAAACCTTTAACACCCCTCGTTAACGCCCTATTTAACGCAAAGGACGCAACGTTAATGCAAGGTTAACGTGCGTTAACTTGTCTTTAACGCAGGTGCAACGTTACCACTAGGAATGCTCTTAGAGAAATTAAAGTCATTTGTTTTACTTTGGAGTCATCAAGCAGTCCTTTGTAAGGTTATGATATATGTTGTCTTTTTATTTATAATTGGATTTTCCTAATATGCGCTCTCAAGCACATGTTAAGTTATGTTAATAAATACAAATTTTCTTTTATATTGAAAAATGCATTTAAGTTCAGTTAAATATAGTTGTAAATTACCAAAATTAAATGTAAGTTGTTGAATTTAATAATCTTTGACTCTACTTACATAAAAAATTCAAACATGTGCCTCGGGCACATTTTAAAAAATGGCCAAATGAGGATTTGCTCCATGAAATTCACCATGCCTTAAGCCTTGCTCTTTCTTTTTTTACATTTCGCATTTGCCACATTGCGACTTATGTAACCTAAACGAATCGTACAAACCAATAACATGTTGCCATATGTCCTCGTACCAAGTACACTTTTGTAAGAGTGTGTAAGACACAAGTACCCCTTGTGTAAGTGTCCTTTTTGTACTATGAGTAAGTGAACTATTATGCAACTTGTACTATTTTTAAAAAAAAAAATCAAACTTGTAAGAAATAAAATATACATTATTTTTTTATGCAACTTGTACAATTTTTATTCGATTTGATGTTTGGAATAGTGATTGTACTTGTAGTTGTGTAAGTGTCCTTTTGGTACTATGCGTAAGTGAACTATTATGCAACTTGTACTTTTTGGCAAAATAAGTCAAACTTGTAAGAAATATACATTATTACTAGTTTTAACTTATGCGAATTGTACTTGTAATAACTTTTTTATTTATGCATTATTGCACCTTTCCTAACACCGAACCTAACTCCAACCCAAAGTTTTAAAATCCAAACACCTGAACCTAACTCCAACCCAAAATCATGCGAATTGTACTTGTAATAATTTTTTTATTTATGCATTATTGCACCTTTTCCTAACACCGAACCTAACTCCAACCCAAAGTTTTAAGATCCAACACCCAAACCTAACTCTAACCTAAAATTATGCGAATTGTACTTGTAATAATTTTTTTATTTATGCATTATTGCACCTTTTCCTAACCGAACCTAACTCCAACCCAAAGTTTTAAGATCCAAACACCCGAACCTACCCCAAAGTATGCGAATTGTACTTGTAATAATTTTTTATTTATGCATTATTGCACCTTTTCCTAACACCGAATCTAACTCCAATCCAAAATTTTAAGATCCAAACACCCGAACCTAACTCCAAACCCAAAATTTTGTGGGTTTCGGAAATATTTAATTATTGTTTGAACTATTATCCAACCTGTATTTTATTTTTTTGCACCAAGCGTATCTAACACACCTCTTTTAGAAAAAATAAATAATAAAAAAATATATAAAATAACACACTTATAAAAGCGTACACCTCTTTTCAAACACACTTACTTCCTCTCTCTCTCACTCACAAAGCGTTTGCACACTCTCTTCACTCACAGATCTGAGATCCAATCGATAAAAAATGATTTGGGTTAGGGTCAGGAATTATCAATTCGATTTAGGGTTACTCTAATTTAGGGTTATGGTTTGTTTATTTGGTTTAATTGTTCGATGATTATTCAAATCGATTTAGGGTTACTTTAATTTAGGGTTAGGGCTTTATGTATTTCATGTTATTTAGTGTTAGGGTTTATGGCTGTTTTTGGGAGTTTTATATTTTGGTTGTTACATAGTTAGAATGCTTCAATATTGTGCCTAAAAATTTGCATAGATGGCTGTTAGGGTTATGAGTATTGTTTTTGTATTTAGGGATTTTTATGGTTAGGGATATTTGCTTTTCCGTTAGCTGCTAATGATTTGTTAAAAAACAGTTAGATGCCTAAGTTTTTGAAGAAACATATCATGTAAAACATATCATGAAAAATCAGATAGATGCCTAAGTTTTAGATGCCTTACTCAGAGAAACATTATGGTTAGCGTTTAATATGGGTAAGTTTGAAATGCTAGCAAGCATGAAAAATATATCATGGAAAACCAGTTTTATGCCTAAGTTAGATGCGTTTAATATGGGTAAGTTTGAAATAGATGTATATCTGAATTAAATCCTATTTACAAGGCTCTTAATTTATTTATCTGCTTAGCAATAGTGAGAGTCACTAACCTCTTCAACTGAGTTAAGTTTGAAGAGGTTAGAGACTCTCACGATTACCAAGTTGGATAATCAGCTACGTCTTCCGCTGCATACCGAGTAAAGCACTGTAAGTCTCTTTATTCTCTTAAGATAACTGGTATTGAGTTCAGTGGATGCAAACGGGTTCGGTTAACTCCTTGATCTGTCACCTTGAGTGGTATGAATACCTGCTCTGGCCAACCCTAGTTCACTGGGCATAATCCAAGTTAATCTTGGGTGTGAGTTTCTTAGTAGTAGTTTAATTTTACAGTTTGTTGTGTCTAGGTCGATGGAGTTTAGGATTTGGGTAGTGATACGTAGGGATCGCACCAGGCTTTACCTCTCAAGGGATCTCGAGAAGCTTACAACCCCCACCAGGCAGTGTACCTGATCGTTGTAGTATAGTATAGTGACAAGTACCGGGGGATTGATCGTTCAGCTAGGAATAGTGTCGCTAGGATTAGAAAACCTAATTACTAGTGCTAAAGGTGAGGGATGATTCTTTTTGTATTTTTTATATTTTTTAGAAAGTAAGTAAAACCTCGGGTTTTAAGGATATGGGCGGAATTAGTTGCTAGTCAACTAACCCAATACTAAAGATGCAATCAAAATAAAATACTAGAAATGAAAATAAAGCTATACTAAACTAAGGTTGTGAGCAATAAGTGGAGAAGTTGTGTTTACTTAGATTTCACTACTCCCTAGATATCTTTTACACATTAATTACTTGTTATAGTTGCGTGGATGACGGATTGTATTTCTTAATACCATTCATGGGGTAGCGCACTTAACTCCCCAATCCTATGAGTGCCTACTTCACTCCTATGTCGAGCCGGCTAAGAAGCTCCTAACATGGGATCATTAGAATTTACTCATGCATTAAATACAACCAATAAAACCTAGTGCCCATCGGTTCATGTTTCCTAAGACGTTCAAGCATGTTACCATTTGGAGATCTGCCAGTTTTCTTAAGCCCAACATTGAAATCATTCATCCAATACAACCATAAACAAGTAATCAACACATAATTAACATCTAGGTTTCATTAGATCCAAGCAAACACAAGAGAGATCTAGCCTAGCATAGTAGAATTAAGATAAGAACAAGATATAGACAACCAACACATAGACATATTGATTGAATTAAAAGAACACTTATCTCAATTACACTTGAAAGGTTTCAAGGGCTGAAAACCCTTGAAAAACCTGTAAAAATCGTATTAGGTTCGGCCTTAGGGTTTCTCCAAAACTTCCTCTCTTAATGTGTGAAAATTAGAAAACTATATATAGGAAATAGGGTCTGACGGCGTCAAGACCAAATTGGTGACGCCGTCATCTCGCCGCCAAAAGAATTCTCGGACTGCCTTGATCTACATCTGACGCCGTCACGTTATAACTTTTTCCAGGCCGTCACGCATTTTACTCTTGACGCCCTTCCTTGTGACGCCGTCATTTCTGCACTGGGTCGTCATGGAAATTACTCTTGACGCCATCAGGAAATTACTCTTGACGCTGTCACCTACTGTTCCCAGCTTGGAAAATTGAGACTTTGCCGTTTTCTTCACTTTTATGCTCCAAAAACGTCCAAAATGCCTTCTTTTCCAGATTTCACTCCCAAAGTACCTAAAATCACAAAAGGAACAATTTAGGGCAATATTTGATCAAATAAATTCAATTCCGGGCTTAAATGACCCCCTAAAAGTGGTTCATTTTTCGCCTCATCAGGTAGTCTTGGAAGTTGAGATTGATTGTATTGTTTGTGGGTTATATGTTATACTTGTTTTTTGTTTACGTGATATCTGCTAGTTGTCGAAATTTTTAAATGTCTTGGAGTTGATTTGGGCAGTCTCGGAAGTTTAGGATTTAGGACAAATTATGTTAGATTCTATGACAGTTTAGGTGCTAGTTGTGGAAAATTTTTTGGTTTATATAATGCAACTTATGATATATTCAATAAATCAATTTTATTATAAAAATGATTTTGAAGAAAATGAGACTTCACACAATTTTTAAAAGCGATTTTTCAAGTGCTACTTGTGGAAACTTGTGTACTTGCCTTTGCGATAGCGATCGATATAAGTGTTGTATCGAAATGGTGGTAAGCAGTTATTCTATGGGAAAAAACAAGACATAAACGGGTCTAGAAGTGATCCCGGTCATGTCGGAACCATAGATGATCTGCTTACTTAACCCAGCGGAGTTTCACTCAGATATCGGGCCTCAACCTATATACATCTTGCTTGTGATTAAGACACGGCGGAAATAGTCTGTACTCTCGATCAGAGGGAACCAGTTTGGGCAACTGTTTTGACAGCTTGAGATTGTAATTGCCAAGATTTCAGTACATTGGCGGTACACAGAGTCTTGTAAATTGTTTTAAAAATTTGTGAAATTTAATTTATTTTTTTTAAATTATTATTTAATATTAAAAAAAATATGAGACTAGTTATTTATGATCAATTGAATGACAAAAAAAGAAATCATTTAATTTTCATGTGAGAGATGTTTTCCCCTAAAAAAATGAAAAAAGAAATTAATACTAGTTGCATCATTTCTCATGAAATCTGTCACAGAACCTATGATAATCTGTCATAACTTGCATTAACCATAGTAAAGGTAAGGTATTTTGTTTCATGTCTGTATTCAAGGCTGCTTTAGGTGCATACATATTAGGTGCATACAGGATCTCTAAGTCATAAAAACTGCCACTCTTTTTATAAAAAGTCAAACTTAGTTTGATTCTTTAATTTTGTTCATATTCAGTTAAATTTAATCTTTTATAATCTTAAAAATAGGTCAAGTAATAGATTAAGTATCTTTTGGCTTGATTTTGACTATTTTGGATAGCTTACAGTAAGTGTTTCTTTGGATCTGTTTTAGTTTTTGTCTTCTAGGCTTCTTAGGTGTCACTAAATTAAGTCTAATGGTGACCTTTAGTCTGTTTTGACTTAGATGTATTGACACTTCAAGCTTTAATATGTTGTTCTTTAAGTCTTTTGTGAGATAAATAAATCTATTTTGAAAAAAGTTGCATTGGATTAGCTAAAAATCAATTTTGAAAAAAGAAATAAAAATAAAAATAATAATAAAAAAATAAGTATCCTTGAGACTTTTCTCAAGAAGGATGTGGTCATTTTTAAATTACTTTATTACTTTGTTAATTGTTTTTGCACCAAAAAAGTACTCTTTAAGGAATTTCCAAAATTCGATGTTTAAAAACTATGTAAACTGATAAACTTATACACTAGTGTGTTAAGTGGTAGTTAATATGTACAACCTTATGTGTGTGATATAGTTGCTGAGTCTATATAAGAGTTTGAATGTGAAGCTCATTTTATCATTGTATGTAGTATGTCCCCACATTACTTCATGAGACTGCATTTGTTTGTATGCTTTAATCAAAGTATTGTGTCCATACACATATCGGTGAAATGACCTTTAATTGAAAGACCATCTTCTTTTATAAGAAGAAGTTCAATTATTAAGGCAGGATCATCTGTCAACTTAGATGGATTCCATTGCTAATCTTGTAACCATCTAGTTTCATTTATGTGCTTGATCTTGATGACAAGTTTTGGCTCTTTCAAAACATAATGAAGATCAATCGGTCAAAAACAAGTGACGAAAACTTGTCCGCTTAATGTTGATAAAAAGTTTTCTTTCACTTGATCTTCATTCTCTTTTGAAATAGCCAAAACTTGTAATCTAGATCAAGCATATAAGTGATACTAGACGGTGTCCAAATTAAGCATTGGAACCTATCTATGTTGACAGATAATTCAGCCTTAATAATTGAGACGTGTTGATTGGGATAATGATATAGTGATTATTGTTCATGACATGCCACACTCCTTCATTATCTCAGTCAAGACGAGTCCTGTTACTCAAACTATTTTATAGATTCAAACGTGTATTATATGCGAATGGATTTACGTGAAGTATCATATATGTGGGTGAAGTGATGATGATACTTTTGGGTGTATGATACACTTTTCAGGAGTGTATCATACACCCAAAATTATCATCATCAACTTCACCCACATTTATGATGCTTGACGTAAATCCATTTGCATATAATACACTTTTGGGTGTATGACCTTTCTATCATATTGTCTTTTTAATCTCAAATTAATATGGCAGAACCTATTTTATGTGACGGACATTCAACACCGTTTGTTAATATTAACAACTTAAGATTGTTGTGAACTTTTTCCACCTCATTTTTCATTTGTTAATATTTTAAAATGATTAGCAGTTATACGTATCAATTCTAGGGTTTGTCAAAGTATATATTTCTACTTTTTAATGTATATATTTCCTGATGAAACTTCTTTTGTGAAATATTTTAGTTTATATACGTTACAGAGTTAGTTAACAAAGTTAAGGATCAATATGCTCTAATTGTGGATTCTAGAAAAAGTGATTCAAAGAGAAGTTTAATGTAACAAGCTATGTATTTGGTGGCCGCATTACTTTGTGGATGAATGGTTTAACTTTATAAATGAGACTGGAATTTAAGCATAGTTACCCATTCTGAGTTCGTTTACAATTCCTTTTGTTTTTTGAACAATCTAGCAATTCGCTTGGCGCAGGCCTTTGTTCAAAGGGAGTTTAAACGACAAAAGGAACTCTAGGGGTACTCAGGAGGGATAATGTTAGGAATTAAATAATCAAAAGAATCTGAAGATTCAGCATAAAGGTTTAAAGGAAATACGACAAGTATGTTTCTGCTGATAAAGCACAAAGCGAGTTTCCACTGATGGATTCTGCTGAAGACCGTTTCCACTAAAGGTGATTCTGCTGCTACTATGACTATGCTGCTATGACTCTGCAGCTATGACTCATACAAACAGCTGTGTAGATAAGTACGACTTATTCTACTGATTCATATACAAGAAAATATCTTTGTTGTAGTCATCAAATTGAACACTCCAAGTGAGTTGTAATCCTAGATACATGTTGTATCTTAATGACTAACATGATAAGTCATCATCTAAGCTAGAACAAGTGATTAGTCATAAGCTAGTTATTTGTTGAGTCATGAAGTTTGTAAAAGATCTTTCCTTGGACTATAAAAGGAAAATCTAGAATGTGCATGTAAAAAAAGACATACACAGACAATACAAAGAACAAACATAAGTCACATAAGATTCAAGGTCTTGTAACCCTAGTGATAGTAAAGATCACTCGTATTATTTTAAATAATATTGAATCATTTGGTGTTAACTATTCCATTTCCATATCCAAAACATAAATCTTCTAAAGTGTGGATAAGTAGATTCCGCATACTTAATCATATTCACACAAACATATCTTATACACAAAGAACGAAGGCTTAACCACCTTACCGTGTAATCGACCCTCAACAGATAAGTATGTTGGTTTATTTCATTCCATTATTTTTTTATGATATAAATCCACCCATCCACAAAGTAATGCGACAATAGACATCTTGCTAAATTCAACTTCACTTTGGAAAACTCAATTATCCAGGCCCACCTATCTAACGTTGTAGATGGGTTCCATTGCTTAAAGTGGCCAATTTACCTAAGGACATTGAAGTGCTTGATATTGACACGGAGACACTCCAATGACCTTAGGTAACTCGGTCAAATTAAGCAATGGAACCCACATACATCGTCAGATAGATGGGCCTTGATAATTGAGGTGTGTTGATTGTGATAATGATATATCGTGTATTGTTCATGGAAATCCACCATCCTTCATTATCTCATTCAACACGAGTTACTCACATGCTTTTCTAGAATCGATAACTTTTTTGTTGGGCACACCTTGGTACTTTGAGCTTCCCCTCGAAAACCCATTCCTATGTCAATGTCATTGCAATCGATTTGGCGCAAATCCTTGCACAAATTTCATCGACATGGCAATGATATTTCGAGTTGAGGCTCAAAGTACCAAAGTGTTTCCACTTGCATATGTACACAGTTCTGAGTGGTAAGAACCGTGTTGTCTGCGATAAAGTTGTAGTCCGTTTCTTTACGAGAAAACACACTCCTTTTTTTATCCTGTTCGACACGTTTCCTACCACTCTCACCTTATAACTTTTTTCAACTGCTTTACAGCTCATAAAGTTTTCTTAATAGCGAGAGTTGGGAAAGAAAAAAAAGGATGTCGTACAAGTGTATTTGGTGCAGATTCATTTGATCACATCCTCTTTTTCTTTCTCATGTCTCGCTATATAAGACTACCTTTTGAGTGCATCCTGTTATACTATAGAGTGGTAAGTAGGGAAGAGAGGATGTCGTACAAGTGTATTTGGTGCATATACATTCTTTTGCCATATCCTTTTTTTCCTTCTTATCATCCTATATTTTAGGAGTCTGTGTTACCAGTCTAGGGAGGTGTATGGTAGTCATAATGAAGAAGTACTCGGCTTGTGCTACCAAATACAATCCAGGAATCAAAGATAGTGCAGGCAACAGACCTCACAGTCAACCAAGATGAAGATGTCAAGGATGGACTCAAAGAAGGTGTGAAACTTAGTTATATATTTATAGTTGTTGTAAGACATGTGTATAGAATCTTATTTGTATACATGTAAATTAGGTGATGGTTTTGTGGGTTTGTTTAGCACAAAGCGTTTGATGCCATTTTTTGTTTGTGTAAATATTTAAGTTCTTTTGAATGATTTAGTTGTGAATAGATGTTCCAATTTATAACCATTGACAAAGGCAACTGAACGGTTTTTAAGCTTTGGAATAGACACACGGTTTAGTGATTCATTAGTGACGGTTAGTGACTTTGTAGTTATTTTTTAAACACACCGATTGGTGGTTAGTGACTTTTCAGTAAGATTTTTTCTTTTAGTATAAATAACAAACTATCTCACCCATTTCTGTCAATCATTCACCCTAATGGCATCTTCATCATCAAACGCTGATTCCAGGAAAAATAAAAGACCAAGTGATGATTCTATTCCTCCTATGCCTGAGAAGTACAAGATTTTCGACATACCCCAAGATATATGGGATAAATGCCATTCTGGCGCTTATGGAACTGAAAAAACGCTGATTGATCTTTATAACAAGCGTATAAATTTCATGAAAAACAAATCAAGAGGGATGAGGAGATCATACAGGAACGCCAGAAGATGATTGAAGAACGCAATACAACAATAGCGGAAATACGCAAACAAATTGTTGATGTCTACAAAAGGATTGAAGATAATTTGTTTATTTCTTAATGTTTCACTTACTTTGTGTGTATGTGTGTATGTTATCATAATTATTAACAATGCTTGTATTATGTATCTTTCATCAATCTAATCACTTTGTTTACTCTTGAAATGTAAGTTTGTTTACTTGTTGACATTTTGTATTTTGATCAAAGATCATAAATTCGTACTATTGTTGAACAATCTTGCATTCAAGTTTGTGGAAAACTAGAAGGGGGGGGGGGGTTGAATAGTTTTACGTTCTTTTTAAGTTTATTTTCAAAAAACTTTAGTTGCTTATTAAAACTTTGATTCACTCTTATGTGAATTCAATTGTTAACAAGTATGAGCAAATCATAAATAAATATAATCTAATAATGTAAGTGAAGTAAAAAAATGAAATGAAAGATAGAGATGGAAAGATCAAAGCACAACACGCGAATTTATAGTGGTTCGGCTACAAGGACACCTTCCTTGCCCTACTCCACTCCCCGAGTACCACACTTGAGAGTTTTCTTCACTATGTCAACAAACTCCTTATGGCGGAGAAACCTTACACACCTTGGCTTACACCGATTAACAACACTAAGCAAAATGTCGAGTTCTAATCCTAGCTAGAAATAATCTCACAACTTCTTCACAACTTCTTCACGATAGCTTCACAACTTCTTCATGTCTTCTTCACACCTTATTTTTTACACAACTTATTCACACCTTCTACAATACTTCTTCCGAACACAACTAATATCTACAACTAACTTAATCACACAACAATTTACAAGTTATCTAGCACTACTACAAGATAATACCAACTAATCACAACACTACTACTTTATATATAAATGTTGAAGAAGTGTTCTTCTTTTTGCACTTTGTGGGTGAAGCTTTGGATCACTTGGAAACAAAGACTTATGATTATATGATCAAAGGCTTTTTAGAATAGAAAAGGAGATTGAGATCAGAAAGTTTTTAGTGCAAAAAGGTGAGAAAAATATGTAAAATGAACCAGTATTTAAAGGTCAGAAAAATACTGTTCTGGAGCGTGTCGGTCCCCTTAATTAGGGGCCGGTCCCCTTAATAATTTAGGGGGCCACCCCTTCAGAACGTTGGGTATTTTTATCCATTAGTGGGAAAGGTTTTTTTGGAGAAAATTTGCCCTTTTTGGTTGGAAATTTGAAATCATATCTTTGTGATTTAATTAAACAATACCAAAAATGATTTTCTAAAAGATATAAAGTGTTTATGTCATTTTATAAAATGTTTTGTGTTTAAGAAAATGCTCCTTTGATCATGTAATGCATTAGATGCTTTGTTTATTCATACCTTAAGTGATTTTAGTTGTAGAAGTAAATATTTACCACTAAATACTTATTTACGTCATAATCTTTGATTTAATTTAGTTTACTTTTTGTGATTATCAAAACGTAGAGTTATTGAAAAATATTAATAACGTTTTTAAGCATTATTTATATCAACAATCTCCCCTTTTTTGATGATTACAATACTTAAACTCATTAAATCAAAAATTAGTTTTTAGACAAGTAATTTAGTGAGTTTATATTTACTTCTCCCCCTTTTTGTAGAATCAAAAAGGTTAAGCCGACAAGTTTCAATAATGAAAAATTGACGGGATGAGAACTCCCCCTTGATGTGTACTCCCCTTTGTTCGGGGGCACCAAGGAGACGAGCTATGGAATGCTTGCAAAACAAAAATATTAGAAGCATAAGTATATATACAATTATATATAAAGTGACAAAAAAACATTCATTTTAAAGCAAAAGTTGTGTAAATACACAACAATACATGTAACATCAAGAGAGATTACAACTAGAATAACAACTAGAGAATACAACAACCATAATAGTACTTCATCATGCAAAGAGTACATGAGCATTATAGAGCTTGCAAGCAAAAGGGTTGTGAGGTCTTTATTTATTAAGCATAGTATATGCTTAATTTGGGGAGTAGGAAGTTGATGGTGGAGAAATAGGTGAAGATGTTGGAGGTGGAACAATAGGCGAGGATGTTGGAGGTGGTGGTGGGTTGGTTAGCAGGTTTTCAATATATGAAAACATGTATTGAATTTCATCTCTAAGACCAAAGATGATGGTTCGGTTGTGGATGCAACAAAGGCAAGTATCACTATGAGCTTCAAGTAATCTCCAAGGTACGGGATTAACAAAGAATGGTGGTGTGATTGGTGGGGATGAGACATGAGCATCAAGTGGTGTTATTGGTGATAGTGAGATGGTAAGTTCGGTGGAGAAGGGTTCTTGGGTAGGATGTGGTGATGATGCTTGTGGTGATGATAAGTGTGAGTTTATGTAGTCATTGATGGATGAGGTTGAAGGAATGGAAGAGGAGGATGTTCCATGAGTGAAGGGTGTTTTAGATGGTGCATTTGGTGCACTTGGGGATGAGCATTTTGGTGGAGGTGATGGAGTGGTGTTGTCATCATTAGTTAAGTCAATGAAGAGTTGTTTTGGAGGGATGATGACAATCTTTTGTTTCTTTGAGGCCTTAGAGATGGAGGTGCTTGGTGAAGACATGGTGGATTAGGTTGATGGAGGTGAAGAATAATGAGGTGAAGAGTGTTCATTTGGAGTGAATTTATAATATGAAAATGGTTGGTTTAGGTAAGTTTTTGAAGTGGTTTAAGGAGATTCTAAAATCAGTTGGGTTATAAGGAGAAATGGTAGCTGATACTAGAGACAGAGGTCACAAGATGCCAAAGAAAACAATAAACTCAGTTCCAGATGGCCGGTCCCCTTAATTGTAGGCCGGCCCCCTTAATAATTAAGGGGACCGCCTAGGAAAATTAAGGGGGGCGCCCATCTGGTGTTTTCCCAGGCCACCAGAAATAAAAAATTTGCAGAAATGGGTTGGTTT